>CM028348.1:14962698-15317110 GCA_016618105.1 Dendrobium huoshanense
TTCATTTATGCAGATGGTTGGGTGTGCATTGTTGCTGGTGGTTGGTGGGTTGGTTGCCTATGTTTTGGTTTGGTCATTGGGCTATTGGTTTGTTTGGGCAAGCAGATTTTCATTGTTCTTTCGGTTTCTGGGGTGTTCGAGTGGGGCCTTTGCTTTGCTCCCTCTATCTGGGCGGATTGTTGCTTTCTTCTGTTGGGCTGACTGGTTTGGTTGAGTGGGTTGGCTGTGTTGGTGAGGGGTTTGGTCCTCAACCATGTGTTAATGTTGTTCTTGTTTATCAAATCTCTAATTTGGTTTTGTTAAGTGTTTTCCCATAGTTTTTCGCTCCCCTGGTGTTTGTTCTTTGTCAGGTTCTGCTTGGAGATCTCTCTATGTGCTGAGGGACAATGAATTTTTGGCTCTTGTTCCGTTGCTGTATAGTGTGAAGCTTGTTTGAAGCTATGGTTATATGTGGCATCAATGAGATTTTTTGGCTACTCTTGTGTAGCAGTTTGTTTTGTCATTATTTTTTTGTTTTTTGCATGTATCATCTTTGGTATGACAAAAAAAAAAAGAGGTGTTTATGACCCAAATTAATATGAATCATGTTTGCCAAGTAAACAGCTTACCACACTTCAAAAAATTAATGTTGAAGAGGAGAAGCTTTACAAGAAAGTTAATTTAATCTTTAGATTTTATCTCTACAAATAATAATAATTGTTATTATTTTATTTGTCTCTACAAATAATTATTGTTATTTGTTAAACTTTTTTATAGATTATTCTGAATCAATTTTAACTCAAATTAATGTCTACAAATAAATATTCTCTACATTGATTGCCTTCCTATGTCTAATTATGAAAATTGAATATTTTTTTCCTAAATTCTAATGTTACTTTATACTTAATTAAAAATTGTTCATCAAAGTTTGAAACTATTTGTATTTTTTTTTTTTTAAGATATCAAATTTTTGCTAAATACATGTTCTTTTTAAAAGAGTAGAAAGTTTAGTTGTAGTTAATAGTGTTTAGGAGTTCACTAGGGGCTCACCTAAGGGATGCAATCATATTTCATGGGCTTGTATGGCTAAAAAAGAAGAGCTTGAAAAGAAGAACTTTCCATATCATTAGTCATTGTGATAGTTATCCTGACCTCCTTAATAAAAATAATTTATGTTCATAGTCAATTTTGTTATGTTCTTGTATGACAATATTGGATCTATATTATTTTCATGCATCAGATCATTGGAATATTTTGCAAAAGCTTATTACTAGTTTCATTCTTCATATGACTACTAGCCAAATTTGTGGACAAAAGTCTTTAAAACTATGGGAGCGAGTTATAGAGCATAGGTTGCGGCGTGATACTAATGTTTCTCAAAATCAATTTGGATTCATGTCAGGTAGGTCTACTATGGAAGCCATACATTTATTGAGAGGTTTGATGAAAAAATATAGAGAGAATAAGAAGGGTCTACATATTATATTTATTGATTTAGAGAAAGAATATGATAAAGTTCCAAGAGAAGTGCTATGAAGAGTGCTTGAAAAGAAAGGAGTTAATAATGCTTATATTCAAATCATTAAAGATGTATGCAAGAGCTATTACTTGTGTTCCACAAGGTGTTTTGACTAAGTCTTTTCCTATTTCAGCTGGTTTTCATCAAGGATCAGCCTTAAGCCCATATCTTTTTGCTTTAGTCATGGATGTTCTCACTAGACATTTGTAAGAGGATTTACCTTGATGTATGCTTTTTGTTGATCATATTCTTCTTGTTGATAGAATTAGATAGGGAGTTGAAGGTAAACTTGAATTATGGAGGTCAACCTTAGAGTCTAAAGGTTTTTTCTTGAGTAGATCTAAAATGGAATATATGGAGTGCAATTTTAGTAGTAATAGACCTAGTGAGGGGATTGTTACTTTGGGCGATCAAGTTATTAATAAGAATCCATGTTTTAGATATCTTGGACCTATTGTACATAGTGGTGGTGAAATAGATGGGGATATTATCAGTAGAATTCAAGTTGGATGGTTGAAGTGTAAGGATGCATTGGGCTTGTTGTGTGATAGAAAAGTCCCCCTCAAACTTAAGGAAAAATTCTATAAGATGGTGGTGAGACCTGCAATGCTTTATGGTGCCGAATGTTGGCCATTAAAAGAGAAGCATAATATTAAGTTAAGTGTTGTAGAGATGAGGATGCTCAGGTGGATGAGTGGCTTTATCCTTAGAGATAGGATACAACATGAGCATATACGTGATAAGGTTGGAGTAGCTCCAGTGGAAGATAAGATTAGAGAGAGTCGCCTTAGATGGTTTGGTCACATAAAACGACGGCGTTTCGATGACCCGGTTAGGAAAGTAGAGGTATTAGATTTGAATTATGTTAAGAAGGGTAGAGGAAGACCTAAAAAGACTTGGTTAGAAAATATTAGAAATGATCTTTCTTCATTAGATTTCAATGAGAATTTGACTTTTAACATAACACAATGGAGAAAAAAGGATTCATGTAGCCGACCCCACATAGTGCGACAAAGGCTTGATGTTGTTGTTGTTGTAGTCTTTGTACATTCATTTACTGGTTCTATGTATGACTTTGTCCCACTTAGTTTAATCCATCTCTAATATTACTAAATCATAGACCCGATGAAAAAGAATTTTTTGAATAGTCTGCAAAGAATTCTTAAAGTAATTCAGAGATAAAGTAGCTTATTCTAGATAGATGACGGTGAATACCACCCCTTGTTTAATATTTTGGTCATAAATATATGCACTTTGATTTGACGAACCTTTTCATGTTTGTGCTTCGGTATAGTTGAGATGGAGCAAGTTGCTCAGGGTAGAGTATGGACAGATAAAATTGTTGCTTCCCTTGGTTTGTTTGATATTATTGGCGGCTTCTCTTGGACTGTTGCAATTGCAAAACAAAATGCTAATATACCTTAAGATAGACAGGTTAATTTTTCTTTCCATAGATTGATTCATCTAGAATAATATATATATATATATATATATATATATATATATATATATATATATATATATATATATATATATATATATATATATATATATATATATATATATATATATATAACACAATTTGGACATTCTTGCTTCTCTGTGGGTATTTTTGTATTATTTTACAGCTTAGATAAAGTAGGGTGGAAATAACTGAGTCCTCTTTTGTTTGCTTCAAGATGTAGGAAACATGTGTAAAAAAATGATGAATGCAATTGGAAAGCATGATTTCGTGTTTTTTGTTACTTAAACATTATTAATTCTTGCACTATAAAAACATGTTCCGTAGTTTGCTTTCTATTTCTTTTTAAACATTTAATGGCCATATTTGCTAAACATTCCTTTGTTTTTTTTACTTTGTTCCGAATTAATAAAGTTATGTGCCTAACAATGATCTTTATGATTATACCATAAAATGACAATGTCATGTATTACATTACACTTTCTAAACAGGTCAATTATTATGTCCTTGCTGTAACCACCTAGCATTCAAGGGTTTTAAAACTCCAAAACCTAACTCATGATCAGTCCATATGAGGCTTATACAGACAATAAAAGCCAAAAGAAAAATAAATTATTTATGAAATTGGTAACATTGTATAATTTTTTTTATAACATATGGCAAAATTAGTAACATGTTTTATAATTTTTTTGTTGGCTTTGTATATGAATTAGTGATTTATTGATTGAGTGCCATTAATTTACAGCATATGAAGCTTAAATGATTACTTTTCCTTCCAAATTCCATGGAGGGCAATTTATCATAAATGTTAATGGCTAACTTTAGCAATTATATGCGTATAGATTGGTGGTATATATTTATGTAAATTTATAATTATCTTATGAGTACCTCAATAGTTGGTGGGTTTTCAATAAAGATATGGAGAGTTTTATTAGGCATTTGGATTATGATTTCATCGTGATTGATTTATGAAATTGTACAATGTATTATTCTAATTAATGAATTTTGGGTTCCTATATTACGGCTTTTGTTTTAGATAGCTTCTAATCTAATACTTTTTTTTGATCTTTAGTTGATAGCTAATAGTGGAATCAACTCATTACTGTGAAGTCTAGCTATTTGTTTGATGTTGTTGCATATGAATATGATCAATTTTTTTAGTTAACATAAAAAGCAATAGTCATTATGGTAATGATTTTCCCCTTGCAATAGAGGAACTAATGAAAGGATAATCTTGTATGTTATAAGATGAATTGATAAATGGATCTTATTTATATGTTTAGTTGATATAGAAAATTAATAATGATAGATTTCTTATATATTGAAGTGATCAATTCAATATATATATATATATATATATATATATATATATATATATATATATATATATATATATATATATATATATATATATATATATATATATATATATATATATATATATATATATATATATATATTGCATGATCATTTTTACGTGCCAATTGTGGAACTATTGCATAGTCTTTCTACTCTTTCCTCGGTTAATTGTGTAAGAATATACTTATATTGTAATTGAAGGAAGAAATCTTATTATCATTTCTTTTCAATAAGTAACCCACACAGCGTCTTGGCAACATTGTTGCCCCAAGTTTGGAGTGCAACGACACTCCACTCTATGTATCTAGTCTAACTGACAGCATAATAGCGTCAAAGTATAGCGTTGTGGCATTCCTCTTTATGACTATCTCCAACCCAACTATACATCGTCGTAGTATTGTATGTAAAAAATAAAAAAAATGGGTACAAAACATCAGAACCCAAGCACGTGGAGGACCCGTGCAACCCCTCAATGAGCTCAAACAACATAATTGAAGTCCAATACAGTAATATAACTTAATTGATCGACACAATCAAACTCTACACAAAGCTAAAAATTTGTTTTATTTTTTAGTTAGACTTTTCTATTTTGTAAAATAAAGTACTCATTTTGTAAAAAAAATCTAATTATTTGATATTAAATGCTCTAATTAACTGACAATTATCTTATGTCCTAAGCTAAATTGTCAGTCATAATGCTATCAAAATTTTGTGTTCTTTTTTTTTATTCCTTTAAAAAATAATAAGTTAGTCGTGGGAAAGCTGCTAGCATATTTTAACTTTTCAACACTCATCATTAGTTGTTATGCTTATACTTGATCAAACATAGAGACAAATCTGAAGGTTGACACCTTTCAATAAATTTGGATTGATAGGAATGCAAATAATTTTTAACTTCATATGAAACTTAAACTTAAGAAAAAATCAGCAAGTTGGTAATATAAGAACAAGCCTAAGCAATAGCCATTTGTTTCCTTATAGGACACAACCCTTCTTTGATTTCTTCTTCCACAACCTATTCTTCCCTTAAAACAATGAATTCTATTCTAAACTAAATTCCTAATAACTCCATTATGTGCAATCATCCACTGCATATAAAGCCCCACCTCCACCTAGCTTACTCCTCCAAATTGTCCAAAGCAAAGCTTCAAAGTTCAATTCTCATGGCGAATTTTTCTTCTCCACTCTCTTGTTATATTCTTCTCAATCTCTTCTTCTTTTTTCTTCTAATAGAGAAGAAGTTTCTACTATCAGCACGAGAGCTTGCCGGGGAACACCATGTCATTGACGTCAAGTCACTGCTGCCGAGCAGCTCCTGCTCCATGCCTGATAAAAGTTTGGAGCAATTTCAATAATTTCTTAATACCCTATTGGAGACTATTTTTTTATAAATTAATTATAATAATAATAAATCATGCAGCAATTATGATCATTTGATAGATATCACAAGCTTAAGCTCGTTTTATAAATAAAATAAGCTTAAAATGTGATGCAAAAGCAAAAAAAAAAAAAATTAAACACACACACAATTTGTCCATTAATTAGTTGTTCCAATTATGACAGGCATGAGCCCTTCCAGGCTCAATGTGGTCCACCGGGACGGCCAGTGCTCATCTCGGGCGCGCCAGGACAAGCCGTCCCATGTGGAGCTCCTCCGTCAGGACCAAGCCCGCGTCGACTACATCCACTTTCAGGCCGCTAATGCTACCACTCGCCTCAACCCATTTGGAGGATCACTTTTTGCAGGAGTTCCAGTAAGCCTCGGCAAAGCTCTTCGTACCAGCAACTATATCATCATAATAGGCTTCGGCACCCCAACAAAGTCCTTCTCAGTTGCGTTCGACACCGGTACTGATATCACTTGGACCCAATGTGTTCCATGCAGTAATTGTTACACCCAAAAAGACCCATTTTATGACCCAACCCAATCCTCCACCTTCACCGACATCTCATGCAACTCCGAATATTGTATCGATCTCAAAAAATTTGGTTGCTCCTCTACCTCCACCTGTCTATACCATCAAGAATATGATGACAATTCTTATAGTAATGGCTCCTTCATTCAAGACACTTTGACATTCTCCTCTGATACTATACATAACTTCCGCTTTGGCTGTGGACATAACAATAGTGGGCTTTTTGGACAAACAGATGGGACATTAGGCCTCGGCCGAGGGGATGTTTCAATTATTTCCCAGACATCTCAATTGTATGGCAAGATATTCTCATATTGTCTACCATCAGAGACCAACACAATTGGATATCTCGAACTAGGAAGCTCTGTCCCTGATGTGAAGTATACGCCGATGCTAACCAACCCAAGCCTGCCAACCTTCTACTTTCTCAAGCTCATTGCCATTTCTGTTGCGGGTTCAAGGCTTGCACTTTCACCTACTATATTCAGCGGCCCCGGAACCATGTTGGACTCCGGCACAGTGATTAGCCGCCTGCCTCCCACAGCTTACTCCGCCCTCCGTGATGTTTTCAAACAGTACATGACCAAATATCCGATGGCACCGCCACTGTCAATCCTCGACACATGCTATAATATAACTAACTATGAGACAGTGTATGTGCCATCGATTGCTTTGATCTTTGACGATGAAGTGACGGCAACTTTAGATTTTTCGGGGATTGTTTATACTAGCCGTAAATCTCGAATGTGCTTAGCCTTTGCTAAAAATGATGATGATAGTGAGGTTGTGATCATTGGTAATGTGCAGCAACGCAGGTTCAATATAGTCTATGATGTGGGGAACTTAAGAATTGGCTTTGGGGCTAATGGTTGTAGCTAGTGATGGATAAATCAAATTGAATAAGTTAAATGCAATGCATTGTCTTAGCTATAATGAATAGTTTTTGTCATGATGGTTATAAAATCAAAGTGTGTGGGACAATAAATGTAGTCATGAAAAAAAAAAGTTCAAATGTATCCAAATTTTATGAAATAATTAAATATCAAATGAGGCAACTTTATATGAGTTGATTGGAGACTGATTGATTTGTATAGGATGTTGAACCGACAGACTTTTTTAAAAATATTATGATTTGATTTTGATAGTCAACATTCTTGTGATATTGATTAGGACTTATAAGAAGATGATTACTGTACAGATAGATAAAGAGTGATGACTCTGTTTACTGAGCCAATATTTTATTGATATTGATATGATATTAAAAAAAAATCGTGATAGTCAACATTCTTACTTTTTTAGTGTGACATACTAATATACTAAATTGATACTGATCTAAAATAATTTGATAATATGTGTACACTCCTATATAATTTTATTACAGTGATATGATTTCAACAATCTGTATTGATTCTTTGATTTTACTGTTTTATGCATTTGATTTACTGACTTATTAATAGTATTGATACGACGATTATTATATAGATTTGACACCCGTACTATTTTATTGGCTTCTTATTTCTATATTAATTCAATGATTATATGAATGCTACTGTTGTGGTTTGATCGTTGACATGTATATTGCTCTTTTATCATATTTTGAGTTAAATTATACGATTTGATTGCTTGTTGGGTTTGTGAGCTTATTATATATGATTAATATTTTCATGTCATGGTAGAGGATCAAGAGTTTGAGATTGACTAGGATTCCTTATGTTCTATTTCTTTTTGTTTTAGTTATTCTTTTATATTCAAGAATAGTTATGATATGATTATGAAGATCCCGAGTAGAGTATATAATCTTTGAGAAATAAATACAGATGTATATATTGATATTCTGATTGATAATTTTTTTCTGCTAGTTATATTGATAAAATAAATTAGATAGCTCTTGTTGTGTAAATTAAAAGATAAAAGAATAATTCTTCTAAATTATATTATGGGGCATCACATGCTGCTTGTAAGTTGAGAGGATGTGCTAGTGCTTGTTGGGCACGATTGCTGCAAATGAGACACGGAGAAGAGAAATGATGGGTTTGGAGTTGGAATAACATGTAATAGCTTTTATGAGCTCATTTACTTCCCATTGATTTTGAGCAAATATTTTACCTGAAATATCAGCATTATGTGCAAGGGGCTCATTCTGTAAGTGAATATACAAAAGGATTCAACGGGTTGAGTGAGTGGAACAATCTCAATGAATCCCATAATCAAATTGTTGCACAATATATTGGGGGCCTTAATGACATCATAAAGTATTTGAGCAATGATATTTCTCTATTCACGTTTTCATCTCCTCCCCATTCCCTTTATTCTTCTCTTTTTATAACCATGAGTACATTTAAAATTTATATCTTTTTTTTTTATAAACCCAAACCCTATCGTATGCATATTGGCGGTCGTGTTAGTGATTAGGGGTGCTAGAATTGATTTAATTACACTTAGTATATCTTCCACTAGAATAGTATATTCTAAATTATTTTACATTTTATTGAATTGAAAATTCAACAAATAATAATTCCAACAAACCATAAAACATACACAAACCAAAGTTAAAAGTGAAAAATAAAATTCACTCATTAAATAAAAATAAAAGCATAGGAATATATCAACATTAAAATAAACATTTATATACAAAATGACATACACAAATTACATAATAAATTTAAATAAAAATCATTTTCATGCAATGTTTTAAAGCTCTCATACCCTTGTGCTTAACTCCTTTTAGGAAGGCAATTAGATTAAGAGGATTAATTATAAAAATAGTTAATTAAAACACACACCAAAAACAACCAATCATTAATCAACTTTAACAACTAAAATACAACCTAAAATGAATTTCAAAAATGTCAAAGGCACTAAAACTTAATTTGAACATAAAATCCTCTTTATATTTTAACAAACCAAATTAAATTTCATAGAAAACTTTAACTAATAGTAAGCATAGGATATCCCCAAGCCATACGGCCTACTACACACACCTAGATTTATTTGTTAGGGCACGAACTCTAGCTTTAAGTTAGGCTGATATTACTTTATGTTTCGTAGATGTGTTGATATCCATGTGATTGAGTGCTGGTTGAGTTTATTGTGATGGATGTTCTGACAATCATATTTTGATGTTTTTTCTTTGTGATATGTGATGGGCATATTAGACTACCTTAGGTTATGAATCATATAAATGTTTATCTCTAATCATATTTTATGTATGTGGACATGCTTATGTAGGGTTATTATGAGGGGGGATATATTATTTATGATTTAAAGTCTAATCAAATTTTATGTAGGTGCTTCTGATGCTTTTCCCCATAATTGTTAAAAGCATGACCAAGCTTATAGATTACTCAAAGATGAGCAAGTGATAATGATAATTTGATGTGATTTGAGATAATTTTTATATAAATTACTTTTTTATACTAACCACGCAGGGAGTTTAAAGTTTTTTTTTTTTCAAATGTAATTCAAATAAAAGAGTTGTGAAACTCTTTAAAAAAATAGTTTGTTTATTAAATTATAAAGAAATCAAAAGCAAAGAAACCTCTTTCCTACTTAAGATATTTCTTTCTTTTAAAAGCCTTTATGGTGGTTGATTGGTGATAGAAGACTATAAAACTAATAAACAAATTAGTTTACCTTTATAAAAATACTTGCGTCATTCATAGGTTTAGAAATCTAAGTTATTATTAGTGGAGCCTGAACACTTTTACTTTTTACAGATCCTGAGTTGTATATTAAATGGCACTTGTCATATGGACTTTTGACATTATATTTTTTGATTGATTTGATAGATTGTTTATATTGGTTATGTAATAGAAATTGCTGATTTTTTTCTTAGGTTTTTTAATTGCATGTGCATGTGCCTAAATTTCGATAAGGCTCTTAGGAATAAAAAGCTTTTTTACTTGTACTTTTAAAAAATAAAATTTAGGAATAAATAACATAGAAAAATAAACATTTTAAGAAAGTAAATCGGGGGTTGCCTGAAGTTGTATGCATATTAAAATATTTCTTCTATCCTTGTTTTAGACACTTCCCCGCCCGAAGGTAGAGTTCAGATAATCTGACCTATGAGGATGAGATGCTGAACTTGGGGAAGCCTAGTCTTCCAAAGAAAGTATATTTTTAAGCCTTTTTTTTAATTCCAAGCATTCATGGTTGGCTGTCAGCTACAACATCAACAACTAATTCTACTCAGTGAGAATAACAATTATATGTGGTTTGTCTAAGACCTAGGAACATATTAATAACCATAAGGATAACCCAATTATTTGTAATTCCATAATCCGTCATTTTCAGTAAATTAATTAGAAGCTTTGGTTAGTTATAGAAAATCTATCCTAACTGCCTTTATTGTAAACACCACTGGTCAACACATCGTCAACATTAAGTTCCATTCACCGGTATTTAAAATCCTACCTTGCAAATTATATTAAATCATTCTTGTTTTCAACAACCTTCCCCTCAGGTGTCCTATCATCGAATTTTCTCGTTGGATTCTCTCATAACTTACTAGTGTTCAAATTATCCTTTTTTTCAATGATCTTGTTGTGTTCAAAAAGAAGTTACTTACAATCGAGGTTGCTGCATTGATTTGAAAAAAATATCTTTGAAGTTGCAGGAAAAATGATATCTTTAAAATTTATTTTCAGTAAGAAATTTTTTCTTTTTGGAAGCAGTGAGAAAGTCATCCCAATAGAATCCTAAATATAATACTTTTATTTGATATGGTGTGAAGCTTTCTTATATTTTAGCAGTAAGTGTTGGGTTGTTTAAAGGTTCTCTCCAACATTCTTTGTGAGATATGAGGATTCAAATAAATGCTATATCAAATTAGTCAGAATTGCTTCACAATATGAGTGTTGCTCTGTAGAATAGTAGGATGTAGACTTGGAACTAAATAAAAAATTCATGCTCATGAAAAATAGCTAATATTGACTCAATTTCCTACTATTTATTCCATTAGCAGATTTTATATTAATGTAATAAGCTATTTTTTATAAACTCTATGTAGACTTCTTGTGTACTTAGTAAATAAATGGAGTGGAGCCTTCTAAAACTGGCGTCATTTTTGGGCACAATCCAGGAAGTAATGAGAGTAAATGCACTTTTCATAAGTTGCTTGCAAGCTCTTTTCTTTATTCTATTTAGATACATTTTGCAAGCTCTTTATTTTATTAAGTTAAGATGTATTTTGCAGGTTAATTACCAAGTATTCTAGATGTTAAATTAATTGATGAGGTTTTAAAGGTATGTTTGTTGGATTTGCCATTGCATTATCCTGTATAAACTGACAATTCTTAGAAATTAGAAAAACTAGATATATCTTAGGCTGTCATTCTTCTATTAGGGATGCTTCTTTGAACTGTGTCAGAAATGAAAGTGCCACTTGATATCTTTTTGGCATTCCCTACCTGGATATTCTGCCATCAAATTTTAAACCAAATAATATATCTTTTGGATAGAGAAACCACCCTTTGATCTTATCAAATAGTTCTGTTTCTGCTTTCTTCTTTTTTATTTCAATCAAGTTGAAAGTCCTGTTTGAAGCATGATACATCTTTAATGAGAGAATTTATGAAGTTATTGTGAACATGATCCTATATATTTATTCGAAATTCTAGAAAATCTTGTGCATGATACATCTTTAATTGATATAGAACTTTTTGAAATTAATGAGAAATAACAAAGGTGTAGATAAGTTAAATCATGTGAATGCAAGTGGAATGTTGCTTACTTTCTTCCATGAAGTACTATCCTTACGCCTAATCTTCTTTTTCTTATTTACATTTACTGAAGTCATTAAGCTCCAATTTATTTAATCACATTGTCTTTACTTACTTTTGCAATTGTTTGTTACTAAAGCATTGAATATCACGACTAAAAAAATTTTGCACTTTAATTTCTTAGAATTGGTTTATTAAATCTTCTCATTCAAATTGAGGTGTTTATGGCCAGTTGTCTAAACTAAATAATATCAAACTCATTGGCCTCTAAAGATTTCAATAATAATTATTAAGGTCCTTAGTTTGTTTTCGGGGTGGGATTTTAATATTATTACTAATGCTGCAGAAAAATTATGAGGGTAACCTCCCAATATATTTGATATGGATTATTTCAGTAGTTCTATTCTTGCTTGTTGTCTAACCGATATAGGGTTATCTAGATCTCTTTATACTTGATCTAATAACAATATTTTGGATAGGCTTGACATAATCCTTTTCAACAATGAATGGATATCTCTTTTTCCTATTACCTCTATGGATCACTTTAGTAGTGCGGCCTCTGACCATGTTCCTTTATTAGCTAAAATTCATCATTCTCATTGTAATGGTTTTTACCCTTTTCGATTTGAAAATGTATGGCTGCAAGCTCCTGATTTTTTATGTGGTCAAGGAGAATTGGATTGCCCTTTTAACTTATTTTCAATATAAGAATTATATGGTGTGTTTAGTCTTAAAGCTAAAAGGACTCAAGCAGTTTCTTAGACGATGAAATAAGAATAGATTTGTCAATATTTTTGATAATATTTTAAAAGTGGAAGAAGTAGTTACTAACCTTAAATAGTAATTCCATTAACCCTTCTCTTGATAATTGGGATATGTTGTGTAATGCTAAGACTAAGCTTATTAACTTGCAAAAAACTATGAAGAAATGTTACGAAGGCAAAAGGCTGCTTCTAAATAAATTTTTGAAGTTGAGAGGAACACCAAATACTTTCATTCTATTGTTACTAGGAAGGGAAACAAAACCATTATTAATAAAATTAAATGGATAATGCGAACTGGTGTGAGGACCAGGATGAGATTGGTGAGTTGGTTGTTTCCTTTTTTTTTTTCAATTACATGGGTCTTAGAAGGATGTTGAGCCTATTTCTTTTCCTTATTTCATTCCCTCTCTTATTTCTAATGATGATAACAATTTTCTTTTCAGATGTCCTGATGAGATAGAAATTTTCACTACCCTCATGGATATGAATATTGATTTTATTGTTGGGCTAGATGATTATACAACTTCGTTCTTTTGAAAATGTTGGCATATTATTTAAGATGTTTGTAAAGCTTGTTATGCCTTTATTAATGATTTTTGTACCCCCTAAGTTTTTCTCTAACTTTTTATCTCTCTTAGTCCTAAGAAGATCTTTTTGGATTTTCTTTTGTAATTAGATGAGGATCTTTAACTTTAGAGGTTTCTATTATTTTGATTGTAGCTCTTTGAGCATTAGTGGGTTTTAAACCCCCTCTAAGGACTTGTAATCTTTTTTTTATTATTAACATGTCATACCATTGTGGGATTTAACCCAAAAAAAGGTGTTTATGACCAAAATTAATATGAATCATGCTAGCTAAGTAAACATCTTATCACACTTAAAGAATTTTATGTTGAAGAGGATAAGCTTTACAAGAAGTTAATGTAATCTTCAGGTTTTATCTCTAAAAATAATAATTATTTTTATTATTTTATTTGCCTCTATAAATAATTATTGTTATTTGTTAAACTTTTTTATAAATTATTCTGAATCAATTTTAACTCAAATTAATGTCTACAAATAGATGTTCTCTACCTTGATTGCCTTCCCATGTCTAATTATGAAATTGAATAATTTTTTTAAGATTCTATTGTTATTTTATACTTGGTTAAAATTTTTTTATCAAAAGTTTGAAAGCTTTTTTTTTTTTTTTTGTTAAAGATATCAATTTCTTGCTAACTACATGTTATTTTTAAAAGAGTAGAAGTTTGGTTGTAGCTAATAGTGTTTAGGGGTTTACTCAGGCCCTATGATGCATAGACATGGACAGGACGACATAGATACGACACAACAAAGACACGGGACACATCAATTATTGAAAATATAGGACACAAATATGGGTTGGGACACGGTATTATAATTTTTATGTTTTAAAAATAGTGTCTAAAGATTGAATAAGTATAATTTTAAAAATAATTTAGAATTAATAAGTCATTTAACTAGAATTTGTGCTTAAAATGACTAATATTAGGATATCTAGAGTCGAACATCGATGTCATTTATCAACCATCGAGAGATGAGATGACAATGCTGTCGAGAGCCAGGCATTGATGTTATGCAGTAAATATTGAGCGCCAATGTTAAAAGGGCGTTTATAGTCAGTGTTATGAGGATGCTGGTCGTTGATGTTGAGAAGAAATTGGACAAAGATGAGATGTCAAGTTGTGGGTGTAGAATTTGCTAGCATCGAGCATCAATATAAAGACAGTGTTAGACTTTGATATGGAGATCATTTTGAAATGTTGATGTTGTAAAGACATTAGACATCAATGTTGAGATAACATCGGACATTATTATGGAATCAAAGTTGTAACCAATCAACGAGAAATGAAAATGAGAATATTTGATGCATGAGGTATTAAGTGCGGACGATTGATTTGATGTTGTGGATAGGAAATAAGAAATTTTGTTTTTCGTATTTTAAATAAGTAAAAAATTTTAAATACAAGAAATTATATTTTTAAATAATTCAAAAAATATTTAAGATATGTATGTCGGACACGTGTGTCCAATTTTAATTTAATATAATTAATCAGACACATTTTTATGCGTCTGACACATGTCAAAGGAGTGTCGAAAGCGTGTCGTGTCCGATACGTGTCGGACACTGCATGCCTCTTTGAGAAGTGTCGGTGCATCATAGCTCGAGGCTCACCTAAGGAATGCAATCATATTTCTTGGGCTTATATGACTCAAAAAGAATAGTTTGAAAAGAAGAGTGATTAATATTAGGGACTATATCCTCTGCTACTAAATTTTAACTTCAATATTAATAATCATTATAATAATCATCTAAAACTCCTTATTTAAAATAATCTATGTGAAAGTTCGTTAGGGATGTTAGACCCTTAAAAACTAGCCAAGGCTAAACAAGAGCGGGGGTGAATTGGTATTTTTTTTAAAAAACTTTAAACAAAAGACCAACAAATATCATAAACCAAAATCACCACAGAAAAATAAGTGCGGAAAATAAAGTGCATAAGCAATAAAAAAGAACACAAGAGTTTTATAGTGGTTCGACCAACTCGACCTATATCCACTCCTAGGAGGTGCCCTCCGAGTATTGCACTACAATCGTGTCTCTCCTTTAGCCCCCACATCTAGGTGAAGAAGCCCTTACAAACACCTCCTTTTTGCCACCCCCAGCAAGGCAGAGAACCCAGCTCCTTTTGCTTCCTCCTGAAGCAGGCAGAGAACCTCGATCAATCGCTGAAGCTTACCTCTCCCAACCCCTCCAAGGACAAGAGACTCTAGTGGAAGAAGAAGTGGAACAATACTTGGAGCAACCCTTGTGAATCCCCTCACAAGCTCCCCCTCACAAGATCCTCTCTCTCTCTCTCTCTCTCTCTCTCTCTCTCTCTCTCTCTCTCTCTCTCTCTCTCTCTCTCTCTCTCTCTCTCTCTCTCTCTCTCTCTCTCTCTCTCTCTCCTTTAGGTTTTCTCAAGTCAAGACAGAAGCAAAAGATCTTCAAAAATGTTGGACAATAGCTCTTATCAAGAAGAGCTCACAATAGCTCATTAATTGCAAGTTGCCGACCTTATCGTTCAGGATGATAGTACTATCGTCCTGTACGATCAGTTCAAATCATAGATCTTCGGCCAGAACACCGCCTGAAAATGAACTGGACGATTGAAAATTGGCCTGATCATCCCAGCCAATCAGTTCAAATCGGAGGAAAATCGTCCAGAGCATCGCCCAAAATTTGAGCTGTCCGATCCAGACCGGCTAGAACATTGCCTGGAATTTTAGCTGGCCAATATTTATCATCCATGAGTAACTAAGGGTTTTTGAATAGATCGTCCAGGACGATGTGATCGTATCAATCATCCTTAATTACTTCCTTGATTGCTTGATCAATTTAGGCATAATTGTGTAATATCGTCCATGTCAATCCAATATCGTCCAGGACGATTTCCAAAAATATAGAATACCTAAATTGATTATGACGGCTATTTCTTTCTATTTTGAGCCTATCGTCCTGGCCGATCGGCTAATGACAGCTGTCTTAACTCAGAAATCCTGATTAGAGTTTCTGTTTTGAACTCAATCGTTTAGGCCGATATTAATATCATCCGAATGATGTGAGTAAAAACAAAAATTCTAAATCACTCAAGTGTGTGTGTGTTTGTCTAGGGTTACTTAGTATTAGACACTTCCAACATTACAATTGACTCAAGAAAGGGAAAAGAAAAATTACAGACTGACTCAACCCTAATCTACCCAATCTTGAGCTGGCTCTGATTTCTGTCCGATCTTTGAGTCCTGAAATGTCAGTAGTAAAAGGCAGTCGAAGAGAAGAAAGAGTGTTTGCTAATCATCAAAATATAATCCATGAAATCGAATTTGCAACACTATGTTCATAGGCAATTCAGTTATATTCTTGTATGACAATATTGGATCTATATTATTTTCATGCATCAAATCATTAGAATATTTTGCAAAAATTTATTACAAGTTTCATTCTTTATGTGACTACTAGCCAATTCTGGGACAATAGTCTTTATACATGTTGACCTCTGTAGCACAATTAAAAAAAAAAGAGATGAATCATTACCTGTGCGCAAATCCTACAGAAATCGTGACTCTTGCTACAGTATCAAGTTCCCCAGTCTGCAAATGGCACCGAAGTGTTCTCATGCGTGCGAAGTGCTTGCCCCGATTGCTACTCACGGTTGTCGTTAAAAGCCAGACGAACGAAACCGTCAAGCTTCTCTTCTTCTCTCTCACACATGAAAACCCAAAATGGCCACAACTCCATATCCCTTCATGATCTTTCTCATGTTTCACAACTGCCGACCAAACCCAGGAAAGCTTATAATAAATCCCTATCGTAGCCTCTCTTATCTTCATTGCCTTTCCTACTTTGACTTCCTACATGTGATTCCAACCCGAGCTACACGCCAAAACTTTCGGCTTCTTCCTCGACTTGAATCGCAATATCCGATCAAACCTCCTCCACTCCTCTCGATCTCGCCTGCTTCGATCGAAGCCCGACCCAAGCACTCATCTTCCCGTCTGCAGGCCGACTTCCACCTACAGTTTCCCTTAGCAAGCTTTATCATTCCATCTTCAAAGCTCGACCATGCCAGCCTTCTTACGCATGTAGTCACCGAGTCGAAGCATTATGCTACCGGATCTCGTCTTTATCCGTCACCCTCTCTTCCGATCCAGCCAGCTCCAACCCATGTCATTGCCTTCTTCTCACACAGTAACCAAAGACCGATCAACCTTGACTCCTTACCAAATGAAGCCTTCGACTCCTCCCTCTTCTCTGACTCGCAACTTTATAGCCTTCAAACCAAGCTCACCTCCTCCACTTAGCCAAACCGCCACTTACAGCCATCTTCTTCTCTCTGTATTCTTATTAGTTTTAGCATTATAAATTATTGTTTATTTAATTACTAATTACTATTATTATTATTATTATTATTATTATTATTATTATTATATTATTATTATTATTATTATTATGGTCCCCATGATATCGACTTGAATATTGACATCGTCACTTCGCTTGCAAAGGTATAATGATTCCTCAATTACAAACTTCAAAATCCCATTCTCAGGTTAGAAAATATTAGAGGAAGACCTAAAAAGACTTGGTTAGAAAATATTAGAAATGATCTTTCTTTACTAGATTTAAATGAGAATTTGACTTTTAACATGACACAATTGAGAAAAATGATGAATGCAATTGGAAAGCATGATTTAGTGTTTTTTGTTACTTAAACATTTTTAATTCTTGCACTATAAAAACATGCTCCATAGTTTGCTTTCTATTTCTTTTTAAACATTTAATGACCATATTTGCTAAACATTCCTTAGTTTTTTTTTTTTTACTTTGTTCCAAATTAATAAAGTTATGTGCCTAACAAAGATCTTTATGATTATACCATAAAATGACAATGTTATGTATTACATTACACTTTCTAAATAGGTCAATTATTGTGTCCTTGCTGTAACCACCTAGCATTCAAGGATTTTAAAACTCCAAAACCTAACTCATGGTCAGTCCATACGAGGCTTATATAGACAGTAAAAGCCAAAGAAAAATAAATTATTTATGAAATTGGTAACATGATATAATTTTTTCTATAACATATGGCAAAATTAGTAACATGTTATATATATATATATATATATTTTTTTTTTTGTTGGCTTTGTATATGAATTAGAGAATTATTGATTGAGTGCCATTAATTTACAACATATGAAGCTTAATGGCACTCATATGTTAATGGCTAACTTTAGCATATAGACAATTTATAACATATAGACAATTTATAATTTTTTTTATAAGATATAGACAATTTATCATAAATGTTAATGGCTAACTATAGCAATTGTATGTGTGTAGATTGGTGCTATATATTTATGTAAATTTATAATTATCTTATGAGTACCTCGATAGTTGGTGGGTTTTCAATAAATGTGTGAAGAGTTTTATAACATGAATTGACAAATGGATCTTATTTATATGTTTAGTTGATATAGAAAATTAATAAAGATACATTTCTTATATATTGAAGTGATTAATTCTTATGTATTAATCTTTTGTTATAGAGTAATGTGTAATTTGAAGAAAATGATTTGTTTATTGGGATACTTTCATTTCTTAATTTCACATGATCATTATTACATGCCAATTGAGCAACTATTGAACAGTCTTTTGACTCTTTCCTCGGTTAATTGTGTAAGAATATACTTATGTTGTAATTGAAGGAAGAAATCTTATTATCATTTCTTTTCAATAAGTAACCCACACAGCGTCTTGGTAACGTACACAAAATTTATATAAATTTTTAAATGTATATATATATATATATATTATATATATATATATATATATATATATCTATATATATATATATATATATATATCATATGTTTCTTGGTAATGTACACAAAATGATACAACTTGATGATTATTTTATATAAAATTTATAATTATCATATGTGATCCTCGATTGTTGGTGGGTTTTCAATAAATGTATGAATAATTTTATGAGGCATTTAGATTATGATTTCATTGCGGTTGATTTATAAAATTGCACTATTTATGGTTCTAATGAATTTTGGATTCCTATATTACTCCTTTTATTTTAGATATCTTCTGATCAAAAACCCTTTTTGTCTTTAGCTTATAGTTGATAGTGGACCAACTCATTACTGTGAAGTCTAGTTGTTTGTTTTATGTTGTTGCATATGAATATGATCGATTTTTTTAGTTAACATAAAAAAGTTGTAGTCATTATGGTAATGATTTGTCCCTTTCAAAAAGAGGAACTGATGAGAGGATGGGCTTGTAAAACATGAATTGACAAATGAATCTTATCTATATGTTTAGTTGATATAGAAAATTAATTGATATATTTCTTATATATTGAATTGATCAATTCTTAATCTTATCTATATGTTTAGTTGATATAGAAAATTAATAATGATATATTTCTTATATATTGAATTGATCAATTCTTATGTATTAATCTTTTGTTATGGAGTAATGTGTAATTTGGAGAAAATGATTTGTTTATTGAGATACTTTCATTTCTAATTTCGTCTGATCATTATTACATGCCAATTGTGGAACTACTTAGCCGTCTTTTGACTCTTTCCTCTGTTAATTATGTAAGCACATACTTATACTACAATAGAAGGAAGAAATCTAATTATAATTTCTTTTCAATAAGGCCTCTGTCAAGTGTAAATTTTTATTACATTGTGTCTCATACAGTAGGATCGTTTCTTTTGTCTAAATTTTCTAATGCTATCTTGAATGTTTCCTTCCCAAATTGATTCAAGTAAAATGTCAATTCCCTGAATTGTAGTATTTGAGAATTTAATTAGCCCTAGCCCTCCTGCCTTTATTTCATAACGCATTATATTATGTCTATCCTTTTGATTATTAGAATTTGGACTGTAGCTATTCTTTTTAGTGCAAATTCACTAATTTATAAGTTTTTGACTTGTCCAGCTAACTATTAGTACATAATACATATGTTCTCTGCAATATGTTCTTTTGTCACTTGCTTAAAGGAAAAGCCAACTTCCTTATTAATGAGCTTTCGATTTAAAATAGTACGAAGATTATTTTTTATCCACTCTTTTGATCAAAGTTAAGAAAATTTAAGAAATCTGTAAATCTATATTCTCTTTATTGAAATATTTTACCCTCATTTTTCCTGATGAAAGTTAAAAAACATATTATTTTTCACTAATGTAATTAATAATTAGAATTATTTAAAGGGATAAAATTAATAATTTTATCTTTTATCACAAAAAATATAATTTAAATTGTTATAATTTAATGCACGTACAATAAAACTAATCATCCATCTATGTAACAAACTCCATTTTTGTGAATTGCACTAAGTGTCATAACAATCTCTATTTATAATTAGCCTTTTCTCACATAAGTAGGCACATTTGTTTTAAGTGAAATTTCGCTTCAAAAGATTCTGTTGGAAAAGTAACCCTCACAGCGTTTAGAAACAAGAAAGAGAAAATGCAGCGAAAAAAATTATGCCTTGATTTAATGTGGAATTTAAAAAAAAAAAAAAACGCAGAGCCACACAACACCAAAAAAATCTAGAGCGCTGAGACGCTCTACACATAATAGATAAAAAAATAAAAACAAAACTAACCAAGGGGTACAATACTTCAAGTTAAATAAGATAAACGAGAAATAAAATTGTCTAGTCCCACTTGCAACATTGCAATGCCAAGTTTGGAGCGCCATGAGGTTCCACTCTATGTCTGAAATCTAGAGCATTGAGACGCTCATCTCTCTGTCTATCTCCAACCCGACTATAGAGCGTCGTAGTGCTGTAACAGAAAGGAAAAAAAATTGGTTACAAAACACTAGAACCCAAGCATATGGAAAACCCGTACAACACCCCACGAGCTCAACAAATATAATTAAGGTCTCATACAATAATACGACTTGATTGATCAACACAATCAAATTTTACACATAGCTAAAATTTTGTTTTATTTGTGAGTTAGATTTTTCTATTTTGTAAAATAAATTATCAATTTTGTAGAAAATCTATTATTCGATATAAAATCCTCTAATTAACTGATAATAATCTTATGCCCTAAACAAAATTCTCACTCAGAATATTATTGAAGTTTTGTTTTTTTTTTCTTTAAAAAATAACAAGTTATGTCATGGAAAAGCTGCATGCATATTCTAACTTTTCAACACTCATTATTAAGTGTTATGTTTATACTTGATCAAACATAGGGTAAAATTCGACAGTCGGCACCTGTCAACAAATTTGGATTGATATGAATGCAAATAATTTATAACTTAAAGTTAAGAAAAAATCAGCAAGTTGGTAATATAAGAACAAGCACGAGCAATAGACATTTGTATCCTTCTTTATAGGCCAAAACCTTTATTTGATCTCCTCTTCCACCACCTAATCTTTCCTTAAAACAATGACTTGTCTTCTAAACTAAATTCCTAATCACCCCATTATGCGCAATAATCCCGTGCCTATAAAGCCCCAGCTCCACTTGGCTTACTCCTCCAAGATATTTTAAGCAGAGCCTCAAAGTTTTATTCTTATCCCGACTTCTTCTTCTCTACTATCATGTTATATTCTTCTCAATCTATTCTTATTTTTGCTTCTAATAGAGAAGAATTTTCTAGTATCAGCGCGAGAGCTTGCTGGAGAACATCATGTCATTGACGTCAAGTCATTGTTGCCAAGCAGCTCCTGCTCCATGCCTGATAAAAGTTTGCAAGCAATTTCAATAATTTCTTAATACCCTATTGGAGACTATTTTTTTATAAATTAATTATAATAATAATAAATCATGCAGCAATTAAGCTCATTTGATAGATATCACAAGCTTAAGCTCATTTGATAGATATCACAAGCTTAAACGTAATGTAAAAGCAAAAAAAAAAAGTCAATATGTACATTAATTAGTTGTTCCAATTGTGACAAGCACGAGCCCTTCCAAGCTCAACGTGGTCCACCGGCACGGCCCATGCTCATCCTGGGTGTGCAAGGACAAGTCGTCCCATGTGGAGCTCCTTCGTCGAGACCAGACCCGTGTCAACTACATCCACCACCGGACTGCCAATGCCACCTGCCCCCCTCAACCCTGTTGGTGGCTCTCTTTTTGCAGGAGTTCTGACAAGCATGGGTCGTGCTCTTGGTACCGACAACTATATTGTTAACATAGGCCTAGGTACCCCTACTAAGTCCTTCACATTTGCATTCGACACAGGTAGCGATCTCACTTGGACCCAATGTGTCCACTGTGTTAACTGCTATACCTAAAAAGGCCCATTTTATGACCAAACCAAGTCCTCGACCTTCACTATCATCTCATGCAACTCCAATTATTGTACCCAACTCGATCAATTTGGTTGCTCTTCTACCTCCACCTGTCTCTACCGTGTACAATATGGCAACATTTCTCATACTAATGGCTCCCTCATTCAAGACACCTTAACATTCTCCTCTGATATTATACACAACTTCCGCTACGGTTGTGGACATAACAACAGCAGGAGTTTCAGACAAGTAGATGGGTTATTAGGCCTCGGCCGGGGGGAGGGGTTGTTTCAATTATTTCCCAATTGTATAACAATATATTCCCATATTGTCTACCATCAAAATTCAGCGCAATTGGATTTCTCGAACTAGGTAACTCTGTCCCTGGTGTGAAGTATACATCGATGCTAACCAATCCCCAAACTTCCAACCTACTACTTCCTCAAGCTCGTTGCCATTTCTATTGGGGGCGCAAGGCTCTCCCTTTCACCTACAATATTCAACGGCCCTGGAACTATGTTGGACTCTGGCACAGTGATTAGCCACCCGCCACCCACTGCCTACTTCGTCTTTCACAACATTTTTCGACAAAAAATGACCAATTACCCGATGGTGCTGCCACTGTTTAATCTCGACACATGCTATGACCTCACTAACTACCCTGAGGTGAATGTGCCAGAAATTTCATTGATTTATGATGATGAAGTGATGGCTAATATACTTTAAACTTTAAAAATTCATACCTTTCTCGTTTTAAATCCATTTTCGACGCACAATACCTCGTTTTGTTCGTATTTGAATTCTGCACGATTTAAGATTAATTTTGTTTCAAAATATTAAGTATATTTTAAGATATTAAAAAAATAGTAAAAAACAACTATTTTAAGGGTATTGTTATTTTATTATGTTTGTCATTAGATTATAATTAGTATTATTTTAAATAAAAATTATTTTTGTAATAATTATTTTAAACCCTTTTTGTCACTATTTTAATCAAGGTTTTCAGAATCGGACCGGACAACGAACCGGAGGAAGGAGAGGTTCACGGTTCGACCGGTCGAACCGGATGACGTAATAAATAACAATATTATTAAAAAAATTAAAATTAATGATTAATTTTCCTCTAATACATTCATTCTACATTCTATTTTCTATGTTGGCATAGAAATACAAAAAATCACATGAGGGAAATTATTGAAGCACATGAAACTATTGAGTTAAATCTCACATTAGTTATATGAAGAATACATTGGTATAGAAATACAAAAAATCATTGACCCTCCCACAAAACAAAATCATTGACCATGCTTTAGATAACATCCCGACATGAAAACCTACAGGACATTAACTTAGACTTTCAAACTCTAATTTGGTTCAAAACTTCAAATAAACTAAACATGATCAAACAAAACCTATAGTCAAGCATTGTTTATAATATAAACTTAAACACAAAACACTCATACTAAATCTAATAATCATCAACAAAATCTGTGAGATCAAAAGATGGATTATCAAATTCTCCTTCACCAAAATCTTGCATCACAAATGCTTCTGCATCCTCACGTGGTATGTCATCTTCATCACATGTATTAGCTAAGTTGTGTTCATCTGCAAATCATTAATGTGAAATAATAAGTTTATATTTTATATTGCACTCAGAAGATATAACTTATTTTACAATCTTACATGGGGTTTGTCCAGTTGATGGTATGTTTGGTTGTATATCTATAGGAATTGCATCATCTTTATAAATTTCTGTCTCCAAATCTTCTAGATGCAATTCTGGAGTTGGCTCATCATCAAGGATCCAAAAGTCAATAAGTTCAATACTTGTGTAGTCCAAAGGATCATAACTTCTTTTTCTAGACTGTAACCTACAAAATTGTTATAAAAATTTTGATAATAACATGTATATCATCATGTAAAAAGATATTTAAAATGTTCTCAAATAATACCTATTTTTTAAATTGAGATTTTAACGAACATATACTAGATCATTTAGCCTTTGGTGCTCAAGATGATTTCGTCTTTTTGTATGTATCTGCTCAAAACACACTCCAGTTCCTCTCACAGCCTGATAAAGATGATGTCTGGCTAAGAAGTCTAATAGCCAATTTCTGTAGGTTTGGTGCACTAGAGCCGAACATCTTCCACCATTCATCTACCATAAAAATGCAGTGGTTTATTCAAATATATTTATTGTAAATAAAAACATCATAATTCACATAAATATTAAAATAAATTCTCAAAAGTTTGTCATCTTACCAGGTTGCATTTCTTTTGCCAATGTTAATGCAATTGGCTTCCCAAAACTTTCCAAATTATCACGAAATAGCCTCAACTCATTCATTGCCAAAGATGGTTTTGCACAAACATCTTTATTGCCAATTAATTCTATTAGACCTTGCATAACTCCATGCTTGTTGCAGTGATTTTCCTTGTCATATTGAAAATGAGGGTTAAAAAAATAAGCTGCTGAATGTAACCCTTGTCTCAACTGATTATCCCATCTTCTCTTAATGATACTAGTGAAGGGCTTGTACATTCTTTTATTGTTTCTAAACATTGCCTTCATTGCTTTTCTAGCTCTGTACATACCATCATAAAGGTACCCAAGAGATGGCTTTTCATCTGCTTCAACAATTCTTAGCAACCTAATTAAAGGCCCTGATAATTTAGAAATTATTAAACTATCATTCCAGAACCTTGCATCCAAAATAATTGAGGCTGCCTCTTTCCCTTTCATTGTCTTACATAACTTTGAATCAGTGTAAGTCTTACTTGTGATGAATGCTTGTAAATCATGTTTATGATCATGAACACTTCGTAAAGTGATGAATGTTGTTGCAAATCTAGTTACTCCTGGCCTTACAATTTCTGTCCAGCCTGCTCTTTTTCTTAACCATGATAATATGAAAGCATGATTATAAACAAATATTGTAATCTTTGATGCTTTTCTTGCAAGTTCTGAGATGTAAGGCATGCTTCCAATATCCTTTAGAATAAGATTTAGGCAATGTGCAGCACAAGGTGACCAATATATATTTCCAAATTTCTCATGCAATAACTCACCAGCTTTCTTATAGTTTGCTGCATTATCCGTCACAAAATGAACTATGTTTTCTTGACCAACCCATTCAACAATATCAGTGAATAGTGCACATAATGTTGTTGCATCTTTAACAACATCTGAAGCATCTACTGATTTCAAAAATGAAACTCCACGAGGACAATAAACAAGAAAATTTATTAATGTTCGACTTCTTGTATCTGTCCAACCATCAGTCATCAACGTACAACCCGTTTCTTTCCATGTTCTCCTATAAGAGTCAATTAACAACTTGCATTCTTCTTTTGCATCTCGTAGTAGGTTCACTCTCAATCTGTGGTAAGAAGATAATTTATAATCAGGTCCTATTGCGGCAATTGCATCAATAGCCCTTTGTGCAAAAGGTGAATTTATAGCATTGAACGGAATGCAACTGTCATAAAACCACCTAGCAACTGTCAAATCAGCACGATGTACTGCATCCTTAGATGCCATTACACTTTTGAGGGATGGCTGAGATCCTGGTTTTATTCTAGGTGCAAAAAAATTATCTTCTTCATTAATTTTTCTCTTCCCTTTATCAATGTCTTTACCATGTGCATCAGAACTTTGTGATTTTATGATTGAACATGAGCCCCTCTCTTCCTCAACTGGATTGTCACTAAATATATCAACAGTTTGGGATAGGTCTTCTTGTGCTAGTTATTTTCTCTTTGTTATTTCAGTCAAATTCTGTTGCATCTGATATCGGATGTCATGTGGCACCTTCTTACAAGAAGCAATGTTACCTTTAATTCCTGCTAAATGCTGCTTCATCCTATTAATACCTCCACCCTTATAAATTGTTCCACAATGAAGGCATTTATATTGCTTCCTCCCATCAGCAGTTTTGGACTCAGTAAAATGGTTCCAAGCAATATCTACCTTCTCCCGTACGCTTTGAGTCAGAGGAGCCAGTGGATTATTTTGTTGATCCATTGCTAATATTAAGCTAAAGATACGATTAGAGATAAGTTAATTAAAAGAAACTTCACCATTTAATGTAAAAATCACAGGATAATTCTAATTGAGAAACTTCAAAGACAAAGCATCACATAATTGGTGTGGTCGAGAAAATATTTAAAAATAATATATGTATTATACTTTTGTCTTTAGAATAATAGACATTATCACTTTTTCTGTTCATAAACATGGGGCGGATCTTAACGAACTATGTAAACTCCCTTGTGTTCATTTCCTAATATTTTTCCTTGTAGATTATTTTTCTCATTCTCATGATCGTTATTGTCTTTGAGCATGTGCTTTTTCCCATTAATTGGTATAGCTTTGAAGTTTGAGAAAAGTGAGAATAATGACATGAGTCACATGAAGATGGGTGTGTGAGGATTGACTGGTTCAATAGCCAATATTTTGAGTATTAGAAGAAGCAAATTAAGGATTATCTATGACAAAAAATATATATCCATATGTTTTTGAGCCGAAGTAAAAAAATATGAGAGCGGAGAAGATTGGATCTCCTAAATAGCAGGCACATGAACTTATACTCCAAGGATTAACAAAGAATGTTGCCTTCAAAATATTGTATGAGCTGATCACAATTGTCATGTAAAAGCACAATTAGACATGTCTGATAAGTCCTTGATGGCAAATATTACAAGAATATTTAATGAAAAAGGTTTTTAATATAAAAAATTGTAGATTCTTCTGCAATGACATAGATTAATGAGTTCAATCTGAATACAAGATACTTTGGCTCGGTTTGCACCAACTTTAATGACAAAATTCATGCATTTAGCTTATTTTCATCACTACTAGAAAGCTAGGCTCAATCCCTAAAACCCCCTGCTGTTTCTCCTACCCCTAGCCTTCTCAAATTTTCTTCCTTTAGAACGAACAGCATGCATTAAAAGTACCCTAAGACAGGAAAATCCGAAAATGGCTCAAGGAGTAAACCGAAATTTGAACTAACCGTGGAAGAAATGCAGGTTTTCGGTTTGATTTCCAAGCCGAAGATCATACGCCCAGCAAACTGAAATTCGAAAAAAAAATTACATTTTAGAATAGGAAAATCAAGTTAAAAACATACATGAAAAAAGAAAACAGCCATTGATTCATGTATGTGATTTTGAGTTTTTTTTTAAAAAAAAAAAAATTTAGAAACAAAGGAATGAAAGGATACAAAGTTAAAAACATACATAGAAGGCTCGTAAGCTCGTTTGCCCTCTGTCTTCCCGAACAAGCTCTCCTCTTCGGTGACGACGGCTTCTGCCTTCGCGAGTTTGCGACCGGGACGAGCGTCTGGGAAGAGACGTCGTGAAGAACCGAGCAGTCGAAATCGAAAGAAGAGAAAAGAAATAGGGTTTGGATTTTTCATTTTTCGCATAAAGAAGCATCTCAGCCGTCCGATCCTCATTCCTCCGCTAAAATGGCGCGTTTGCTGAACCGGCCGGTTTTTCGAAACCGGGACCGGTTCGCCGGTTTGGCGGTCGAACCGCCGGTTCGAGCGGTCCAACACCGATTTTTGCATTTCCCGGTTCTGATTTGAATCGTAACCGGCCGACCGACCGGTTCGCGGTTCAACCGGTTGAACCGGCCGGTCCGGTCCGGTTATGAAAACGTTGGTTTTAATATTGCTTTGTTATTTTTATTATTATTATCATTATCATAATTGTTATAATATCGCTAATTTGTCATTATTTTAAATTAGTTTTAGTATTGATGTTATTATTATTTTAAATTAGTTTATTATTATTAGTATTATCTTTATCATTAATATCTTATTTTAAATTTGCTATCATTATTATCATCCTTATTAGTATTATTTTAAAATTATTTTCACTATTATTATTATTGTTATTTAAAAATTATTTTTTAATAGTTTTAAACTTCAAAAAAATCATATCTTTTTCATTTTAAATCCGTTTTGAGCGTACAACCCCTCGTTCTTTTTAGAAAAATACCTACTTTATTTTAAAATTATTTTTAGAACTTAATTCTTGCTGTCTGGACAAATTTCTGTCTTAGATTGCTATTTTGAGTATTTTCCCTATTATTTAAATATTTATTATTATAATTATTTTGAAATTACAAATTATTTTCAAATCATGTTTGAAACCTCGATTGAGTGGTTAGTGGTTCTCCCCTATATTTATGTAGATACCAATTGAGCTATTTTTAATCATATTATTTTTCAAAAGCTTATATATGTATAGTTAAGTATTTTTAATTACTTTGAAATTATCTATCTTATTAAATTCTACTTTCGGGAGATCCACTACATGAAATTTTAGACATGGGTCCTATGTATGAAGAGCGATCGTGGGGGAGCAGATTAGTGGATGGTTGAGTTCCAATCATTCGCTAATCCCTTCATTAGATGTTTTTTCTTTCTCTTTTGTCGTAGTGTGCATGTATAGGACGCACCACCACTTAGTTTAGGCTCTCTTAGATCTAAGGACATGGCGTGTTTACTATTTTTACATGCTCCATGCATTCATTACCTTGAGGGTTAGTTCAAAATATAATTTAAACCTTTATAACGTAGCGACACCCTAAGAACAAAAATTAAGTACCCGTCTAGCAAACTTAGAAGTTTTCTAGGAGCTAAGATAGACCCTGGATCAACATGAAAACTTCAACACTTAAACTTAGTGACATCTAAAACATCCCAGAATTTTTTAAGAATTTTTAGGACTCTTTAGACCCCTTAGTTAACCAACCCTAATTAATCTGCTAAATAAGGCCCCGAGACCTTCCAAAAATTACAATAAATATATTTTAGGTCAAAAATTATCCATAATATCTTGAATTGTTCAGAATCTGACCCTTTGACCTTAGATAAATAGGGCTCCTCAGTTTGACTCTAGGTTGACCCTTAATTTGATCATAGGTGGAAATTACCTTTTTGCCCCTAATAATTCATTAAAAATTATTAAAAATCCCAAATTTTCTTCAAACACTTGGAAACACTTTATTAAGTCATCACTGACCTTTGGGAGTGATTCCAATCAGTTTGGAGCTAATTTGGAGCAAAATAATAAAAACAGCCCTTTATTAGGAAATTTAGAAGTTCCCTTAAATACCCTGAACTTAGAAAATTCATAACTAACTGTAGAAAATTCCAAATTAGGAAAACTCACTTGTATTATACTCAATTAGGATCTAGTATTTATTAAAAATATTAGGTTTCCAAAAAAAATGTCCTAGATTAGAAATTCAACTTTTTGGTCAACCGTAGTTCATTTAAGACCCGAAACTTAGAAAATTCATAATTTTGCCTAAAAAACTTCAATTTCAGCGTACTACATGGCTAACTACTTCTATCAAGGTCTAGTATTTTTCTAAAATATTAGGAGACTCAAACCTAACCGATTTTCCATAGTGACTTTTTGGACCCCCTTAACCTAACACCTAGGAGGACCCGGGACTTTCCAAAATTGGCTAACATAACTTTAACTTCAAATGTCATTACCTTAAGATTTTAAAACTGACCAACAAACTAAATAATTAAAATGGACCCTAATTCATTAATATTTGAATTTCAATTAAAATATCCTTTTCAGACCCCCAACAAACCTGAACTCTAGATAACTTTAACTAACCACCATGCTTAGGACCTATTCAAACCACACCAGCCTTATACACACATAGAATTGTTTGCTAGGGCACCACTTCTAGACCTAGGTTAGGCCGCTGGGTTTTATTTTTCTGCTGTGTGCCGGAGCTTTCCGTGGTTTTCATTGCATGCTGTTTGAAAATGATTGGTGTGTTTGCTTACTTTTTTGTACTTTGTGGATGATATGATGAGCGCTAGATTTACCCCTAGGTTAGGAACATCATATATATATATATATATATTATATATATATATATATATATTATATATATATATATATATATATATATATTATTATATATATATATATATTGTTCTTCCGTGCATCTGGCCATGCTCAAGCTAATAAAGGGGGGCACCATTATGATTTCTAATACTGTCTTATGCAGGTGCTTGCTCAGCCCCCCTGATATAATGAGGGCTAAAATCATTAAATAACTATAACTGCTACAGGTGAGCTGCTTAGCCCTCATAATTAAGAGCATGGCTTGGCATAGGGTCAATAATTTGAGTTATTTTCATTTCCATATATAACTGCTTGGGAGTTTTATTAGGATAACCCTGCAGGTTTTTTTTTAAATTTCTTTTCTGCTTCTCAATTGAATGTAATATTTGTAATAATCTGTTAAGAGTTGTGAAAACAACTTTGAGTTGGGATATTCTTATCCAACTCAGATTCTAAAAGAAGAAGGCATTCCTAAAGGGGAGAGTCTTCTTCCATTTGGAAGACCGAGTTGGATGGCTTTAGATATCCAAAGATAAAAGGCAATCATCCCCAAAGGGAAGAATTGTCTCTTCGTTTGGATATTCAAGCCACGACGAATCCAAGGAGTTCAAGGAGGAGAGATCCAATGAGTCCAAGGAGGAGAGATCCAAAGAGTCCAAGGAGGAGAGTTCCAAGAAGTCCAAGGAGAAGAAGACACCCAGAAGACTGAAGACCAATATCTCACTCAAAAGTCATTTATGTCTGTCATAGGCTTAGAAATTTGGGTTGTTGGCAGTGGTGCCCGGCCATTTTACTTTCTGCATATCTAGGTTGTAATAAGGGAAATTTGCCTATGGCCATTTAGTTGAGTATTTTTGGATTTATATTGATGTGTTTACCTGATTGAGCAGTAGAAATTGCTTGCTTTTCTTAGGTTTCTTTTCTTACATGCCGATTTTGTTTTCACCTGGATTTTCGTTAGGCTCTCTAAGGACTATAAATTTTTTTTTCTACTCATAACTAACTCCTAAAATTTTAAGTTCTAAATAACATAGAAACTTAACGAACCTAGGGAATTGCCGAAACCGTCCGGGGTCGCATGCATATTATTGCATCCTTCTTTCCTTGCTATAAGACATCTCCCTGCGTGCGGGTAGAGTCCGGATAATCTGGCCTATGAGGATGAAGTGCCGAACCTAGGGAGACTCAGTCTTATCAAAAAATTATTTTCTATAAGCCTGTTTTAAAATTCTATAGCATTTATGAGCTGACATTTCAACTAGCATGCATTGCATTAGAAACCAACTAAATAAAATTTAATCGCATTATCTAGGAGCATCTGACCCACATAACTCCATGACCACTTAGGAAATCCTCTAGATGTCGGTCATACTTCCAAAGAACTGTACTTCCCACTCATCTTTCATAATTGACTTGATATCATGGTTTTGAAGCGATTAGTTGGTTAGCTGGCTCCCCCAATCCAAGCCGGAATAAGTCCAGATTTTGCACTGCATTAGCTAGGACACGGGTCTTAGTGTTTCGTAGAACACTAAGCCCAACCTAGATTTAGGATTCGAGGCTACTACATTCGGTCTCGTAGTATGCCTTAAATAGTAGGTAGGTCCCTTCCTTTCAGGGACTATAAATCCTATTTATCTGCGTCACAGGATGACGTCACCTCCATCCTTCTCTCACGCATGTGTGATTGGATGTCTGACTTTTATTTTCTCCAGTTTCTCTTTAGTACCATAAAGCCTCCGAATACTGATATGAGTCACGCATGTTGGTTGAGCCACTTGAGCCCTTTCTTCCTTTTGAGTAGGACTTCTTAGTTTATACCCTTGTGTCGATCCCACTTTAGGAGGGAATAATGTATGATCCTTAATCGAGAGTTTTCTCGGGCTCCAACCTGGGATGTAATTAACCACGAGGGCTTGCGCCCGTGGGAAACTCGGTCCCACGTCTACTAAACCCCATTCGAGCTCTTGCATCGAGTGGGGGAAACTCGTGATTAGGTCGTGTATATTACTACCCACCGGGGTGTGTTGGCGTCAGCCTCTATCCTCAATGATTAGTCGTATGCACGATCCAATCTGTCCCTTCCAATTAACCTGTTCGCGCGGTGCTCTTTCGGAGGTCCACAACAGGTGAGCAATTATTGACATATAACCCACGATTTAGACCCAGTCACGCACGATCCTGTAACTCAATTCTCTCACAATCAAACAATTGTTCCCCACGATCTCCCTTACGACACAAAAACTTCCTCATATAATATGAACAGGATTACATGCAAATAGAAAGCTCCAAGCATTCAAACTGTCACGCACAAAAAGAATTTCATAATTACATGGTTCTCACGATCTCTGTTGCTTGTCTCCTATCTGCCTCTCCCTGTCAACTCAATCACATGCTCTAGTCCATCGACACAACCCCATTTCCAAGCCCGAAGCCCTAGTCGGCCTTCAATCTTCTAACCGTGACCAAGCTAGACCAGCACAACCAACTCCAAGCCCCCTCTTCACTACCGGTTAGACTCCTTCCTCCGAACCCATCTGCTCCGTTCCACAAGAAGAAGCTGCCACTACCCAAACATGACCTCAACCGAGTTGATATAAGGCTCGAAGCTTTGTAATTTTAGTATTATAGTTGTTATGATTGCACTTCGCTATATAAATCTTATTGTATGTTGTGTTATGGCTTATTCGATTTTAGTTCAAAGCTTTATTTGAACCTTTAAATGAATCTTGTTTGAATAATTTAAAATTTTACTCTTAGAATCTTACTTAAACCTTGTCCCAGTTTTCATTTAAACCTAATTCAAACCTTTTTAGAAATATACTTAAATCTTGTTCAAATCATTTCCATTTTTGGGTAGAATTCCATAAGCAATCCAGGAAGATTTATCCTAAAAAACTTCTGGCTATATATATTTTTTTAAAATTTACATTGGGGATATTTGACTATTTATAGATTTTATATGACATACAAAAATCAAATTTGGAGTCACATAAAGAACAAAAGAACTCGCAAGATATTAGGAACTGCATCTAAAGCTACAAGAACAGAGCAGGTAAGATAATAGTTCCGCCAGCAGCCATAAGGCTACGTGAGGCACATGGCCTACAACCACATAACTAGTAGAGTGGGCCGACGGCCCAACATCACCGCTCTTGTTTAAAAAATGGGGTGCCAAGTGCCGACAAAAAAAATATGAAAATAATTACTATTGTGCCTCTTATAAAATGTCAAAAATTACATAAATGTTTATTATAAGAATTTTAATATTTCATTGTCAATAATAAACATCATAATTTTGTCTTCTAATATAAATTTAGTTTGTGGGTTGCATGCTAGGTCGACCGAGATTTTCACTGGTCTAAGGACAGTGCTTCCTCGTAACAAAATAAATAAATAAATTTAGGAGAACAAATTTTAGAACTAGAATCAAACAATTTAAAGATTAAAGTGAAAAATTCAACACATTCATAAAATAATAATATAATAATAATATATAAGTCATATATTTAATATATAGGCCAAGTGCCAACAAGCATAAAATCCTTAGCAAAATAGAAATGGGTAAATCACATCTGCAGAGCCGACCAAAATGAAGCTCACAATTAGAAGCCAAATGGCTACAGGCAGGATACGAGTCCAATGCTACAAGAACAACGAAAGGAATTTATGTCACTTGCGCTTTCCAAGAAAATGGGGCCACAAAGATACGATATGTAACGACGTTGTAAAGGAGAATAATCTAGAAAGCTATGACAATCATATTACCAAATCTGTATCCAAACTATTTGTTATCTTATCAAATTTCACCATAGATAAATTACAAGGTCAATAGTAAACTAAAAACAATTTCTTGGTTCAGTTTTCCTTCTTCCTATACTGTGATCAGAGTTAGGTTGCGTAGATACGCTGCAACTGCACATCTCTGCAAGAGAGGAGAGAAATCTTTTTTATTATCTGTAACTTTAAGCATGATAAGCAACTAAGGCTTCATTTGGAACGACTTTCTTGTTGCTTCTTAAAACAACTTTCTATTATACTGAAAAATTGCTTTAAGAAGTAACAAAAAAAACCGTCCCAAACGAAATCTTACTGAACCAAAGTGAAGAGAATAAAAAATTTACATCAAGCTCAACTAGCAGTAAAGCATAAAGCAGAAAGAAGAAGAAGAAGGAGAGAAGGTAGAGAAGAAAGCAAATTCATGTAAATCAACAAAAAAAAGTGAGATTTCAGTTGATATTTTCAAGCTCTGAATAAAGATGTTGCTTCAAGCAACTCAAATAAGTCCTACTAATATGCTATACCTAGAAGATCATTCGGTAAGAACAGTTATTAGTTCTCAACTTCTTTCCTCTATTGCCAAAGAAAATCTTTTCTGAATCGAGCGTTAAATAGATTTGTGCTCGTCTTAGAATTAGGAAGCATGAAATTCTTTTAGGAGAAAAATCAAGAGGGACAAACCACACGATCTAGGTTAAATAATAAACTTCACCGCGAGTTCATTTTGCAAATAAAAGCTTTTCACAATCAAATCAGTCAGAGGGGCACAATACAATGACATTATTGCGTAATGGTTATAATTGCAATGGGTACCATTGGTGGTGATAACAGGCATGGTGGACACGACGAGACATCAATCAATATAAGGTGTTGATTCAGGTTTCAAAATAAGTTTGGAATGCAACAATGTTGACAAATGTGAAAGCGATGATGATGGAGTACTAGAGGGTAGTGATAATGATAGATAGACCGTTAAAGTTGCAATAAGCCCAAAGTGGCGGATACAACAGATTTCAGGACAATAGTTGCGGCAATTCAAAGGCAACAAGGTTGAAGGTGACAATAATATATAATCATTGCTTAAAATTGCACAATACTAGACATGCTTCAGTACAATTTGAACTCAAAATTCATTGAGACATGGTTCTTGAAATTTAGGCAAGGTTTAAAATTATGCAATTGAATATTGAGACGTTTTTTGTTCGTGAGACGAGATGTAAGACTTTAAGGCATTTTGAGACATAAGCCTTGATATGGCATCACAAAATTAGCTTAATCGGGCACGAATCTCGAGGCAAAAGCTAGTTGGAAACTTCAAAAATTAATTCCGGGAACACCCGAACTCCGATTTCAACGAGCTTATAGTCAATCTGAGCGTCTCGGAAATACGAACCCAACGACACTAAGATCAACCCAATCCGAGCCCAAATGAGTCTGAATCAAGGACCTGAAGCGTTGTTGGAAGGTTCAGACCGCAAATTGAGTTACCAAACGGTCTCCGATTTTAACGAGCTTATACTCGAATCGAGCGGCTCGACGAGTCGAATCCAACGAGCCCAAGATTGCCAAATTCCGACATCATTAAGGCCTTCAAATGTCCAACGAACGGTGCATGATCAAAGGATTCGATATCGGCCGTCCATTCAGACCACTCCCAATTCGCTCATGATCTCACGCCTATTTATGGGCTATGCCACTCCAGAAAAACTATAAATAGAGCCCTCATTCTACACCAAGGGGACGGGAGAGAAGAGAGAGAAGAAGAAGGAAAAGGGGAAAAGACGATTCATCTCCTCCTCGACCACCGCCGGAGATCTTCCCGCCGCCTGAATACGCCGGAACTCTGCCGGATATTTGGGAGAACGCCAGAATTCTTCCCAACTTCTACGGGATGTGGAAATTCTTCTCAATTAACGACAGAGTTCCCTCCTGACGCTGAAACTCCGACCAAGTGAGGCCAGAGTTCTCCTCTGCCACCAACAGACGTCGGATTTCTACCCGACGTCGCACCTTCACTCTTCGCCAAGTTTCTACCCGGCGCCGGACTTCTGCTGGTTATCGGACTTCGCTGGACGTCTACACGAAGATGGATTTCTTTCCATTGTTGAACTTCTACCTGACGCTGTCCTTCTAATCTTTGTCGTCAGACTACAGTCTTTCTGACCTCTGTCGCCAGCCGACTACAGTTCTCCTGACTTACGTCGCCCGCCGACTACAGTCTTTCCGACATCCGTCGCCCGTCAACTACGGTCCTCCTGACTTATGTCGCCCGCCGACTACAATCTTTCTGACATCCGTCGCCCACCGACTACGGTCCTCCTGACTTACGTCGTCCGCTGACTACAGTCTTTCCGACCTCCATCGCCAGCTGACTACGGTCCTCCTGACTTCCGTCGCCCGCCGACTACAGTCCTTCCAACAAAGCGAATATGTCAATAGTAGCTCTTTGTATTTACATCATGTAATGTACTCTATAAGATGTACATCAAGCTAACGCCTTCTCTTAAGGAAGGGCCTCATTTGTAATCGACTGCAAATACTAGTGGATTCGTTCAAACTGGGCTAGGCCCCGTGATTTTTCCCCCTTTTTTCAGGGTTTTCCACGTAAAAAACTTGGTGTCTCATAAATGCTAGACCCTCTCTCTTATCTGATTGCGTGCCGGATTTTCGTACAACGCTAAGACGATAAACTTTATATTTCTTTACCGCCGCGAATACTCCTGGACGCAACAAGCCTAAAAAAAGCACAAAGTGAAGATATAGGTTAAAATAACCTAATAATATATTAAAAGTTGATACATAAATTATCTATAAAAGTATAAAGTAATAAATTAGCATATATATAAAACAAAAAATTACACAATACATGAAGTAGTGAGCAATAAATTATGTGAAATAGAATTAAAATCAAAATATTATAAAGAAAAATAATATTAAATATAGGAATTGCACTAAGGTATTATAGAACGACATGTTCAACACCAAATTCCTTCTTTCTCAGTCCCCTTGCCCATCCACATTTAATTCCTAAAAAAAACTAAAATATTTTGGCAACAACTCAGAAATCATCTGCACTAAATCTTTATTTGAGTTGTCATAACAAATTGGTCTCTCAACTACCTCATCCTATGGAGTTTAATGTCTCACAATACGCTTCTTCTTCATATATTTCAGTTATCTTCCGCTTTCATAAATGTTTTTCATCAACATAAAGATAGATTAATACTCCAAAATTTTTAGAGCTGGTGGTGATGGTGGTGTGCGGCTTTCAAATGATCCTCGGCAGCGGCTATGACAGAGGTGGTTGTGGCGAAGGCGATAAGCTGGAGGTCAAGGCAATCAAGAGAATGTTGTTGCAGCTTAGGGGTGCATAAAGGCGTGATTTATTCTAGACTTTAATTTAGGATTTAGATAATTTTAATATAAAAAATATATAAATATGGTATAAGGCCTAAACCTCACGCCAACGAGGCGAGGCGTACCTCAAGGTTGTCCTAAGCCAAGTTGAGCCACATGCCTCGTAAAAAAACTCGAGGCATAAACATTAATGCATTTTTCATTAGAATTACGCTGAAATGAGCCTCATATTGCGCAATTTTAAACAATGAGTTTAGGTGAAGCGTAAGCCTCACATCTTGAGAGGTGTGTCTTGAGGCACGTCTTGCCTCATTTGCTTGAGATGTGCATCTCTTAGATTTAGGATTTTTTTAATATAAATATTATTTAGATGTTAGCATAGTAAATACCCATACTTTACCCTAACAACATAACACATGCACACAAGCCCAGAGGACCAAGATGTTCGTCCACTCCATCCAAGCACCTACAAACCTTCTTCAAGCTCACCGCCATCGGCCATCTCCAACGTCGACATCGCCACCACTACTATCCCATCCTCCTAGCCAAATTTGCCTCTTCCACAAGGATTCAATTCTTCCTTCAAACAATTTTTTTCTAGCCAGTTATAATATCTAAATCCTAATTTTTTCCCTTGTGTCTATATAATTTCTTTACATTGTTAGGGTTTTTATTTCTTCGAATGTTGGCATGTTTTTAAATATGTTAGAATCAAAATTTGCATTCGAGGGGTTTGTAAGAAATTGTTAGAGGCAAGGTGAAATTCACTGCAGTTCATAGAACGGACTTGATGTCGAGACATAGCATGCAAGTCAACTTTAGAGGAAGCAACATAACGTGTATTTATTTGAAGTGCAATTATTTGAGAAGGTTGTTGAAGGGGTTTTGCAAGGATGAAGGAACATATATTTGAAAAAAAAAAAAAGTGGCATGAGTCCTAAAGTGCTAGAAGCAATAAAAAAGAGACTCATTCATATATGAGCAAGTTGACAATGTTGAAGCATCTAGCGCAATGATAGAGTTGACGTTAGCTCTTATTATGAGAGTTGATGTTGAAACTTAAAATTTAATATCTTGATTGAAATAAGATGTGGCCTTAAAATTCTAAATTTATAAGTTATGTACATACTTCTTTCTTTCAAATTTAGTTGAGTGGTTGATCTAGTTTGATGATGACACTTGAGAGTTATAGCAATTTGTAGTAAACGTATTGCAACGTACTAGCCATTTGAATGTGAGCGTAACTGGAGCACATATAATCAAGTTCACATAAGAAGCAGAAATTATTTGACAACCTTAAGGATAAACCCCTTTGGTGTAAATCATTTACAACAAAAGATTGAATGATAGATATTTGAAAAAAAGGTCTAAAAGATGTTCGGGATCCCCTACTATTTGATGATATGCCATCATATGAAAAATGATGTGGATGATGATAATGAGATCACACTATCTAAATAGCAACAAGAAGGTCTAAATGTTGATTTATTCAATAGAGATAGAAACAAGACAAGTACATCTAACATAAGCTAATGATAATAATAGATAAAAAGAAAAGGTATCTAAAAAATTTTAAGTATTTGAAGTTATCTTAAATTTTAATAAAGATGAGATAGGGGAGCTAGCTATTCATTGTTATAATGACTCCAATAAAGACCCTTGAGTGAAAAAAAGTGATAAGAACTTTTGATAACTGGCTATATTCATAGCATGATCATTGGATTTTTGGTAGTTGCTATCATGCTATGATGGACAATAAAAGTGAGGAAGAGAAACTTATTATGCTAACCTAATACCTCACATTAATTTGATATATTATGTTACTTTTATTTTATACTTAATATTAATATAACTAGTTGATGTTTGCATTACACTCTTAGTGTCACACCCCATTTATTCAATAGAGATAGAAACAAGACAAGTACATCTAACATAAGCTAATGATAATAATAGATAAAAAAGAAAAGGTATCTAAAAAATTTTAAGTATTTGAAGTTATCTTAAATTTTAATAAAGATGAGATAGGGGAGCTAGCTATTCATTGTTATAATGACTCCATAAAGACCCTTGAGTGAAAAAAAAAGTGATAAGAACTTTTGATAACTGGCTATATTCATAGCATTATCATTGGATTTTTGGTAGTTGCTATCATGCTATGATGGACAATAAAAGTAAGGAAGAGAAACTTATTATGCTAACCTAATACCTCACATTAATTTATATATTATGTTACTTTTATTTTATACTTAATATTATATAACTAGTTGATGTTTGCATTACACTCTTAGTGTCACACCCCAATATATATATATATATATCTATATATATATATATATATATATATATATATATATATATATATATAGTATATATATATATATATATATATATATATATATATATATATATTGGTTATGATACTAATATATTGCTTCTTACATTCATTTTAAGTTGACAAAAAATTTTATAGTGCAACTTATGCCTTAAAAAATCTTGAGGCTTAAGTTTCATATCACATATGAGAAATAAATCAATAACCAATTGCGCAATTTTAAAATGTGTTTCGAACCTAAGTATGGTGGTTGTGGCAAACCTTGAAGTGATGATAATGGCAAACACGAAGGTGGCCATAGAAGTAAGACCTAGAGTCATGACTTCAATAAGGGGCGCAAACGAGTCGAGTCGAGCTCGAGTCAGGGGGTGTTCGAGTCGAGCTCAACTGTCAAATACCGAGCTCGAGCTCGAACTCGAGTCGAACTCGAACTCAAGTCGAGCTCGAGCTCGACTCGTTCCAATGTAAACGAGTTCGAGCCATTCTTGAGCTGCATGTCGAGCCACCCATGCGGTCTGTTTCGGCTTCATGAGTGCAGTTTTTTAAAAGTTAAAACTGGAGAGAGAGAGGGCGGTTTTTTAAAAATTTAAATTGCAGAGAGAGTGTGTGAGAGGGTGAAAGCAACTTTTTTGGGTTTTGTTAGATAAAGTTATTAGCATTTATTACTGTCAGAGAGAGAGAGAGAGAGAGAGAGAGAGAGAGAGAGAGAGAGAGAGGGGAGAGAGAGAGAGAGAGAGAGAGAGAGAGGCAAATGAATGAGATTCACTTTGCTGGCGGGAATTTAAGTGTGATTTATACAATATTTAGTACTAATTTTTTTAAAATATTCGGATTTAATAAATTTGAGCCGGCACACGAGCTCTCGAGCCGAACCTAATGAAGCTCGAACTCAAGCTCGTTTAGCAAACATGCTCGATTGAGCTCGAGCTCTACTCACGAGTTTGATAAGCTCGGCTCGCAAACCCATAAACGAGTCAAGCTCGAGCTGGCTCGGCTCACTTACACCCATAGCTTCAATAGACCTAAGGGTATCATGTGCAACTAAAACAAATGTAACAGGTATGTAGGCCAAAATGTGGAAGCACCAACACGTCTAAAGGCAATGGCTGCGAAGAACTTAGGGCATCAATCACAACAAGCATGGAGGTAGAGATAATGAAAAGGAACAAAAGTGGCAACAATAGTAACCTAAAGACTGAGGAAGTAATGAACTTATGGGTATACACGTCGAGCTATGGGTGTAAGCTCGAGCCGGCTCGGCTCACTTACACCCATAGCTTCAATAGACCTAAGGGTATCATGTGCAACTAAAACAAATGTAACAGGTATGTAGGCCAAAATGTGGAAGCACCAACACGTCTAAAGGCAATAGCTGCGAAGAACTTAGGGCATCAATCACAACAAGCATGGAGGTGGAGATAATGAAAAGGAACAAAAGTGGCAATAATAGTAACCTAAAGACTGAGGAAGTAATGAACTTATGGGTAGCAGTAGGACTGAAGACCACAATAGAAGCAAGCCTAAATGTGATGGTAGTGGAAACAACAAATCTCATGGTATGAATGTGGAAGGATTGAAGATGATGATTAATAAAAACCTATAGACTACAATGGGCAAACCCATTCAAGAATCGATGTCATATTAGGAGGCATATAGAAACTGCAATCCCTTGAGTGGGATTGACATAAATAGGAATGCCTTCAAACATAGTGATTAATAGTTGCTGGCATTTGTGCCAGATGCGGTAGATAACAACATGCATCAACTTTGCTAAACATCACACACATATTTAGCAACAACAATGAGCATCAACACATCATCATGACAGATTGTTAGTTACACCTCCAAACAACAACATATCATTAGTGGGAGACAATAAATATTAACAATCTAAAAGGTTGTTAACAGTTTCAAAATTGTAGGGAACTTCAATCCCCTACAACCTAGTTCTTTGCCCTTCTTCGATCAATCCGATGTCAAATCGCCTGCCAACCCCAGGCCGCCATCTTGTATTTCCCTTCACACATTTGCTTTCAACTCTAACACCCTACTCACGACCTGACAACGTTTGCAACCCTCCCCCAAGCTGCAAACCACCCCTAATTGAACACCCTAACCATCGACCGCCAATAGTTGTCTCCACAAGCCACCTTACAGCTTACAAGCACCCACTCTTATTGTTCCTTCTCTCTTTTCTTCTCTACACTCTCTCTATATATATATACACATTCACTCTCCCCCAATCTCTCTATAAACATAGAGTGCCATCTCTCCCTCTCCTTCACCCTAACTCTCTATTTATCATTATTTATCTCTCTATATATTTCTCTCCTCTCTCTCACACACACAAACTCTCTCCCTAACCACCACTCTCCTATTCTCTCTCTCAAAGTAGAGAACGAAATTTCTCTCTCCAATCACACTCCTCGCTCTCTCACTCTCATTCTTCCTCTCTTAATATCTCCCTCCCTCCGTCCCTCCCTCCATCTCCTCTCAATATCTCTCCACTTTCTCTCTATGACTTCTTTATCTCACTAAAGAGAAAACAGAGAACCAAAAGATATGAAGAAAAAAGCAAAAAATAGTAAAAAGGGGTTCAAAATTAGAAAAAAGGTGCTCTAGCCCTCATCACTGCCTCGCCCACCAAGTTATAAACTCACAAACCCGTAAAAATCTCCAAAAACTTGTTGGTGATGCGCCCGACGTGACAAGCTGGCCTCTTACGATCTTTTCCTATTGTGTAGGGGTAAATTCGTACACATTACTCGAGACAAGACAAGTAAGTCATCAGATCCGTAAGACATACAAAGTGAACAAAAGGCAGAATGCGACTCTTTTAAAAAGTAAAGAAAAATTTGCATGCACTATTATGATAAACGCTAGCGCAAAATAATCTGCTATGACTATTTTAATATTTCACACGCATCAAAATAACAATTTCCATTTTTAAGTATGACACTTCGAGAAGTGCATAACTAGGGTTTTAAAAACACGACTCGAAAATCCGACCCGAAAATTCCGAGTTCGAGTTGATTCGAATAACAAACGGGTTGGGTTTGGATCTTATTTGTTAACTCATTTAATTTATCGGGTCGGGATCGAGTCGACCCATCAACCCAATATTGACCCAATTTCAACCCACGAGTAGCATAGTAAATCACATGTAATCGCTTTCACATATCACAGTTGTTCGTCTCACGCCACCCAGTCCCTCTCAGTCTCAATGTGCAACTAGGTTTTCATTTTCCCTTTCAAGTTTTTATCTTTCCCCTTTAAGTTTATGCCTTAGCACACGATTCATGCGACTACATCATATGCACGAGCAACTGTTGCTTCACTTTGTCATTCGATAGTGGATAGCTGACGATCCTTGCCTTGTTCTCCTTCGCCATCTTCATTCCTATTGATACTTGGGTAAAAAAGAGAAACTGTAAATTTGTAAACTAGTTTTCTCATTTTTCTATTTTGAGATGATGATTTTGTTTCATTTTGACTTTGGATGTTATTGAAGTGATGATTTTGATTTTTGCATTTAGGGTTGTGAAACCCTAACCTTAGGCCAAATGGTGGTGAAAAGGGTTGACTTTTTTTTATTGATGCCTCAACTCCTAAAATAACTTATTCACTCTTTCATTTATCTAAATTTCTAGTGAAATAAAAAAAATATATGAATAGTCATTTATTGTATACCATCATTGGAAAAATTATTCTTGATATGCATGAGGAAATATAAGGAAGCTTGAGAATCCTTGATTTGATTTTAGTTAGGTACATGAGAAATGAGAATGCAAAGATGAATTATTATCAGTTAAGTGCATGAGACTCACTTGATTTTTTTATATAGGCACATTTTTTTAAATAATCGAGTTTGTGAGTCGTGCGGGTCAATCGGGTCAGGAACGGGGCAGGTTCAAGTTCAAGATTTTGACCGTTAAGATAAATGGGTCGGGTTGGTTCGATGCAGGTCATTTTCGAGTAAGACCCGAACTCGACCTGAAAACACGCTTTAACGCCCCTAATAACAACCTCATAAAGCATACTACCATCTCAAAAAGTGAGCCATAGCTTTGAAAAGTGTGTCACTGTTGACCCCTACAGCAAAACTAAAAAAAAAGGAAATCAAATCTTACCTACCCTGCCATCGCACGTCGTCGCCGTTCCCCCGCACGTCGCACGTCGCTTGGCACGATCTCGCGTCATTTCTCCCCACGACCGCGCACGATCTCGTTTTGGCGTCGATAAAGGGACTCAAGGAATGAGGCCGAAGGCCTCCGCTCACTCTTCTCCACGAAATTCCTCCCGAGCTCGTTCTTCCCCGACATCTCCGCTCTCTCTTCTTCCTGGACGGATCGGAAGCTGCGACAGTTTGATCGGAAGCGGAACGGGAGCTCGCGGACTGTGAAGTTACCTTTCTCCCTGGGCGCTACATTCTCCAGCCCTCCCGTGGCTGTTCGACTGTGCTCCTTTGCCGACTTTTCCTTCCAGTCGGACCGGAAGGTACGACATTTTGATCGGGAGTGAGAACAGGAGCTCGCTCAGCCGTGAAGTTAACTTTCTACCCTTCGTGCGCCTCTTCTCCCCCGTCAGACACCGCTCATTCCACGACTTTATCTTGCTGTAGGATCGGAAGTTAACATTTTGATCGGACGCAAGCACAGGAGCCCGCTGGAAGTGAAGGTAACTTTCTTCTTTCACGCACTTCTTCGGCCAAATCCCGTAAATCCCCAAACAAAAAATGATATTGATTTTAATTAATTGAAATTAATATTAATTAATTAAGTTAATTATAATTTAATTATTTTTAATTATAGTTAATTAAAAATGATTTTTAATTAATTATGATTAGTTAAATTTAATCATAATTAATTATATTATTTTTTATTAATTATCATTAATTATGATTAATTATAATTGGTTAAATTTAATTATTATTAATTGTAATTAATTAGATTAATAAAAAAAAGTGCTCGTCCCTTACCTCGGTCCCCGGCCTTCCTCGACATCCGAGCCTTCACCGACGACCGCCGGTCCGCCGGCCCCGAAGGTATAACCCCTAAACTCAGGCTTTCGTCCTCGACGTGTACGACGGACCGGAAAATCGCCTATACACGCCTTTATTGCGCGTGGTGGGATGGGACCCCGGTCCGACGCCTACGACGAGGCGGACAGTCGCCTCCCTTCTCGCTCTCTTACCTCGGCATGTGTGTCGAGTAAGTGGTCTACCTATGCACGCCTTTATTGAGCGTGGTGGGAAGGGCAACTGGCGCGACACCTACGACAAGGTAAGCGAGCGACCCTCGCCCTCCTGTTTCGACATGCGTGTCGGACTGACAAACCACCTAAGCACGCCTTTAGTGAGCGTGGTAGGAGGGAAACCGGTTCAACGCACACGGCGAGGCCGCTCGGCGGGGTACCCTTGGCCGAAATTTTCGGAGCCCACAGTCACTACCTTTTGAGAGAGAGCAGTAGCCTCAAGAAGCTGTTATCACCCTGAGAAGCTTGCCACCGCATCGAGAAGAGTATAGTTACCAACAAAACGCCATATCATTTTTTTCTAAATAACAAAATTTTAATAAATATTGTACTAAAAAAGCATGTGAATGTATTATATACTGTACTAAAATACATGTAAATGCATTTTGGGCGCACTGACAAAGTGCATAAATATCTTATAGTGTGCGAACAAGCTATGTAAATACACAAAATATTAGCAAGCACACAACATAAGCTCATAGAAAAAAGCGCAAATACATGAAAAAATGCATATATGCTATGTAAACTCATTAAAAAACATATCAACGCATTCAAAGCACGAAAACACACTGCAAATGTATTCAAAAGCATGCAAGTGCACCGTGCAAATGCATCAAAAAACATGCATGTTACTTAAAAATAATTTAAATTTCTCACATGTTCTCCGACAAATATTTTAATGCCGAACCACAAAACTGTGAATGTTGTGCAGATTAACGAGAGTTTATAGAAATATAGTTTTATTTTTAAGTATATACTTGCATGCCTCCAATCGAATACATTGAATTCCAAACACAATTCTAAAAATGCTACAGGAATCAAAATATACCAAAACTTAAATTTGAAGTCAATTCTCCCCCGTAAAAGATTGAGTCGTGAAGCCTTAATTAATAAATGAATATAAAATCATAAATTTACAAAGAAATTTGTTATTTAAATTCACGTCAGGCTTCAAAAATACTCTTCGAAGGAAATTCGCTACAAAAAATTCAACACTTGATTTCAACTTTCGTATATCAATTCATGAAATTAATGGTTAAATCCAATCCTTTAGTGGAAGGCAAATAGATTCGATAAAGTTTTAATGAAAAAATATAATTATTTAAACCCTCCGACATAGCCAGTTGTTAGAAAATCTCAATCGAAGGGAACTACATGAATTAAAAAAAAATTTCAAATTCCAAAAGATAATCATTGGGGTTCAAATTCCAACAAATTTTAAAATTCAACATTATCAAAATTTAAAACATTTAAAGAAAAAATTGCTCTTGTATAACTTAAAATAAAATGCACCCACCCTCAACAATCATTTATGGGATGATATATTTATGAAAAACTTAGCTTACCTGTGTTAGTTAAAAATCTCACTAACAGATTGATTTATCAAATAATCTCCCGCCAGTAAAGAACATGAAAAGTATCCGTCTAAACGATGATTTTGTTGATGCACCCAATATAAATGGTAAATAACGGAGTCATCTAACTAGGTGGTTTGCCGCAAAGGCACCATAATATTAAATTCATAATCAAAGTTCGTACGTTCCCCAATAGCTAACATCATTGAGTAATGAATCGTAAGGTACGCTTGATAATGCACAAAATTTTATTTAGCTAAAGTGGCTCCACACCATTGTAATACTCGAAATTTTCATAAAATGAATTATTATGAAAATATGGAAAATTTAATCTTCAATGCTGCAGACGCTGAGTTTGGCGAGCGCGACAGTGATTTGTTCTCTATTCTACAATAATCTGAACTTCTGCATGCAACGTAGTGGCACTATGGTTTATGTCACCAATTCGGTGATATGAAATGCATGTAAGAACAAACAAATGAATGAACTGATCTGCTAGATTAAGACAATGAGATTTGATATGATATGATAGAAGAGCCTGATGATGATAACATATAAGATTGATGTTGATAAACTAATGATTGCTGAGACATGACCAATGAGATCGGTACTTTGTGGTTAATTACAATATTAATGAACTGGTTCATGTTTAGGATGGCCCCCAAGGATAAATAGATACATTATATAAGAAACAAAATACAAATATACAAGATATAAGATATGGCAAGATACAAGTTTAAGACCTAATTTTATGATACAATTCATATGAGGATTGTTTGATTGAACGATACCAAAAATATGTCAGATGTGCAGTAAGAGTATATTGTGCAGTTACCAATACATAGTGTATGATGAGAACACATGCTATGCAACACATTTGATCAGAGAAATGATAAGGAGGCATATGATAGATCCGTCCCATTGGAATATATTTCTTACATGCATATGTTTCTATTTTGTCATTAATTTCAATTGTAGATTTGATAACATGCTGAAACTTTGGTGCTCATTATGTATTTTTTATATATTTTCAGGTAAAGGTAAGGAATCAGTGGAGCGAGGAATTCTAGTTTTTATTTTTTTCCATGTTGATTCTTTCGGTACCAAGATATATTTTTTCGTAATTAGTTGTTTTTGATTGAATATCAAGACTATTGTATATGTTTTTTTTTTTTTTTTTTTTTTATGAATCAATGATAAATATTGGATGAATAGTATTTTCTACTTATCATTTTCGCTAGATGATATTAGTAGCTCTGATTAATATATGAAAAAAGATAAATATACAATCTGTCCAATTTAGATTATGAGTCGTCACACCAGGTCCAATAAGTACCCTTGGTAAAAGTAACTTATTATTGCCATCAAATCCTTTTATTCATGTTGGTCAGTAAAATCTTATGTCTAAGTAGACTAGGGACTGACAATTCAGGACGACAAGATCATAAATCTTGATTGAGTTTGTCATCATTCCTCCACCGCCTGCTCTAAGTGAAAGGTGATAAATTTTCGTAAACACCAAATTTGCTACTACGATACGCTAGTATTTAAATCAGTAATAGCCTTAATCAAAAGTGATCTCCCATTTTTGGGAGAAGTATTAATTATAAGAGCTTACACCAATAAGTAACCTGATTTTAGATATTATAAGTAAGACCCAATCAGTATGCTTTAATTACAAATAAAATGATTTACTAAATGTCTACTCTTTATAGAAATTCAAATAGATTAATATTAAATAGATAAGCTTAATCTAAATGCTGGTTACATTAATATTAAAAGATAAAATGTTTATTAATTTAAGTCATAGATAATTAGTTTGTAATTTTATTACTGAATAGATGCTTCGTTTGGTATTGGCAGTTATGCAGTGGGGGCCAATGTCCTCTATTTCACGCAAGCCAGATTCCGCAGCAAGAGTTCAGCACAGTGCCCCAAAAATCACTGTATCAGATTTCGGTACAATTCCTCAGGGTTGTAAAGGAATTCATAGAATATAGTTCGGTACAGTGCCCGCGGCACTGTAAAGTCTTCGGCATAGTGAAATTTCTGTGAGAGTTTGGTAGCCGAGTGAGAGCAGTGGCTGTGAGGGTTTGGAAGAGTAAGAAGCAAAGAAAAGTTTAGAGAAAAAGAAGAAGAAAAGTGAAATAAAAGGTAGAATGCAGAATACAAACTGAAGATCATATAATAGTACATATTTGGGTAAGTAAAATTCTGTTTAATAGCAACATAATTAGCAAGGAATTGTTTCGATATATATTATTCATGCATGTTGATTTCCATAGCAAGATTTGAAAGTGGAGAGAGTGGACTTGCGCTAAAGAATTTCTATTAAAATAAAAGAAGATGAAATTAAGGGAAAGAATGAATTGAGGTAAGTAATTTAGTTCTTTAATTATTTTAAAGAATTTTAATTGGTAAGGAAAATTTCTAAAGAAGTATATACCAATCATAATTTTAAGATTCATTAGATATATGCAGAAAGAAGATTTTGGAATAGTTTATCAAAGAAAAGGTTGCGTGGTGTAGAATTTGAAGAAGCAATTCATCAAAGAAGTAAGTTAGGTAATATAAATTACAAAAGTAAATATTAAATTTATTGATGCATACAATATCAGATGATTCATTTAGAAAGTTAATTGTGTTAAGATAATTCCAATTATGAAATATGAACACAGCTTTGTATGCATTTACAAGGAACTACACATCCATATGCAGACTTGCATGTGGAAATAAGATAAAGCATGTTTGTTTAGAGTAATGTAATTGAGCATACTCCAGATTCTCATGTATGACAATCATTTGCATATATGTATCATTGAAGTTTAAAATAAGATTTCTGATAATAATTTGAAAACAGCACATTAATTTAATGTTGCCAACAAATCCTGATATGTGAGTTTAGTAAGTGATAGATTCTTATGGAATTTGTATATGACGGCTTAAGTATGAATTACTATGTTATGAAATATATTGAATATCAAAAATTAGAAAAGATTGGCTATAAAATGATGTACAACTTATATTTGCAAATTGGGCAAAATGGTCCCCATGTATTACACTGCATTGTAAGTAAGGCAAAAAAGACCCCATAGATATGTTACCTTCCTAGCAGATGGGACAAACGGGACCACTAAAAAGACAAAAGGGACATCTATGTAGTTCAATGGTGATAATATCAGATTTACCGAGCTCTATTGAATATTTTTATAAAAGTTTAGCAAAATTTTTTAAAGATTAAAAATTATATTCAATATAGAAATTGATATTCAATATAGACTTAAGAGGAAATAAAGGTTAATGTAAAATGTAATTTTATGATATTTTTAAAATAATGTCAAATTTATTTTATTATGATTTCAATGTTGTGAATTTAATCATGCAATTTAACTGCTATTTAATTTACAAACTTATTGAACCTCATAGCTCACAAGTTCTTTTCATACTGATTGCTATTACAGGAAAAAAAAAAGGTTAATGCAGAATAAGTTGCAAGTTATTTCTAATAATAATGGATTTTTTGTTGTGATGACAACATGATCACAATGGTGCTACCAAAGCAAAGTTTCATAAAACAGATCACCGATAATTAATTCCAAAAAATTCCGTTTTAGCTTCATTCAGATCTATCAAAATGTATCAAAGCAAAAATTTCTAGGGAATTGTTCCTTCCCGAAAGTGAAGTTTGAAGACCACATCCTGTAAAGAGGCGAAGAGTAAGAGGCCAAAATTTGAAGAAGTTCTAGATTAACTAGGATTGCTTGGGCCTAATGAGGCCTCCCACACCAACAACCTCCTTGTGAGTGCAATCCTTACTAGCATTTAGTGACAAGAAGGCAGTTCAATGGCCCATAACCAAGGGAAAGGAATGTGATGCCCCCTTCGATTAAAAGGTTTTCAAAATTGACTTTTGCTTGCATTGAGGAAGAAGACAATCCAATCCTTATGAGGCTAATTCATATTGATTTGATAGATTCGTGCATCCGGGGATTTTGCTTGATGTTAGAAAGTTCATTTGAAGATCAGACAAATTAATTTAGGCTCATATTCACTTAAATAAACTCAAAGTGGCCCGATCAAATCTTGTTTGAGAAACAAAAGTATCAATAATTTGTGTCAAAGTTTATGTTTGATCAGATAGGGATTACAAGATCCAAACATTTAGAAAAAACATGATGCAAAGTGTGTAGTCGCATAGCATGAGAAAATACGATCAAGTTAGATCCTGAAGATGCCTCTGTTCTTTTTTTTCTGTTAAAACTGAAAAGATTATATAGATGGATTTCTTGCATGTTCGACTACAGCAACAGTTAACTAAGAAAAACTCCTAAGGACACCAAAAGAGAGAGCATAAGACACAGATTATATAAACAAGTAGCCTGATTCACCAATTTTAAACGATAAAACACGGAAGAATATAAAACGATAGCTAATATCAGCTAACCAGTTAATATCATCTCTGTTAGGATTGTTTGAACAAGTGGTGTGCCAACATCTTGGAAACCCCTGAAGCCGATATGCTTTCGCATGCAAAGAGTCGCTGAAGCTTTGTGTCACACATTATCATGCTATTCCTGTGGTCCTGAATGAGTTTCAGAAAACAGAACTGTTACTAGAGGCTGAGAAATTGTTAAAAACAACATTAGCGATAGTGATAGCTACTGCCTTGCTTTTGTATGCTGGTTTTGGCATATCACAATAACCATTTACAGGCAAAGGGATACAATATAAAGGAATAGAGCTACGATTGCTCACAAGATAAAATGTTCAAACTTTTCAGCAAAATGTCAACCAATATTAGCTGCTTGGGGGAAAGATAGAAGGGAGGGAGGATAGAAAGTTTAGCGCTAAGTTTATTGCTCTTGAAAGATCATATAGCAGAGAGGTTTTAACAGAGAATCTAGTATATCTACAAAGCTTATTAATTTTATTCAAAAGACAAGTTTCACCCTTTGATCCAAGACAACTGCAACAACATGTAAAAGGAAAAGCCAAATTTGTAATTGGTCAATATAATTGGCCAATATAATTTACTTCGTAGATACTATGTGCTGGAAAAATAATCGATGCTAATGTAGCTCTGAGATAGCAATGTACATGTGGTGTGGAAAAAAGAGAAAAACTGCTGCAGTAACTATAGATGTAAGAAACCATAAGTGCAACTTGGTGAAACACTCAAAGATGAGTACTGAAGACAATCTCAAGCCAATTTGATTCATCGAATTACTACAGAAATAAAATAGTTACCGAATTTCATAGACACTAATCAATATAATTAGATTACTTGTAGAGAGGAATGGGGCTTGGTTGTGGCTAGAAGACTTAAAGGCATAAAAGCACTCTAAAATAAGTCAAAGAATTTATAAAACCATATGAAAAGGTAAAAGCATATCACAACATAAACATATTGTTAGACCGGTCCACTGGACCGGTCTAGCCGGTCCGCACGGGATCAGCATTTTGCGAAAAGACGCGGGATCTCCGCCTCCTGCAGAGATCGAGCAGCCCGACCGCCCAAGCGGAGCTTTTTAGGAAGTTTTTTTTAGGGTTTTGAGAGGGAAATTTGAATGTAGGGACTGTTTAGGGATTTCCTTTTTGATTTGTATGCATTAATAGTGGGTTTTGCTAGGGTTAGGTCATCTGGAATTTGGCTGAAATTTGAGATCTCTTAGATTTAGGTTTTCTTTGGGCTCTAGCGGCATCTAAAGATTTGGGAGTGATCGGTCCTCCTCTCGAATTAAGGATCAATTGTATCTTGCTATTTTCTATTTTCCTTTCATCAAATAATACAAATTATCGACTGTTTTCCTGGTTTTGTGCGGACTTTTGTGAAGAATTCTCGTTGTTTTTCAAAGATTGATAGGAAATACTTGAGATTTATAAGTGTTTCCTATCAAATTGGTATCAGAGCACGTCGATCGAAGGGAAACCAATGGCTAGAAGGGAGGTGGAAATTTTGGAGGGAGAACTTGGGCAACTCAAAGCAAATTTTGAGGAAAAGATGACTTATTTTCAAAGTCAGATTGCATCCGTCAGATGCAATGAAAAGATGGAGGAAAAGTTCGCAGTGGTGGAAGACTTGTTGAAGAAATTGCTTGAAGTCAAAACCAAACCAGTGACATCCGAAGCAAAGGAAACTACCGGCGGCCATGGAAGAGATGGGAACCCTAACACGTCTAGGGAAGGGAAAAGCCAGAAGTGGAGATCCTGGAGGGAGAAGACGGAATGTCTCCTCTAGAAACTTTCTAGGGAGGAGATGAGCATTGGCTACGCAAGAAGGGGTGCTGAATTGGTAAGGCGAGGAGATGATTTCGATCGCCGGGGTGCTGATTTTGAAAGAAGAAGAGGGGATTTTAATAAATGGTTTGGGTATGATCACCGGAGGGAAGATCATGACAATTGGGGAGCACCTCCGCTTCAAGGAATGGGAGGTTATGGAGAATTTAGGGGAAACATATGTGACCCGAGGGTGAGGAAACTTAAGATGCCAATCTTTGAGGGGGACGATGCACACGGGTGGATCTACAAGGTATAAAGATATTTCGCCGTCAATGGGCTGACAGAGGAGGAGAGATTGACGGCGGCTGGCCTATGTTTAGAAGGGAAGGCTTTGTCATGGTATCAGTGGAGGGACATGCGACGACCCATACGACGTTGGAGAGAGTTCAATGATTGTTTGGTAGAACGTTTTCGAACTGCAGTGGAGGAGAGTTCTACGAGCAGTTTTTTGCCTGGACACAGGAGGGCTCAGTGACGGAGTACCTGGAGAGATTCGAGTACCTTGCTAGCCGATTGGACCGCCTTTTTGAGACAGTGCTAGAGGGAAACTTCATGAAGGGATTGACACCAGAGATCTGAGTAGCGGTAAGAGTAATGAGGCCTCGTGACTTGGGAGAGGCTATGGAGCTAGCTCAATTGGTAGAAGATCAGAAGCACCTGGAAGGAGAAACGGAAGGCGGCAGCTCGACAGGCTCGTACAGGATGACCACCACTTTATTGAAATCCAAGGAGCTAACACCGAATACTCTTCGAGGGACTTCAAAGGAAAAGACTGCATGAGGAAGACCTGGGGACAACTTCAAGAAGCTCACAGAGACATAATTACAGGAGAAGAGGGCGAAAGGGCTTTGTTTCCAATGTGACGAGAGGTATACACCGGGGCACAGGTGTAAGAACTGAACTCTTAAGGTTCTTACCGTTTGTGATGAAGAAGGAATGGAGGGTGTCATCTTTCCACCTTGCGGATAAGGTGGATCTTTGGGAGGAGAGTATTATTAGATCGGTCCACTGGAACTGTCTAGCCGGTCCGCACGGGACCGGCATTTCGCGAACAGACGCGGGATCTCCGCCTCCTGCGGAGATCGGGCGGCCCGACCGCCCAAGCGGAGCTTTTTAGGAAGTTTTTTTGAGGGTTTTGAGAGGGAAATTTAAATGAAGGGACTGTTTAGGGGTTTCCTTTTGATTTGTATGCATTAAATAGTGGGTTTTTGCTAGGGTTAGGGCAGCTGGAATTTTGCTGAAATTTGAGATCTCTTAGATCTAGGTTTTATTTGGGCTTTAGCGGCGTCTAGAGATTTGGGAGAGATCGATCCTCCTCTCGAATTGAGGATCAATTGTATCTTGCTATTTTCTGTTTTCCTTTCATCAAATAATACAAATTATCTACTGTTTTTGTGGTTTTGTGCGGACTTTTGTGAAGAATTCTCGCTGTTTTCCAAAGATTGATAGGAAATACTTGAGATCTATAAGTGTTTCCTATCACATATCTGATGTCAGAGTGCAATCAAGAAGCCTGTAGGTGGAGTAACAAATCGGAACTAGAATTTGAAGTTAAGACATGGTTGCAAGTTATCAAGTTACATGAATAACTAATTTCAATACTGCTTGAAGAGCTTTACCCTAATAAGAACAGTACAAACAAAGGACATAATAACCTCTAGGTGGTTAGCCTCTATGTAATCCCAGACACGCTTCAATGCCTCAGACTGAAGTATCTCCCTTTCACCTGTTCCAAGAAATTCAGCTAGCCCATCAGAAATAACCAGAAGATACTGTCCACCTTGAGCTTCTGGTTCAACACCCACTTCCCTATCACTTTTCTTTTGTCTTTTAGAGTCTGAACCAGGTTCCTCTGTAAAAATCCAAGAATTAGATTGTGACCACGAATAAAATGGATTGGTTTAGTAAACAAAAATTGAGAGTTACTAACTTGTATGTTCAAGTGGAATTATATGTTTAGCCAATAGTTTATTCATCTTGAACATGTCAGTGGAATCTGTTTCAAAAACTAGACGTAATTCATCATTACATATGATCTTCCTCTTATTATTAGGATCTTGCAGATTATTTCTTCGGATGTAAGCCCACAATTGCTTCACAATCTGACATAAAATATAACAGTATAATAGAAATTTAGGTTTGTCCCAGAAAACAAAGCATGCATTGCCATGGAATCTTGCTTCAAATATTTAAAGAAATCTAATGGGTTAGTCAATAAAGAACCTCAGTCCTTGCCATGGTTGGTTCACCAACAATGGTCTGCAGCTCAGGTGAAACTCCACAAACTTTGCTCAAACCACCTGGGCCACCTCGCCTTTTAGGTGCAGCAGGGGCACTGCAACCAAACCATGGAAGCATGATCAGGTTTAACATCAGAAAGCAAAGCATTCATTAACCTTAAAAGGCATAATTTACAAAAGGAAATGTTTCTCACATGAACCCACAATTCCTTGATTACAACTATGCTTGCAATCTTTGCCTTCTTGAGTGATAATAGAATGTTTTTGACACATGACAGAGCGAACAAAAAATCCCTTATAAAACTCATCTTAGACATATACTACTCCAAAATGATAAAATGTCTACTATAGTTCTTTTACCTTTCCCCGTCTTTTATCCATCTCTAACAACAATGGCAAAATATTAGGCAAGTACCCCAAGCTAGATAACCCGTGCAATTCAACACCCACCTCCTCCCTCCCCACTTTGCATCCCTCCTCTCATATAGTGACAGGGCTAAAAGAAAAAGGCGGTGGGACAAGAAATCCAAATTAATCATAGAATTGTATCTTGATCAATACAAGTAAAAATGCAGATTACTCCCGGCTCTCCCAACAAAAAATATATGGAAGTCTGACTAAAGGTGGAGCCCGATGCTGGCATAAGGGCCTAGGCGGAAAAGGGGGAGGCCAAAGCACCTTGCACGCCTCCTAGACTGCTACCATCACTAATGCATTGCCAAAATGAGCACCTTGCCTTGAGGTACAACACGATGCAGTAAGTCTTGCCTTAAAAGGAGAGAATATTGGTAATGCTTCACATCTGAAGGATGAACTAGGCTTTTATTATGATAATTTTATACGAGTGATGATGTGAAAAGAGAATCAAGAGTTGGGTAAATAAAAATGCACACCAGGAAACAAGTTCGAGAAATATATGGGCAATAATTTCAACTTCTTGCGTGGAAAATATTGCGAAAGAAGATAAGGAAAATGACATAATGAAGTGATGGATGGTTATAACTTACAAATCAAATGTTGAAGATACAGTAGATAATAGTTAGGGTGAGATTATAGTTAAACAATGCATGCCACAAGGTTTAGTTTAAATGTGCCTTCTATGTTCATTTTTTGGGACAACTGATTTAGCAAGATTTTAAGAATTTTGACATGCAACCAAACTTAAAAATATGTTTCACCTAACATAATAATAAGGCGGTGCTGCGAGGAGATGACAGCCTGTGCATAATCATGGTTTCACTCAAAATCATGGTCAAGGTGATATAGGGAGCAGGGTTGGACAACTTGGTAGCTACAGAGCCTGGAGGTGACGAAGAAGAATATTTTACGTGTAATAGGTGAGTAGTTCATTGTTTTTTTATTCTTATAGGTGAAGGAGAAAGATAGAGAGAAGACGGTAGAGGTAGAGTGGTTAGAGAGAAAGAGAGAGAGTGAATTGTTGTGATATTAAAGTATTATTCACATAATTCAAGAAAACATGTTTAGAATACAATATGTGAACTTCAATTTCAACATTTAGCATTGAAATGCTTCTGTAAAAATGTAACCCGAATGGACCGATTCAACCGAACTGGTCCAGCGTCAATTTCAACAGGGGAGTGTAAAGGAAACAACGATCGAAAAGCGGGCTAAGGCGAAGCAAAGCAAACAATCATGAGCACAGAGTGATCGACGCAACTTCTTGCATGGGTAAATGATCGATTTCGTTCAACTTTGGGAGAAAACACACAAGGAGAGAGAAGATTTTGGGTGAGGAAGAAGAATATTATATGTTTAAGAGTTTGTATTTTTATTACCATATAGGTGAGTAGTTCATTGTATTTTTGTTCTTCTAGGTGAAGGAGAAAGTTGGAGAAAGACTAGTTCGTGTGCTCAATATAGATGAAAGAGGAACAGTAAGATTTTTTTTTATTTAGAGAGAAGGAATTTATGATTGCTAATTTTGTTAAAGCAATTTGTTACTTTTATTCAACAGGAACGAAGAAATAATAGACCACATTCATACCATTTCAACTAAAAAAAAGAAGAAAATTCGAGATAAATAATGCAAGTTATTTAAGTGAAATTTTCGACCAATTTCATGGATTATTTTAAGCAATATGATCAAAAATATAATTAGTTAATTTAGCAGAGTTTGGCGATTGTCGTTGATGACACTTTATGTGTTCAATGATAATTAGACAACGCTTAGCTTAACATCTTCAGAACTTGGTCTAACAATATGTAATGCAAATAAATATTATTTTAAAACAGTGAAAGAATTTAATTGTTGAGTTGAGACAAAATATAGAAATTAAGCTAAGATTTTCAAAGAAAAGTTAGATAAGATTTAAATATGTTAAATAATATTTAAATTTGAAATAATTAAAATATGGCCCTAAAATAGTTATGTGAATTTACATAATTGTGTTCTTAATTTTGGGTGATACACTAAGGAGGGTTATTTAAGAACTAAAGGAATTTGGAAGGGTTCCAACACACGAAAAGAAGTGAAGTAGGTGATTACATTTACTTTATAGTTTATAGCAATTATAATTTTTGTTTTGTTTCAATGCAATTATCTGATATTGTATCATATATGTAGACATGTTGAATTTTCAAGAAACTACCATACGTTAAATTAAGGAAAACTAAATAATCATAGTTATAATAAGATATTTATGTAAATGTGAAAACTACTTATTTAGATTGATATGAATATGAAAAGGAATTGAAATAAATATAATAAACTGCAATATAAAAATAAAAAAAAATGTTGAAATGGAAAAAATAAATACATGCAAATACAAGAGTTCACCCCTTATAGTATTGGTTGGAGACACAATGTACCCGTGCACGATAAATGAAAAAGAAAATGATTGTATCTTTGTTGGTACAAAATTTAGACAGTGCTCATATAATAAATGAAGTATTAAAACAATAAATTTAAAAAAAAAAAAGATTGTGAAGAACATTTTATCAATGAAGAAATTACAGTATTTACATCTATATTAAATATGTATATGTATGTTAAATTAAAAGTACAATATAAATGAATACGACTATTTATATGCATGTGCTACTGCTATATTATAAACTATAATTGACTATTGAGTTTGTTATTGAAAACTCAAATTATTAAATTAAAAATTTTCAGATAAATGCTCTATTAACTAAATGGTTGATTGTGAAGATTTCGTGTACATAAGAAGAGGTTCAATTGGAAGTGTTTTATTGTACGTTTAGACTAAAAATTATTTTAGTGGCTCTTCAGTTACATTTGAATATTAGTTTATTGAATAATTATCGTTATTGAAAGAACTCTAATATCCGTTCGACTGTGTATTATTGCCTCATTAACTTGAGTTTCCGAGTTGAGCCATGACAAAAAAACCTATCATTTTTTAAAATACACCCATTTGCAATCAACATACACAATATACAATAATAATAGTAACAAAAAATTATCTAAAAATGTCAAAGAAACCATCAAGCATTAATTCATAATGTTAATCTAAAAAGCAATAATTCATTAGTTGGAGGCAACAAATGTCCCTTCATCCGGAAGAATATAAACAATATTGCCACTACTAATGCATGATGGAGGGCTTTATACTTTGTAACCCTTTAACTGTTCATTGGACCTGCCTACCTCCTGCCACTTTCATATTCTATATCATATTGCTTGTAACTTGCCCTGCTTAATCATGCATTTAATTTTTCCTTCCAAGCTGTTCCATATAAGATGGTTGAAAATGTTTTAAATGTTACATCTGCAACATTAATTTAGAAGGATCTTTCTCCTCACATTCACTCTCATGTATATCCTGCTAAAACTCTAGCATCAGCAATCATCTTATAATTCTTTATTTTTCAGCCTTCTGTGTCCAAGTAAATAGCACTATAAATGTCACAAAAAATCGCCCAGCAATCCTGGTGCAAAAATATAAATTTTTGACCAAGCTGCCACCACTTATGCCACATTTACATGTTTGCAAATAAAACCAAAGAAGAAAAACAACAGTTATTTAAAAAAAAAAGGCAAGATTTTTGAAGAATCCAATAATTGCAAACGCAATTCAATGTGTAGGATAATGCTATCTAACAATCAATATGAAATAACAAAACTTCCTACAACATTAGTTTGGTTTGATTAACATCAAAAGAGAAAGGGACATGATCTTCAAGAGGGGAAGTTAATCTCGAGTTCACATTAGGAGAGGAGACATGTGATTATGTGATTGATCCACTTAGAGGTGTAAACAAGTCAAATCGAGGTTGAGCTTGATTAATTAATCAAGTTCAAGGTTAATTCTACAAGTTCGGGCTAGCTTGTTTATAATGAAAGTGAGAAGAAAATTAGGATTCAAGCAATTGTTTTAATAAAACTATAAAAAGAATGAGAAACTAAAAGATAAATAATAATGAACAGGTTGATATAAGAAAATGAAAATAATTTCTAATTGTTTCTAATAGCTTTATAGTTGAATTTCTGAATTTCAATCTATTTTAAGTAAATTTTCTATTAATATTTTTTAAACGAAAGAGCTCATCAGTTAACGAGTCGAGTCAAGAGTAGCTCAAGTTTGGCTCATTAGCTCATCGAGCTAAGCTCAAGCTCGCTCACGAGACGGCTTGACTCACTTACAACCCTAGATCCATTGTATGATTTGAAGATTAAACATTAGTTTGCCTTGTCAAAAGCTGAAAGCGTTCATGAAACATAGATGCTTATAAGGAGGATACATTTTGATAACCACTGATGGGGTTTTTTTAATAACCAACAAAATCACACCCAGTTTCTTAGTCTTGTTATACTTGTTTAGATTTGACTTAGCAGAGCTTCATGCATTGGTGATTCTCAAATACTTATAAAATGGATAGGGATGGAGTTGAGGGTGCAAAATAATTTAAATTTATAGGTTATCACCAACTTTCTTTCTTTTATTTTTAAGTAAAATAAACCCATAGAGACCACTCTTTTATTTCATTGAAAAAGAAATAGTTTAGTCCTACTTTGTTTTTTCATATGTTTAAATAACAATGCATAGACCGCTGATTTGCAAGTTTTTTAATACCTCTACATGAATGAATCATTCATTAGTCATAACATAATATCTGCAACAAACACAATAACAGCACAGATATTTAAACAGCCTTGCCATTTAGTTAGTTAAAGCATAACTGTACTAAACTTAGCATCCATGAAATAACAAACTTCTTCACGGGTTGTCTAAATACCTAATTTCACATAATGAATTACAATTTTTAGCAACTACTACTCATCATTAAGCTTCATAAATTCTCTATATTAAATTTTACACTTTAAAAATGAATAATAATATAATAAACAATTAATATAATAATATAATATCTGTAATAAAAATTTAATAATAGCACAGATATTTAAAAAGTCTTGCCATTTAATTAATATTTAAATGAAATAACAAAATAATTTAATTAATAATGAATTACAATTTTAGCAACTACTACTCATCATTAAGCTTCATAAATTCTCTCCATTAAATTGAGCATTGGAAATGTACCAAAACCAACAAAAAAACAAATGAAGCTTCAATGTTACTATCCAATTGTCACCTTTATTTGACACTCTTTAATCATACCAAATTAAGGCATGTTTTAGCAAAAAATAATCCATCTCCTTTCCCTAAAACCATGTTCTTTAATCCTAAACAGAAAATTGAAAGCATTGTGCAAGTCACCGTAAATCTCACACCTACCATCAACAAAAAGAATAAGCGAAATAAAATCAGGTTCACACACTTGATACAACTGAACGGCTTCCTAGACAACAACAAATCTGTCATTTTCTACGCAAACTATAGCATAAATATCAATATGAAATTACCATTTATATATGTTATCAAGCCAAACAGCTAACATTTTCTAAAACATAACAAACAATCCCCCGTCTCCATGAATTTCCATTTCTCCACTTAACCTTTTTCACATAAAAATATCAAACATCCGAAAAGTCCTTAAAAACGATTAGAAGAAAAAGGTAAGAAAGCATAAAAGCTTACCATACCCCCTGAACCTCAATTTTAAACCCATCCATAAATAAAATCGAGAGATGCTGGCCTAAAGGTCAACTAAGTCACGACATCATAATTCCATGGGTAAACTCACCTACCACGTAGCCAGATCAAGGCTTACACGCAAACCAGAAAACAGGAACAACAATAATAACATAAACAAAAAACCTAGCAACCCGTTGTTTTTTTCAATCCCAAATGTTTTTTGCTGCAATGGCCCAATGCCCCAATCTAAAATCCTTCTTGCTGAAAACTACTAATAGCATTCCGAATCAAGCCCCACAAACCAAAAGAACGAACGCCAACATCCAAAAAGGGGGCAAAAAAACCCTAATTTCAAACCAACGGATAAAGATCATTAAGAACATAAACAAGAAACCTTTCTTTAGGAGAAGCGACCGGAGCCCGCGCAGGAGCAGGATCAGTCGCCGCCGTCGTCGCCGGATTATACTGGTGGTGAGTGAGATGCTCCTGGTGCGTTGCGGCTACTAGCGCCATGGGAGCGGTGAAACGGAAGGAAGGAACATTTGGCTGCCGTGGGATGTGGTCGAACAGACAGGACGCAGCAGGAATCTGTGTGAAATGGCTGCTGTCGGCCGCATCGATGACGGAGGAGATGTTGGAACTTGAGGGAAATGAGGACCAAGGAGGATATAGATCTGTTCATTGATAAAAGAGGCTTTGCTGGAGAGATCCATTCCGAGCTTGGCTTCGAGCTGGCGGATGAAGTTTTCAAGGGAAGTGATAGAAGCGGCGCCGCCCTCACGGACAAGAGACTCTACACAGTTGGCGAGTACCTGGTCGGAAACCATGGTCGCCAGAGGACATCTAACGACCAGCTAGCTCAAGAAGATCTAGAGGGACGTAGGGGTCAAAAAGAGGGAAAAGCGAGGAAATTAAATTGATCTTCTTCCCCGCCTTCAACCTCTTCCCATCTCTCTTCCCTTCTGCTCTCTCTATTAAATAGGTCATTAAGATAACGAAAATCGTTACACACGAGAATCAGATCAGTCTCCCTCTCTCTCTTACTTTCGAATGCTGCCCTTCATAAACGCACTCATCTTTGCGTTTTCTCCTCTCTCTACTTTGCATTTTCTTTATGCGATATAGGTCAAATCTAAGGGCATTTTAATATTATTTGAACGAAATATAACACCCGTAATGACACACGAGAATAACAGCTATAAAGCAAATGCCAGAACACAGTACCTAGCCAGTACTCTCTTTTTATTTCGGAATTGTAAGTAATCATAGACCAAATATTACTAACAGATGCCCTTGGATCGACTATCGCTTGCAAAGTAGTAGTATGCATGAGGAAATTTAAAGTCTTTTTACTATCTTATTATTTGTGGTGCTATAAATCATATTTGGAGGGAAAGAAATGACAGAAAATTTGGAAATGCCTTTGCTTCCTCTGCTACCCTTAGCCACAAAATTAAATCTAATGTTACTTCTAAATTGCTGAAATGGAAAAAGGGTTATATTTTGTTGGAATTGATTTGAATATTCTGATAACGTGGGAATGCGTTTGGGATTACTTGATTCGGGTTTTCTCTGGCTCTATGGACTGCCTCTTCCTTATTTACTCGAAGGAAATCTGGAAGGCTATGATTACCATTGGTAGGTGCTGGAATATATCTGATACACACCTGGATGGTCTCTATGGAAACCAGGTTAGCTGCTTCAGTCCCCGGGAGCTCTTTTTACAGGACGATGATGATCGCTGCTGGACCTGTCTCCCCTTGGAGGGTCTTTTTGGCAACCAGGGGATTCCTAGAGCAACTCTCATACGCGCTTACAATCGATATATGTGCTCGGTCAGCAGCCTGAGTCCTAATTGCCTAAATGCCTACATGCTTTAGCTGTCTTCGTTGCATTTATTACCACATTTTGGATATACACAGGTTTTTTTTTTTTTTTTTTGGTTATATTGGGTGGTTTAGTTTTAAATTGGCCCAAGTAAGCTTTTGTTTTGTCTTATGTATGGGCTGTTTTTTTTTTTTTTTTTTTTTTACATTCAGTAGTTACTTGTAATAGCTTTTTCATTCAGTAATATATGGGCTTAAGCCCCAAAATTTCCCAAAAAAAAAATTGAGATTTTTTTTATATCCTGCAATTGGTCTGTTCATTGATAATTTTGATTATCAATCAAGATGTCTTATATTTAAATTTTATTTATTTGAGGCGTGTGTGAGTTTATCTTTATTGACCTAAATATCCACCAAAAAAATGTTGAGACTTTTTTTTAAATATATAATAAATTTAATTAGAATAAGAAAACTCTGAAATTTGTATAGGAGCTATAACCTTATATAAAAAAACTTTTGAGCAAGAAGTTGATCTAGCCAAAATACTTGTTTATCTTCAGCAACTATCGTTTGCAATTTATGATTTTGCAAGAAAATTTTAAAGCAAAGTTTTCATCTTCATCTTTGACTAATTTTTCAAGTTAATGAAGTGTTTGATTATCTAGTTTTAAAAACTTCATTAGCACTTTGAACTCCAAAACCTAAAATAACATTAGACTTTGGATTATCAGCTTCAAACATTGATAAAACTTATTATGACCTTGGTCAAAATATGTTAAGGTCATTATTGAATATATGTGAGGCTTATTTGAATCTTATGTATATTCATGAATAATGTTTGAACAATAATATTGTGGTACAATTAAAGTTTTAAAATAGTGTTATGCATGATCTCTAGTAATTTGGTAATTAAAAATGTGTATTTTGACTGTGTAGGATTTTATATTGCCTATCCTTATAAAAAATTTATGAAATGGGCTCAATCATATTTTAATTGTTGTAATATGATGAAATATGCATTTATATGATTGAATCGGGTAATATCAAATAGTTTTGCATGTTAGGAGATATAACTGACTACAATCATTTTAGATTGTCTGTGGCCGGGAATATGAATCTGAAAAATTCTGTAAAATGTATCTGTTGGAAGTTATAAGGGATCAGAATCCTTTAAGATTATATCTAAAAGAAGAAAAATTTTTATTATGAGCTAGAATCCTCTAAGATTATATCTAAGTCTAGAGAAATTTAATAAGAAATATTTTATGATATGAATTTATATTTTCATTATATGCTCATTTTTATTATTTGAATTTTGAATATGGAGCTTTTATTATTTTGCTAAGTACAATGATTTATTATACTGCTTTTAATTGCATTTAAGTAATATGAAAATATTTTATAAAAGAATTTTTTAAAAATTTAGATCGGTGTTGGTGGCCTATTGAGTTGTTGTAGCTCATTGTGATTTTATTTCTGATTTTTAGGATATGAAAAAAGAAATGAGCTGATTGATTTGTAGTTCATGATCTTATCGGAGTTGTTAGGTATTTCTTTTATTGATTTTTGTATAGTCAAGATTAAATTATTATTCAACTCTATAGCCTTTGTTTGTAGTAATATATTATAGTATAGATATATTTTGATGAAATAAAAGCAATTTTGTGGATGAGTTTATTTTCAGTACATGAATGTTTTAGTAGCTATGCATTCTATTATTTAAAATTTAAATTGGAAGAAGAATTCTGAAATATTTTTGAAGTTAGATCTTGGGATTAGCCTGTCACAGCTCAATATGAGGACATGTCTCAATAGTTGATATTGTCGGGTTGGGTTGTGATAGGAGAGATTGTAGTCGGCATGTAGTGAAGTTCTGAAGGATCGTAGTTGACATGCGATAATAATTTGAGGGACTGTAGTCGGTGGGCGATTGAGGGACCATAGTTAGTGGCCTGGCGGAGGGACCGTAGTCAGCGGACTACGGAGGTCCCTCCGCTAGCAGGCGACAGTGGTTTGAAGGACCGTAGTTAGCATACTACGGAGGTCGAAGGGAACGTAGTCGGTGAGCCATTGAAGATCATAGGGGCTGTAGTTGATGGGTGATGGAGGTCGGAGGGACCATAGTGTATAGATGACAGTGGTTTGAGTGACTGTAGTTAACGGGCGACGAAGGTCATAGGGACCATAGTTGGCTGGCTGTCGGAGGTCAAAGGGAGGTCCATAGTCGATGGGTAGGGAAGGTTGGAGGGACTATAGTTCATAAGATACGGAAAGCCATAGGAACCGTACTCGGCGGTCGATTGAGATTGGAAGTATCGTCGTTGAAGTTACCGTAGTTAGAGGGACAATAATTGGCGGGCAACGGTGAGCGGATGGGCAGTGGTCGGATGGTGGTCCAAGGAAGTTCGTCGGTGGTGGTGTCTGGGTAGAACTCTAGGATCCTTGAAGCCTCAGAGCTCTCTCATATATCTAGCAAAAAGTTCCTTCATGAAGAGAGCATGAGCCTATTTATAGATTTTTTTTAGTGGTATGCTCGTTAAATTTGGAGAAGATCCATGCCAAATTTGGAGTGCTCCATTCGACAACTCATATCGATTACCCTGATCATATAATATTTATTCATACATTTAGGTGCCTTAATGATGTCTAAATTAAGAAATCTTAGGCTCATTGGATTCGTCTCATCGAGCCACCTGATTTGACTATAAAGCATGCCAATTTGGAGATCATTTGGTTATCTAATTTATGTTTTGAAGTTTTAAATATGCTTTAGCCCCTTGATTCAGACTAGACCGATTTTGTTGTCGTTTAGTTTGTATCACTGAGACATTCAATTTGACTATAAATGTCACGACCCGACCCGACGGGGACGGATCCCGCCCGAGCCGGATCGCGACGAGCGCGCTTACTTGCTTATCCAGGATCTGGCTTTGGATTAGGTTGCTGAACTGATCTTCCAAATACTTAACTCAACAGAAACACACAGAACAACAGAGCTACTAAAAACATCAAATGCAGCGGAACAAAACATCTATCTTTTCATTTCCTCAAAATAATCATCTACAGAACAGTACATGGCTTTCGACAGAAGGAAAGACAGAACAGAAAAGCCATGACTGTACAAAAATCAAAAGTACAAAAGTACCTAATCGGATCAGACTCTGAAACTAATCCTGGACCTCCTTGCCCTTCCCAGAACCTGAAAACCACCAGAAAGCAAGGGTGAGCTCAACAGCTCAGCAAAGCAACAAACCACCGATCTAAATTCTCAGAAACCAAAACCAAACTCATCAGACAGAAATCAGATCAGAAATCGGAACAGAATCGGAAATCAGAACTTATACGGACAGATATCAAATCAGAATCAGAGTCGTACAGATCATATCATATCATAATCAACAGAGTCAGAATCAAAATTCAGAAATCAGAATCGTACGGAGCATATCATATCAGAATCACAATTTCGTACAGAACAGAACAGATACAGAAAACAGAACAGATACATATAGCTAAATGCCCTGACACTGACGGAATCTCTACGAATTTCGGCCCCTTATACCTCCCTTCCCAGACACTGACTGAATCTCATAGGATCCAGGCCCCTTATGTCTCCATTTGTGCTCACGGCACCAAAACAGATGTGCTTATAGCACCAGAACAGAATTCATCGGATCCGGAACAGAACAGATATCAGATTTCAGATTTGAGCTCATTTCAAATTTCCCGTTTCACTAACTGAATCTCATAGGATCCAGGCCCCTTATAACTCCCTTTTTATAGCTTATACACATAGCATTTCAATTCAGAAGAAATTCGGACATTTCAGAAATTACCCGAAAATCGGGCAGCACAACGGCAGTATACAGAATTTACACAAAATTCCTGAAAATAACAATTTACCAAATTTGCACATAATACAGATATTAACATTTCAGAACCTTTATTCTACTGCACAGATAAATTCCAATTTCACAGAAAAATCCGGTCGACTAAAAACACAGTCGTATCAAAAATACCCGGACAAAAATCTTCAAAATATAGTCAAAACGTGCACACCCGGCACGGCAACGATATACAGAAACTTACGCGGTAAAAACAGAACCAATCAAAAGATACGGACGAAAAATCGTAACGAAAACGAAATCCGGACAGAAAAATACCGCCAACCGCGACGGAACTGAAAATTGAGAAAGACGGAATGTGCCTTACCTCGAGCACAGCAAATTCCTCAACAGTCACTTCGATCGAAAACGGCTCCGCGTCTTCCCGAAATCAACTTTTCCAAATTCCTCTTTTTCTCTCTCCTCAGAGCTGAAAATCAGATATTTATTTTAATTTTTTTCTCTCTCTTCAAATCGGCTGATTTCCCTTAAATCATCTTCATATCGGCCTGGCCGATCGTCCAGATCGTCCTGGACGATCAGACCAAATCCCATCGTCCTGGGACGATTTTTCAGGACGATAATTACTGTTCATAGGCGATAAAAACCCCTATTCTCTGACTTGTGCCATCCACTGATCGTCCCGGGACGATACCTCGATCGGCCTGGACGATCCCTACAGGAAATCACCTGGAGCAATTCTGAGCAAAAACTGGAGCTGAATTCCACTGATCGTCCCAGGACGATCCCAGATCGTCCTGGACGATACTGGAGCAGATTGTGATATTACAATAAATTTGCATAAATTGGAGTTCATATGGTCCCAAATTTCAATTTGAAAGTTATCAACTCATATATGCTTTAGGATTTGTGCCTGGTTAAGGTAAATTTTGGTGATGTATTAAGGGGAGCAATTCAACTATGTTGTGTACATTTATATTGTGATTATTTAGTAGTATCAAGTTTTTATCTATTACACTATAGCTTTTGTAATTGTACTCTTCTTGTTAGTTGTTACTATAAGAATATTGTAATTATTCTAATGTAGTATGGCAGTTCGCATTGTAATTTTATAGATGTTATGGTTTTCATTGTGATGAGTTGTAGTTATTAGATAATATTATGTCGTGTCTAACATCGTCGAATATTTTTGCTAACCTCATTTGAACTATAGGTGAACCACTCCTCAAATCAAAACATATGATTCAAAAAGGATTCTAATAATATTCAAAGAAGGCTAAAATTTTTCTCTTGTATGGTCTAAACTTTGCTCGAAGCTTTTAAACCATTTTTGAAGTGTAATCTAACCATCTTTATTGTGGTCTAAAAAGAACTTTCAGGGATACTTCCATAAGAAAACAAGCAGTGTGCATATTTCATCAAGTTCAGTATTAGAGGGCATATAAAGCTAAATTTCAAATTTGGTTGTAACTTGGTTCCATTCGTATTTGATCATGGATATCTCATTACTAAAGCTTTCATTGGATATTATCAAACCTCTATGTGATATTGTTAAATCTAGTAAATGAGTTAAGTTTTATAATTTTGCTTGTTCCAGGGGTAGAAAACTAAAAATTTTTATACGTAGAACAAATGAATAACTCTTACTTTAAATTTAGTAGCGGCTCTCGATCAAGTTTTTCTTCAATGAAGATGAAAGTTAGAAAACTTTTTTAGAGCAAAGATGATTTAAAGAAAAAAAAAGCTACATCTATATGCAACAAAGAAGAATTTTGAGTTAAATATTGAGAAATTAGGGGAAGACTTTTAATGCATCCTTTGTACTTTTAAATCAAAGCACACCTTATCTCTATTTGATCAAAGGAAAAGATAATCAATAAGCTTAATTGTTGCATTTTAAAATAAGAGCAAGCTTATTGCATGGATCAAAGTGATAATTAAATCAACATAATAATATTGCTAATATCTTTTTCTATAATATTTTTATAGGCACCCCATGTCGCTTATATACATCACGTTGTGATTTATATCATGATACAATTCAAAACTAAAGCTTTGTTCGAGACAATTTTTTTAACGCTTTTTAAAGTAATTTTTTAATCAAAAGTACTTAATAATAGGAATTAATATATATATATGTATATATATATATATATATATTTATTTATTTATTTATTTGTATTTAATGAAATAAATCCTATCTGGTGTGCTATCTACCAGGGGGCTATGGACCCCACAACAGGATGAGAATTTTGTGCTAAATTGTACTTTACGCTCCCTATTCAAGCAGTCTGTGTTGCTTTCTTGGTTGGCAAGACTAATCCTTCGCTTACGTCTTACCTCTTATCTAATCCAATTGACGTTCAAGCTTCTCCAATCACGCGTCCTATTTTTAACATGGCAAAATAAAATACAAAACATCTTTTTTTTTTTAATTATATTTTTCAAAATTAGGGTGGAATTCTTTTTTTTTTTTTTGTATTTTTTATTAGAACTTATGGAAGATATTTTCTTGAACCTATTGGTTGAGAGCTAAAGCTTCCAATTAAGAGGTCCAAGGTTCGAGTCTATGTGTATGCGTTGTGTGTGTGAGTTTGCCTTAAATGGCCTAAATGTCCCAAAAAAAAAAAAAAAAAAAAATATTATGGCTGCACAATGCATCTTAGATATTGTTTGGAACGACTTTTTTAATAATTCTTAAAGTACTTTTTCGTATAAAAATTTAAAAAAAAATTACTAAAAAATTATTTTAAGAAGCAGTCCCAAACGAAATCTAAGGCTTCGTTTGAGACGGTAGTTTCTTAATGAAAATTAAAATTTATGTATTAAAAAATGTTTTAAGAAGCAGTAAGAAAACCGTCTCAAACGAAGCCTTAGATTTTGTTTGGAATATCTTTCTTTACTACTCTCAATAACTCTCAATAAAATAAAATTTCATTTTGAAAGTATTAGTTTTTTTATTTAAAAAATCAAACTTCAGATTTACTAAACCCTAAAATAAATAAAAAATATTTTTCATTTGTTTAAGTTTAAAAATTCTCTTAAAAAATAAATCTATCTTTTAATTTTTTATAAAACATTTCAAATTTTAAATTACAGAATACATGCAATAAAATTAAAATAATTCTGTCATATTTACGATTGTGACTTCTTGATACGATATATATATATATATTAGTGACAAAATAACTTACAGAGCTGCCGGAAATTTGTTTCTAAACCTTTACATTTGTACTTCAAGATGCATATGCTGATATGATATAATACATAATCCTTCACAATAATCCCAATGATAAAAGGAAGTTTAAAGGTTTATTTAGGACAACATTTTTAATGTCTTCTAAGGTGATTTTTTAGTGCAAAACATTTTTGAACTAAAGCTACTTTATAAAGCAGTAAGAAAGTTATCCGTGGTTTTGTTTGGAATAGCTTTCTTATTATTTTTAAAGCAGCTTTCTGATACAAAATTTTTCTAAAATCAGCGAAAAAATAGTGGTTAAAAAAAGATAGAAGCCTAAGGCTTGGGACAGCTTTCTTAAAGTTTTCTAAAACTATTTTTTAATACAAAAATTACTAATTCGAAAAAAATTTATGTTAAAAGATTTTTTTAGAAAATAATAAAAAATTCGTCATAAATGAAACGTAAATTAAGAATTCAAAATCTATGACATATAATTTAGATGAAATATTTCTCTATAACAAGCTGATGATTTGGTACAACAATACATGTTGGCTTGTTTTTCACTCTTAATCCAACTAAAAATAAATAATACAAAAAATTAGAATTATGTTGCTATGAAATAATTTAATTATTTATTCATTCATTGCAAAGCCTGATTTGGATGGTTGTTAAACCTACCAACTTGTACTCCACCAAAAACTGGCCTCTTGTGATTGTCATTATTGAGTGTTATCTTTGTGATTAAATTTATTCTTCATAAATTATTTTGAAAATTTCTATCTAACAATCTATGAGAGAATATTTCAAGAAAAAATATTAATTATATAATCGAGTTCAAGTAAGCTCATTACTATAAAAGGGAGAAAGTAATTTTGATTTAAATAATTAATATAATAACATGATTAAAAGAATAAGAAATAGGAAGAAAAACAATAAAGAATAAGGCTTTGTTTGGGACGACTTTTTTAATGCTTCTTGAAACAATTTTTTAGTACAAAATTTTAATTTTTTAACTAAAAGCTCCTTCAAAAATCAGTAAAAAAGACGTCCCAAAGTAAGGCTTCGTTTAGGACGACTTTCTTACTGCTTCTTAAATTAAATTTTTAGTAAAAAAATTAATTTTTTTTTCGTAAGCTGCTTTAAGAAGCAGTAAAAATCAAAATGAAGCTTATGCCTTATGTAAAGCAACTTCATGAAGCAACTTTCTATACAACAATTTCACAACCTATTTTACCGACAGCTGCAGCCGTCCCAAACGCACCCTTATTCTCATGCTACCTGGTGTGGCCAAAGCAGTCAAAATCAATGGATATTTTTATGTTGACTTTTGAAAAATTCTCATTAATTAATAGTCCCTTTGAAAATCTACCAAACTATTTTTAGACATACACGTTAGGTGACTTGCGTCCGTTCGAAAGATTTCGTCCAACTGTTAATCAAATCACATCAAATGTTAAAAGCTAAGTTTTGCCGACAACCCCTATAGGGCTCAATTGAATGTTCCCATCACTTTTATCAATGGTGCGTCGTTAGAAAACATATTATGCTCTCAATATTAAAAAAAAATCATGGTCGACTTTATATTAATCTAAACTCCGATTTCAATGAACTTAAAGTCCAACAAAGCATCTTGATTAATTAAATATTATTATATCAAAAGTAGTCTCCCATCCAACTCAAATTGAGCCCAAATAAAAAATTAAGGCTTTGTTTGACATAATTTTCTCACTGCTTTATAAAATGACTATTTATTACAAATATTTATAATTCAAGAAATTTTTGTACTAAAAACTAGGGGTGTCAATATTTGACACGACACTAAAACCCGACCGAGACCCGACCCGATTTCAAAATGGGTCGGGTTCGGGTTCCAGAATTTGACCCGTTTGAAAAACAGGTCGGGTTCGGGTTGACCCGATGGGTTGCCTGGTCAACCCATGAAACTCGTTTAATTTAAAAAATTCGAATCCTGCCCGCGCGCCCCCGCACGCTGCCCGCTTCCCATGCACCCGCTGCCCCCGCTCGCGTTCGTCCCCTCGCCCGATGTCCTCCTGCCACCGTTCCGACGCCGGCATAACCCAAAACCGGGTCGGATCGGGTCAACCCGGCAACCCGCCGGGTCGGGTCCGGGTTCAGATTTCCGACCCGTTTGTCTACCCGTGTCGGGTTAGGGTCGACCCGTTTGAACCCGGGTCAGTTCCAGGTTCGACCCGAACCCGACCCGTGACCCGAAATTGACACCCCTACTAAAAACTGCTTTAATAAGCTAGGAGTGAGAAAGTTGTCCCAAACGTAACATAAATGACCAATAATTATTGCATGCTTATACCCAGTTTGATCGTGTTTTATTCAAATGAGGCCCATATTACTCAATTATAAGGTTATTAAGCTACTTAAATACCAAAATAATAGTTTATGATTGAAGAAATCAATATGTGATGTCTGTTGGAGTGTTTTTTATATTTCAATTAGATTTATCAAAATGATTCTCTAAAAAATTATAAATAAACTCACATTCTTTATAGGAAAGAAATATTAACTTGAGATTAGGGAGATCTAGTAGATCTAAAGAACTCTAGAGATTTACATAACATTCAACTCTAATGATTGTCGGCAGCAATCACCATCTTCTCTCACCTGTCTGCCATGATTATCTTTGCTCGTCCACCACTATCTAACCATGATCGTGCGACCATCATATTCCATTTACCATCTTCCAATTGTTGTCGTTTGAATCCTATCATCTGACTATTGTTACTCATCAACTATCATCTGATCGTTGTCACCGCGTGATTATCATCATCTTGACTGACATTACTTTGCCACCAATGTTTGATTGCCAACATCCAAATGACATTATCACCGTGCAATACTTCTTCAACATTCTCAGCCACTATAGGAGATTGAGCTATTGTTCTAACCATTCTAATCACATCTTCTCCTAAGGGGAAGAGCAAATTTTTATAATATATCACTATCAAAAAAATGTGATTTCTGCAGCGGTTTTAAAACCGCTGTTATAGATTTCTTTTGCCATCGGTTTAAACTGGTAGTATTACTAGCGGCTTAAACCGCAGCTTTATACATGGTAAAATATGATTTATAGCCCTAATCTCTCATTACCCCGCGAGCCTTCAAACATTTTTCTCCTCTCCGTTTCATATAGAATGCATTATATGGTGAGAGTTAGAAGAATCAGTGTTGATATGCTCGTTTGGATGGCAGGAGCATAGTCGGCGAGCGATGTAGGCCGGAAAGACCGTAGTCCGATAACATTGGTTGAAAGGACGGTAGTCGGACGACGGAGGTTGAAAAGACTATCTGGTGGGAGTTGGAAGAATCTTTGTCATCATGCGAGAGAGGTCAGAAAGATCGCAATCGACGGGTAACGGAGGTCGGGAGGACTGTAGTACTTGGTGGGTGATGATGGTTAGAAGGGTCGTAGTCAAGCTGCTCGATTTGGCTATAAGCATGCCATATTTACCTACTAAATCATTTCATCTAGGCCAGGTATCATATGACTTCTCTCATTTTTGAGTTTTTTTATAACAAAATTTTAGTGTCTCATTTTTTTTACTCGTGTGTACTAAATCTTTGTGCAAAGCTACAATGTAAAACTATATCTCCATCACTATAAATTTTCTAGTTTACAACAATTACAATGGCATCAAGATTTATATGAAAGAGTGGTGCCACGTTTTAAGTGAAATTAATAAGAGCTAAATTTTAAATATCATAATAGTACATTTTAAAAAGAAATTAGGTGTTTGAGTTGATGTATTTTCATTTATTAATTAATATACTACTAGACATAATTTGAACTTAATTTTGATATGCCTAAGTGGTATCTAAAATGCCAATATGATTTTATTGGATTGTGTGTTCCATACTAGCAAGAACTCTCCCATGTCATAACAGTTTGATGTATTTGTTACATAACTTTAATAATATTCTATTTGGATATAGAAAATTTTAATTCACTCATCTTAGAATGTAATTTCTAGTACACTGTTGAGACATTACAAAGCCTTAGTTTCTCTTTTGGCATATATTTAGGCTTCATTGAAAACAACTTTTTTATTGCTTTTTTTTTAAAATAGTTTTTTTTTGTACAAAATTTTTTAACTAAGTTGTTTTAGAAAGAAATAAAAAAGTTGTTCCAAACGAAACCTTAGTGAGTATATCTATGTTATTTTTTGCCCTTCAACTTTGATTTATTGCACGTCAACTTCTTTAACAGTTTATGTACATAACTAACTATATATTTGTATATAAAAAAACTAACTAACTATATTTGTAAAAAAAATAAAAACTAACTATATTTGTATAGTCATAAAATGAAAGTTATTATTCTTTACGAAGTGAATTATGCTTTGATTACCACACATAAAAAAATGATGTTCTCTCATATTCAATCTAATTCCACTAGAAACCTATTAAAAGCTTTAATGGTTGATGTAAACTTAACTTCTATGATTGATAATGCAAATATCTTCCATATAGTTGACATTCAATTGTTGATAGTGTTTGTCTAAAATATTTTTAAGTTTTTTTTTTAATAAAATTTTTTAAATTAAAAAAAAAATATTAAAAAATAGCTTTTAAAAACAGTGAGAAAGTCACCTCAATCTACGACTTAGATTTTGTTTGGGATAGCTTTTGCACTACTTTTTAAAACAGCTTTTTAGCACAAAAATTTTAAATTCAAGAAATTTTTATTCTAAAAAACTGCTTTAGAAAGCAAGAAGAAAGTCGTCCCAAACAAAGCCTTAGTCTATTTTTATATTTCATATTTTAGTAATTATTTTATTAAAAAATTTATTTTAAATGATTATCTTAAAATTTTTGCCAAAGAACTAATTGTAATGACTTCATTGGAGTGAATTACAGTCAAGAACAACCATTCATAGGCTATAGCCAAGTAAAAACGGTGACAACACAAGCTCCATCATTCTTTATTGATTAAATAATGTACTAAAAATTTATTCTCGCTCATTAAAAGCTCCAACTGATCTCACCAAGTAACTCCATTAATATGACATATAGATAAGAATTAGAATATAATCTACGTAACAGTACATCCATCAGCAGTAATTAATTCCTTCATACAGCTCAGAGGCCTGCCGCTTCCCTCTCCACCACCATCTTAAGAAAGCTTCCTTCTTCCACCACCATCTGCACCGGCAAGAACCCTATCCCCGCCGCCACTGCGAGCAAAACCTCCTTCATCTCCGCCCTAAAATCCTCCAAGTCCACATTTCCATCTCCATCCTTGTCGAACCTCTCGAAAATGCCGCGGTACAGTTCAACAAGCTCTTCGGGGTTCATCCCTGCGCCGTCGATGCCGAAGTGGACTTCGAGCACCCGCATGCTCATCAGCTCCTTGGCCATCTCCATGAAAGACAGCAGGCCGTCGTGGTTGGTGTCAAGGTTCTTGAAGCGACAGTCGATAGATGCATTGAAGGCCAGCTCGTCGGCGACGAACTGTCGGATGGTTTCCCCGTCCAAGATCTCCACGCTCATTGCAGAACAATGGTGGTTGGGAATTGAATACGTTGTAGGGATTGGAAGAGAAGAATGTTTGGTTTGGTGGAAGAAGAGTTGAGTAAGGTTGTATTTATAGAAAGGATTGGCCTGCGGTTTTTGTATGTGGTTTGGCGCCAAATATGTATTCAGGGTTCTTTGGCTTACTAATTAACGCAGATTGTAATTCGCATTGAACGCGTGGGACCACATGCAGCCCATTTTAATATATTTTATTTATCTCAGAGTCAATTTAATAATTTGAAGATTTATTATAACCCCTCATGAACTATAAGAATAGTAATTTGTGCATTACATTTGACATAAAAAAAATGATCCTTCACGTAGTAGAGGATCACGTAAATTCAGTTGATTTCTTAAGAAGTCAACTTAAATATTATTTGCAGAGGCATTATTCGAAGTGATGTTGAAGAACTTGGCCTCTATTGTCTATTCAAACACAAGAGATTGTAAATTCTCAAATATTGATATACCATCATATATGCGGGGGTGGATGAAAGAAAAACTTATGATCTTTTTTATTTAGGTTCTAATCAGTATCAATAAAATGCACCATTAAACAAATACACCTGTCAGTGTTTATAGATATACATAGGTCTGATGTTAGATAAATTTTGCTAGTGCACTTAGATAACCGTGATCATATATGAGTTTTTGTTTTTTTTAAATAATTTTTTACAATCATTCCATGCGGTATTCCTAAAAAATAGTTGTAAGTCTCAACGAAGATACGACAAAATGACTAAAACAACAACCCATTCAACAAATTGGAAGGATAAAATCATGTAAAATGATATAGAATGTAAATAAATCGTGAAAACCTGCTAAATCAAACTTACCATTAGCCAAAAAAATAGATGAGTTAGAGTTGGTTTGTAGTATAAGCTGGCCTATGTCCTGCAAATCTCTTCTCTTGCAATTTGCAAGTGACGCTATAAATTATCAGTGTCACTTTTGCTATCACGTAGATATTGTGCACCACATTTTTTTACATTTACATATTTGTTTATCATCTTTGATATTAGACATACAACATCTCAAAAAGACCTCAAATTGATGAAATCATCCTTCTACGCTTCTTAAGAATTTCTGAAATCATCAGTACATGCATCATTAGATGGCTCTATCAAATTATCACCACTACGTACTTGCTCAATCTCATCAACAAAATTATCAAGCATGATGTTTGAATCCTCCAACTAGCCAGCCAAAATATGATACATGCAGTAAATAAATATGACAAATAATTTTAAACGGTTGGACCCTAACCAAAAAATTTCGGATCGTGTTTGTATCGGTTTTCATATCGTGTTAATTTTTGACACCCCTAACGAGCGATAGTGATCATCTGAATTATTTCCTTGATGTAAGTAGAGACCAATTGACAAATAAGATATGCGTCGGACGTTTAAGATCGAAGACCATCTTTGACAAGCATCGGGCAATGATTCTTTAGTCATTATTATTTCTAATTTTTAAGCTATTTCCCCTTTTTTTTAACGTGACTTAACAAATTCATTAAGATTTCAGAAAGAACTTAAAAAATAACTTGCCGACAAAGAAACGTTGTCGAATGGGTAAGTTAGTCAAAATCAGTGGATTTCTTTATGTTGAGGTGTTGAATTACTTTCTCTTTAACAATATGTCCTTTGAAATTCCGTCAAATAATATATATAATAATACGTTGGTAAATGCTTCTTTATTGACATGTTTATATAATAATATATTCTAATACATTTCTAAAAATAAATAAGTTTAATAACTCTAGTATAATTTATATTATTTGGCTAACCTTTTAGAACAAAGAATTTGTACAAAATACCACTATTCATTAATTTAACCCATATATTGATTTAATTGAGATGAATATAATATAAAATTTTAAATATTTTTTATTTGTTATATTTATTTAAAATTATGGTAATTATTGCGCATATGAGTATGCTTAAGTGGATGAGTGATTTTACACTAGAAGTAAAATAAGAAAGGAGTATATATGTGAAAAGGTTGGACTAGCTCCAATGACAGATAAGATTTGAGAGAGCATCCTTAAATGATTTGGTCACATAAAACACAACCTTCCGATGGAGAAATTATTATGTGCAGAGTCGGAACGGAAAGAATTGTCCGGTCTGTAAGTGTACACATTGTACATATATAAATAGTGTGTACAAAAAGTTGATACATATTATATATAAATTTGTACACAGTGCATACACCCACATATTCGGATAGTTCTTTCCGTCGTCCGGACTCCGCACGAAACAATTTGTCCTTCCAATGACCTAATGGGAGGGTAGATGCATTAAATCCGACCTATGTTAATAAAGTTAGGGGTAGACATAAAAAGACTTGATTAGAAAGTATTAAAAGTGATTTTTTTATTAGATTTAAATGAGAATTTCATTCTTAATGGGACAGGATGAAGGAAAAAATTCATATAGTCGATCTCGCGTAATGTGATAAAGATTTATTATTATTGCTATTATATTATATTTATTTTAAAATTTATTCTAATTTAAACTTTAATAAAAAATAAATTCTTGAGTGGGATTCTCTCAATAATGATATAGTTTAAAAGTGGCTTATGTTACACTATGGGCCGCTGGCTGGGTAGGACAATTGGTTGGGAATTTTGGCTTTCTTCTTCTGGTTTTTGACTTATGGTCGCAAACATGGGGTGGAGTTGCTCCTTTGTACCTTTCGTCGTACCTTTCCATAGAGGTCTAGAACGAGCTTACCAGACCATTCAGCTGGGCTGGAGTCAAATTTGCTATAGGTGTAACGTGTTTGGAACTAGTAAGGCTTTTTATTTTTTATTTTTTAATTGTAAGGCTATGTTGAAATAGGATTTTAATTTTAGTGTTTATAAGAAAAAGTATTAATAGATGATAAATAAATAAAATGAAATGTAAAAGGGAAAGAGATGATAAAATATTTTAAGATTGTGCGAACATCTCATATTGATAGGTCACTGGAAATCGTTTTCATATGGCACAAATCTTGAGATATATCTCATTTAAAATTTTTAAAAGGTAAAATTGGGATCATCCATGCTCTAATTTCAACAAACTTTTAATCAAATTATAAATCTCAAGGAGACGAATCCAACCACACCCAAATTAATAGGATTCGAGCCCAAATGGGTCAAAACCAAGGGACCAAAGCGTATTTGGAAGGTTCAAAGCATTACTTAGATGATCAAATTATCTCCATATATGATATGCCTATAGTCGAATGGAGCGGCCCAACGAGACAAATCCAATGAGCCCAAGATTGCTTAATTCTAACATCATTAAGGCACTTAAATGCTTGAAAAATGCTTCATAGTCGACAGAATCAGTACGGGACGTCCGATGGATCACTCTGAACTTGCCCTTGAAGTGCTTGTATTTTTCTGCTCTCTTTCTCTCTCTCTTCAACTATCTATTTGTGTACTGAATATCATTGTTAGAATAAAAAATTCACTTACTCTATCTCTATAAATATACTAGCCCACAACACATTAATTTGTTGATGAGTTGAAATCAACATTTTTAAGAGAGGAACTATTATTAGAACTTGTGCGGATGAAATAAGTTTCTTAACGTGAGTTAATGAATATTATTAAAGATGTTTGTTTATATAAATTAAAAAAGATATTAATATAATGTAATTAAATTGAAGCATGAGAGATGCATGTGTTGGTGGTACCAGGAGTTTTTAAATGTTAAAGCTGTTATCATACGACGATTGTTAGAAAGCAATTAATGGCGTATGTTGGAAATTAGGGAACTGAGGGCGATAAACTTGATTTTTCGTCTTCATCATATGGGATATTTGATGATTAGGAAGATGATCATTAAATATTGATAGCCGGCGGCCATACATGTGGATTATTGGCCAGGATGGGGTGACAATAGAAATTCGAATGATAATATAAAAGGGAGAGATTGGGAAGAAGAACATTGGTTTCAAATAAACATCAATATTTAATAGACATCAATTGATGATCGATGAAGTGAATAGAAAGTCAAAACGATGATTGGTGTTTAGCTTGATAGTTGTCTTGATATAAAAAATATACGACGATTAAGAAATCAAATGTCAATTGTTGATGGATGTTGATTCTTTAATAAGTATTGAGTCATATTTGATGTGAAAAGTTTGAATACAAGCATAATAAGAAATCTTTCAAAATATCATCTAAAATACGTGGTTATAATCAAAACAAAACTCTCATTGAGATAATTATGATGAGTTTAGCGTCACTTAATTATGGGTTTACTATGATACTAAAAATGTTTAAAAGGCATGAAATATTAGGACCTATTCAAGCAGTTCAATGGAGCATACTTGTTTTTAATAAGAAAACAACATTTCTCTTCTTAAAAATCTATAAATTGATCATATTTTATACATTTCATGAGAATATTTTTAACGGAGAGCTCTACTCATATTGATCTCCCTATGTGGGATAGCCATCACTTGATGCCAAAAATTGACTAATACCAATGCTTGCTATCTTAAGAAGCCATTACTCAACAATAGATATTGGTTCTAACCCCTACCATCAATGCACCCACCACTTAATGCTGACCATCAAATAACACCAACACTTTCTACTTTTTTATAGTTCAACATCTATAGTATTAATCTCTAACATTTGTCTACTCATTCACATAATCTCCCCTCATATCAAGAGTTATCATGGCTTGACCATGCATGTCCAATCAATGCTGCCCAACTACCATCCTATCATAGATGTAGGACTATAGTCCTCTAACGACATTCGCTCGGCTAAAATCCTCTGATCAATATCACTCGATTATAGTCCTTCGAGCACCATCATTTGACCACGATCATTCCACTATTGTCACACAACTATTGATCTCCAACCAACATCATCTGACTAATAGTTCTCCAACTTTCATTGTCTGATTATGGCCCTATGACCAAAATTGTTCTAATATGGTCCTCAAACTATCATCACCTGACTACGATCATTTGACCACCATCTTTTGACTATGGTCGTTCAACCACTTGCACTTGACTATGGGCCTCTAACCATCTTCGCCATGCAACATTGAAACCCGCTGACTTCATTATTTCACATCGTCAATAATGTTAGTATATGCTATCACTCATACAAATCATCAATGTCAAAAATTGATTTTGAGCATCATCATAAAGAATTATACTAGATTTATTTGGTCTCTCATCTCTTTTTCTCAGGGAAATATGACCAAACAAACAGTTAAAAATCTCTTGAAGATACTCCCATGCCATAGGAATCTTCCAACTTTATTCATTCTATACATCTTCTGTCCACTAAATTGTACAAATATATTCCCCAATTATGAATAAGAATATCATTTATAATGGATAATAAATATCACTAGAATCATTTTAATTGTTCTGCACTTTTTTTTCCTTTTTTTTTTTCTAATTTTTATATAAAAATTTTAGTGTCTGTTTCAACTTACTTTTATCTATATATGTGAAAGAAGGGAAGAACGGAACAGGTGCGAACAGAGAAAAGGGAAAAATGAAGAAATGTATTAATTTGATCAATCTGTACAGAAAGCAACAGAGCCTTTAAATAGAATAAAATAAAAGGTAAAACTGTAATAAAACCGGACTTTTACATATGATAGCTTACAGCCTCCCTCAAATTAAGCATTCTCATTGCGAATGGTTAATTTGCGGCGAAGGTCGTGGAAGCGTGCAGGAGAGAAGGACTTGGTGAGTATATCCGCAATCTGTTCCATCGAGGAAATGTGTTGGATAGAAATGTCGTCGGAAGCGATGTGTTGCCGGATGAACTGATAGTCTATTTCAATGTGTTTGGTTCTGGTGTGGAATACTGGATTCTTGGCAAGTGCAATTGCCGAAGTGTTGTCGCAGTGAATGATTGTAGGAGCTGTTTGCGGAATGTCGAGCTCTTTGATGAGGCGCCTTAGCCAAACAACATCGGATGTAGCTGCTGATAGGGATCTGTACTCCGCTTCGGTAGAAGACTTTGCGACGGTTGCTTGCTTTTTGACCGTCCAAGAGATTAGCGTTGGACCGAGGAAGGTACAGAAGTCGGAGACCGACTTTTGATCTGTGTTGTCCGAAGCCCAGTCGGCGTCGGTGTATGTTCGAAGCTCTAGATTTCCGGAGGTGATTGGAAGACCGAAAGCAAGAGTGCCTTTGATGTAGCATAGGAGGCGCTTCAAGTCTTGATAGTGCTGGACAGTGGGCTGGTGCATATGTTGGCAGATTTGGTTTGTTGCGAAGGCGATGTCCGGATGAGTGATCGATAGGTATTGGAGAGATCCGGCGATGCGCCTATAAAGGGTTGGATTCTGAAACAGCTGCTGATCTGTGCATGTTGATTTGGATTTGGGAGTGCTCGGAGTAGGAGCCTGCTTGCACTCAAGGAGGCCTGAATCCTGAAGTAATTTCTCTGCATAGTGACGTTGCGAGAGGAAGAGACCAGATGGTTGCTGAAGGATTTGAATTCTTAGGAATAGGTTGATTTGGCGGAGCTGTTTGAGTGAAAATTGGGAATGTAATTTGGAGAGCAAGGTATTGATAGCATCAGCATTGTTTCCCGTAAGAATTAAGTCATCAACATAAATCAATAGATACATTTTAATATTGTTGTGATGATAGAGTGGTAGAGATGGGTCGGAGCGACTAAACCTGAACCCTTGGCTTTGTAGGAAGGTAATGAATTTGTCAAACCATTGTCTCGGAGCCTGTTTGAGACCGTATAAGGATTTTTGGAGTTTACAAACTTAGTCCGGGAACTGAACATCGACAAAGCCCATTGGTTGTCGCATATAAATGTCTTCATATAGATATCCATGTAGAAATGCAATGGATACGTCAAGTTGAAGGATTGTCCAGTTTCGGTTGAGGGCAAGGGTGAGGAGGATGCGGATTGTTGGCATCTTAGCGACAGGGCTAAAAGTTTCGTTGTAATTGATGCCGAATTGCTGGTCGTAGCCCTGTGCCACGAGACGAGCTTTGTATCTGTCCACTTGCCCATTTGGAAGTAGCTTTGTGCGAAAGGTCCACTTGCAGCCAAGTGTTGGTTTGTCTGTTGGGGTGGGTACAAGCTGCCAAGTGCCTTGCTTCTTTAGAGCATTGTATTCCTCTACCATGGCTTGCTGCCAGTGCGGTAGTTTGGAGGCTTGAGCATAGGTATTTGGGGTGGTATGACTTGTGGTTGTGGTGGTGAGAGAGAAGATGTGTTTGGGTTTGGTGATACCTGCTTTGAGCCGAGTCTGCATGGGGTGATGAGGCCGAAGAGGAGAGGAATGCGTGGAAGCAGGCGGTGGATTGATTTGCTGAATGGAAGTTGGAATGGTACTGATGTTGGGTGTGTCTAAGTGAGATATGGGATCCGAATTGCAGTTGATGGGGGTAGTGACGGGCATAGATGAAGTGGGACAAAGAGAGTTGGGAACAAGTAAAAGTGGTGAGATGTTTGTGACAGTAGGTAAAGTCTGAGGAAAGTGCAGCGGATTAGAGGCGGTGAAAGGGAAGATAGTCTCATTAAAAGTGACATGACGCGAAATGTGGATTTTGTTTGAAAGAATATTTAAACACTTATAACCTTTGTGAATAGGTGAGTAGCCGATAAAGATACATTCTTGCGACCTCGGCGATAATTTGTTTTCGATGAAAGGTTGAAGCCAAGGAAAACATTGGCAGCCGAAGGTTCGAAGATGCGTGTAAGTGGGATAGCGGCCATGTAATCGATAAAACGGAGTTTGCATGAGAATTGAGGTGGAGGGAAGTCTGTTGATAAGATAATTAGCGATAGATAGAGCCTCAGCCCAGAACTTGGCGGTGAGATTCGAAGCATGGAGAAGTGTTCTAGTGAGGTCTAGTAAGTGCCTATGCTTACGTTCATCTAAACCATTCTGCTCTGGCGTGTGCGGGAAGCTTAATTGGCGTTGGATGCCTTGAGATTGCAGGTAAGCACTGAATTCATTACTGATGAATTCACCTCCACTGTCAGATCGAAAAACTTTCGGAGTCGTTTTAAATTGCGTGTTGATAAGTTGACAAAACAATTTAAATTTAGAAAAGGTTTCTTGTTTTGTATGCATGAAATACAACCACGAAAAACGGGTGTAGTCATCGATAAAAATTACGTAATAGCGAAAACCATCCAGCGATTTAACGGGGGCAGGACCCCAAACATCCGCATGTACAAGATCAAACGGTAAAGCAGAAACAGAATTATTTTGATTAAACGGGAGCTTGTGACACTTAGCAATAGTACATGATTTACAAAAGAAAGAAGTAGGAACTTTATGCATATCAGGAATTTGTTTATTTAAGATCCTAAGAAGCTGATAGTGAGGATGCCCGAGACGGGCGCGCCAAGTATGCACGTTGTTGTGGCTGACTTGAAGAGCAGTGCTGGTCAGTGATGTAGAATGCCGGAGCTGATATAAGCCATTACGAAGACGTCCACGAAGAATTGGACGGTGGTCCTTGAGATCCTTTATGACAAAGCCGTTAGCATCAAATTTAATAGATACGGAATTGTCATTGGTTAAATTCGAAACAGATAGTAAGTTATGAGATAAGCGTGGAACATGTAGTAATTTGCGTAAGTAAAGCTTACGAGGAGTATCCGGTAGCGGCAACAGACCTTGACCGGTGTGATGTACCGGTAATGTAGAACCGTTAGCTATGGAGACAGTTTCTTGACCGTGATAGGGAACGGGATACTGAAGATTGTTAATGTCCGGCGTTAGATGAGTGGATGCGCCAGAGTCCATGATCCAATCTTGTGAATTGTTGTTGTTTGGTTGAGCAAGAAAGGCAGTCATAGATCTTGGATGGGTGGGTGGAAATTTGTTGTTGTTTCGGTGCCAATAGTTAAGAGCTGTGTGGCCAACTTTAGTACAGATCTGGCAAACAGGTCGAGCGTTGTTGGAACTGGCGGACGAAGCTGTTGCAGGTGATGAAGTTGTTGGACCGCTGGAGAAATTGTTCGGTTTCCTGTAGCGACGCTGCGAGCGACCTTGCTGTTGGCTGGAGGAGTAGAGAGCTGTGAGATCGGAAGGCTTGGAGGATTCTTTAGCAAGTTCTTGAGTGACATTTATTTCTTCTCTACACAAAAGTGAGTAAAGATTGTCGAGGTCAACCGGGAGAGGTGATGTGCGAATGGCGGCTTTAAAAGAATTGTAAGTAGACGGTAATCCGTTCAGAATATGAAGAACGATGTCTTCCACATCAACATTGGAGCCGGAGGCTGCAATATTATCGACAATGGATTTGATTTGGGTCAAATATTGCTGCATTGTTAGATTTTTCATTTGAACGTGGTAGAGTTCGTTCTTGAGTTGAATAACTCGGGAACGGCAGGTTGGTTGAAGACGGTATTCAAGGATTTGCCAGACTTCATGAGTTGTTTTGGAGGTGATAACATAGGGAAGAATGGAGGGGGAAATGGTTGAGAAAAGGGCGGAAAGCAAGTTGTTGTCGATGAGAGACCAGGGTTGCGCGGCTGAAGAGGAAGTTTCGGCGGGACAAGAAGCTGTACCAGTTAGATGGCCGGCATACCCATTTGCTGAAAATTGTTGAAGAATCTGAATACGCCATATCGCATAGTTGTCGGCGCTCAGAGCATGGGGAACGAAGTTCTTGATATTGGAGATTAGAAACTTTAGTGGTGCCGGAATTTGCAGCTCTGGAGTGGCATTTCCGGAGAGGACCGCTTGGGAGGGAGGGAGGGAAGTTGATGAATCTTGATCCCTCATGGCTCTTATACCATGAAAGAAGGGAAGAACGGAACAGGTGCGAACAGAGAAAAGGGAAAAATGAAGAAATGTATTAATTTGATCAATCTGTACAGAAAGCAACAGAGCCTTTAAATAGAATAAAAGAAAAGGTAAAACTGTAATAAAACTGGACTTTTACATATGATAGCTTACAATATGTACCGAATCTTCATAAAATATTAAGACAATAAATTCTCTAACTCCAAATAAAATACTAAAAAAGTTATTTTTCTGCATTTATTTCATGAATAGTTCTTCGATACGGAGCATCGTCTTCTGCTTGTAATGCCAGAAATCGGTTAGTAAAATGTTGAAATGCAGAATATATTTTTTTTTTACACTTGCAAAATTTTCTTTTTTAAGCATTTTGCAGCTATATTGCAGAAATCCAAGCAGCTCCTCAATGCAAAAGAAAGAATGGTGTACTGTAAGAAACCTTTCCCAACAAAAATCGACTGAAGAATGTTTAAAGCATCTTTAACTTCATTCAGAACTAATTTACTTGTTGAAAGAATGCCTATAAGGCTATAACAAGACCTCTGGATCGAGCACGTTCAAAGATACAAATTTCTTCACAAAATGAAAGAAAAAGGAAAGAGATAAGGAATTTCCATATTGCTAGTGATTTTTTGAGCCGTTGCCATCATGTGGCCACCTAGTTAACGCCCCATTTGTTTCTCCGTAATTTCTCCGTCTGTGATTTGAATCTGTGAAAAAAGGATTATTTTGCTGTTTGGTAACACCGCTTCTTCAAAATAACTTCCAGTGAACCTCCGTATTTCCGCCGATTTGGAAAGAAAATTTTTTCCTCATTTGCCATTCTGAAAGCTCCGTTAAAAACTAAAAAATAGAGCCCTGAATCAAACGAGGTAGAGGTTGGCGGTTTGAATCTCTTGAGGGTCATTTTTTTATTCTTTATAAGTAGAAGTTTCTGTGGGCTTTTTCTTTAGGTCAGTGTTGTGGGCTTTTTCTTTGGGCTAGTGGGAGGCCTATACCCCAGGGCCCCCATTATAACTCTACCAGTGGGGTTGAGTATTATCATTACATGAATTTGAATATGTGAGTTAATAGTTCTTTCTTACACCGAATTCTCCACATCATAAAATAACAAAGTCACTAAGGGCATTGATAACTTCAAAAGGCAATCACATAGGAGGAATCACTTTCGCAAGCATGTCAATAGAATTGTGATCTATAAATGCCTTGATGACCACTTATTATTCTCTTATCTTTATTTTAATTATTAATACTTATGAATCAAATTTATTGGCTAATTGTGCTGCTAATTATGTTAACAAGAGAGCAATCAGAATTTGTTTTTTGGAGAATATAAGTAGGTAATATGCCTTGATCACATATTACATATATAGTTTTTTAGTTATTTCTAATTGAAAGCACGGTCAATGGAGCTTCCTAGCTCGTAAATATTTTTTTCATAAAGCTCTTAATCATTTATATTAAAAAAAACACCAACTTGACCATTATGAATTGATCTCTCTCTCTCTCTCTGGACATTCTTGCTCCATATGCTCATCAATAATATCCTCTCTCTCTCTCTCTCTCTCTCTGGACATTCTTGCTCCATATGCTCATCAATAATATCTCTCTCTCTCTCTCTCTCTCTCTCTCTCTCTCTCTCTCTCTCTCTCTCTCTCTCTCTCTCTCTCTCTCTCTCTCTCTCTCTCTCTTAGTTATGTATTGTATGAACATGAATTGAAACATAAATAATTCCACCGTCTGACATGCAGCTTTCATTCAATAATAAATTAAAATAAATTGAAGGCCACATTTATTTCTTTGTACACAGTTTTTCTTTTTTGAACGGGATACCTACTGCTGCCACCTTCGAAAGAGTCTTTTGGCCGCATAACTAGTCCCTCAGCTAGTCTAGCGGCAACCAACCCCATAGATGTCGGACCCGCACTTTCTTTTATCCCCACTGAAGGGGTTGCGTCGAATGGGAGAGGAATCAAACCACGCTAGATAAGCTGAGGGAATAGTTAAAAAGCAATAAAAAAGTCGTTTCACACAAAGCCTTAGGCTTGGTTTGAGACAACCTTCTTATTGCTTCTTGAAATAGTTTTTTAGTATAAAATTTTTAAATTTTGTATTAAAAAACTACTTTAAGAAACACTAGAAAGTAATCTCAAATAAAATCTTAGGCTTCGTTTGGAGCAGCTTTCTTACTGCTATTTAAAGCAATTTTTTAGTACAAAAATTAAATAAAAATTGCTTTAAGAAGCCGTAATAAAGCCGCAACCTCTTCCGCTCGCGACGGCTAGGGCATCGCGGCTCGCGGTTTTCCGCTCGCGACGGCTCGCCGCCGTTTCTCCGGTGTTGCGTGGGTTCCGCTCGCGTCGGCTCGCCGCCGTTTGGGTTCCGCCGCAGGGGCTTTGTTCCAGCTTTGCTGGGGTTCGTCTTCTTCCATGTGCTGATCGACAGGGAAGTTTCCTCTCATTTTTCTGCCTTTTCCTTCCAGTATGGTGGTTAGTCGTGTTTGTGACCCCGGTTTTTTGGATGGATCCCTTAAAACGCGTTCTTTTGTGGAAGCTTTATCTGGTTCTTCGATTTCAGTTGATTTTTCTGAGTTAAGAAAGGGTTTTTGTCGTGGTTTACCCTCGTTATGGATATCGGAGGAAGAAATTTTAGCTCTGTCTGTTCCTTTTCAATTTGCTATGGTTGGTTTCTTTCCTACGCGGCGCCCTTCACTTGATGCTATCCGAAAATTTTTTTTTTAAGATTAAAACTTAATGCTGAATTCTCTGTAACTGTTCTGGATCAATCTCATATTCTTATTAAGCTTTCTAATGATTTGGATTATAGTAGAGTGTTCAGCCATAGATCTTATTTGGTGAATAACTGCTATTTGAAACTTACTAAATGGTCGCCGGATCTTGATGTCGGGGTTGAGTCTCCGGTTATTCCTATTTGGGTTGCTTTTCCCAGTTTGCGACCACACCTCTTTGCCCCTCGTATCCTTCATGCCTTGGCTTCGATGTTTGGTCGTCCTTTAAAAGTTGATAATTCTACATCTATCGGATCTAGACCTTCTTTGGCGAGGGTCCTGGTGGAGATTGACATTACTAAGGACCTTCCTGATAAAATTTGGCTTGGTTCGGAGAATTCTGGGTATGTTCAACGAGTTTGTTTCGAGGAGGTGCCTGCATATTGTGTTGGGTGTAAACGGCTTGGTCATATCAAGGGGGATTGTGGTAATTTTTCTGCTTATTTGCATGTGCAAAAATCTAATGAAAATGTGGTTAAGCCTGTTGATATTGCGAATAATGGTGTTGTTGCCAATTCCTTGGACATGTGCGAAAATTCTGGGATTTTGGAGTCTTTGGTCACTACTGATCCATCCGTTTTGAATGTGGCTAATGTGGTTAATGCTGTGATTGATCTACCTACTAGTCGTGTTGGTAACTGTTCTGTCCTATCCCCCGATGCAGCTCCTTTTGTACCTCCGGTTGTGACTGATGTTAGTTATCATGTTTCTCCGGTGGTGGTGCCGGAGGTGGTGTTTGGTGCGATGAATGTGGTGAATTCTGATGGCTCGCCAGTTTTGGGTGTTGTGAATTCATATGGGGGTGGTCAAGGTTTAAAGGATGCAGATGGTGGTTCTGATAGTATTATGCCTGTTGTGGTGGTGCCGGCTGAAATTGAGAAGGGAAGAGAGGAAGTAAATTTGATTACCAACAGTTTAGTTGTGGTCCCTGTAAGCGAGGTTGATTCTCATGTGATGGCCAATTGTGTGGGTAATTCTTCTGGTTTGGATATTCGGAATCAGAATAATTGGTTGGTTGATTCGTCGGATGTGGAGTCGGATTCACAGTCTGTGGAGTCCGACAATGATTTTACTCTTGTTCGCACTTCGAATGTTGGATCTCGAGGAAAATTCTGGGGGAGAGGTCGTCGCAGGAGATGATTTTTGAAATTTTGCTGAATCTTGCTGTTTCTTCTTGGGAGTTGGCGGCTTTACTGTTTGATTTGCTGCTACGTCAGGCTTTGGGCTATGATGTGGTTGGGGTTCGCGGCCTGGTCTGTTGAGTCTAGTAATTAGGTTGTTAAGCCAAAGTAAATGTCCCACGGCTACCAAGAGGGGGGTGAATTGGTAGTTTTAAAAATTTTAAACCCTCTTAAAATTAAAGTTGAACCGAAATAAAATTTTCTTTTAAAGTTTGTAGAAAAATGTTTTTCAACCACAGAGTTGTTAAAACTGAAATTTAAAATGCGGAAACGTAAAAGCAATAAAGTAAATGACACCAGATTTATAGTGGTTCGGTCTATAACCAGACCTACATCCACTCCTCAGAGGCACCCTCTGAGTATTGCACTAATACCACAAAGTGACTCTCCTTTAGCACCCACAGCAAGGCGGAGAAGCCTGTACAAAACCCTCTTTTCACCACTACCCGGTGCGGCAGAGAACCGTCGTCCTTTTACACAATCCACAGTGCTGGCAGAGAACCGTCGTCCTTTTACACTCTCCTAGTGTGGGCAGAGAACCGTCGTCCTTTCACACTCTCCTAGTGTGGGCAGAGAACCCTACGGCTGTTCACACTTTCCAAGTGTAGGCAGAGAACCTCCTTCCTTTTACACTCTCCTAGTGTAGGCAGAGAACCTCCTTCCTTTTACACTCTCCTAGTGTAGGCAGAGAACCCACGTCTGTTCACACTCTCCAAGTGTCGGCAGTGAACCGGACCTTCTTGAATGATCTTCTCACAAGAATCTAGAAGGAAGAAAGAAAAGAGTGAAGAAATCCAATTTCACAAGTAGAGATTCTTACCTTAGCAATCCAAGTGAAGCCTTCTTGCTCCAATGGTAGGAATCCTCCTTTGAATGCTCTCTTCCACTCTCCCCTTGGCTATTCTCTCAATAGGCACGAAGATCAAATGACAAAAAGATTGGGTGGCAGTCTAATTTGGAGTATTTATACAAAAGACATGAAAAACCGCCCAAAAACTGCAAGTTTTCAATTCTGTACGCAGTGGATCGTCCCGTACGATCCTGGATCGTCCTGGACGATTTTACTTAAACGATCTGAAACGACCCAATTTGTATATGTGTACGAAATGACTTCGTACAGCTGATCGTCCTGTACGAACTAGGTTCGTCCAGTACGAACGGTTATTACAAGGTCGGTTCTAGAAACTGCTGAAAACTGTCTTAAGTCGGTTTATCGTTTGGACGAAAATATGTTCGTCTGGACGAAAATTTTCCAGAGAGCCGATCGTCCTGGACGATTATTTATTTCGTCTGGACGAAAATTTTCCAGAGAGCCAATCGCCGGGGACGATAATTTGGTTTCGTCTGGACGAAAATTTTCCAGAGAGCTGATCGTCCTGGACGATTATTTATTTCGTCTGGACGAAAATTTTCCAGAGAGCCAATCGTCGGGGACGATAATTTGGTTTCGTCTGGACGAAAATTTTCCAGAGAGCTGATCGTCCGGTACGATATTTATTTTCGTCTGGACGAAATTTTTCCAGAGGACTGGTCGCCCAGTACGATGGTAAAATTCGTCTGGACGAAATGTTTACAGAGAACCCATCGTCTGGGACGATATTAAAATTCGTCCTGTACGAATAGGACTTAAAAAAATTTTCCAAAGCAAGTTCCTATTCGTTCCAAGTGCTCTATAGGAGATAACTGACAGATCGTCCAGTACGATAAATATCGTCCTGTACGATCAGTATAGAATTTCATGATCTCCTAATTTATGTGTGTGAGATTTTATTCACTCAATTACAATCACTCCCTTTCAAAATTAATTAAAGAAAAGACAAACTTCAAATAAACAAAATATCATATGTTGAATTTGATTTGAAGTTTTCGTAGTCTGGAGTCTGATTTTCCTGAAATGTTAGTACACACAAGAGCAAGTGCAAATCTTCTAAAATTGTTAGGAGATAACTATACATCTGAACAATAATGTTTGGAATCATCAAAACTACATAAGTTGCACAAATATAAATCATTCAAATAGCAACTATTCAAACAATCTCCCCCTTTTTGATGATGGCAAAACAATTATTATTAGTATGGTTTCAAGTTAAAATAAATCTCTTATCTCCTAAACTCCCCCTGAATTTATGAGTACATTAAAATAAAGAGGCATTAAAGAACAATATTTTTATTTTTCAAAAATTTTAACAGAAAACACAAACCACAACACAAACACAAACATAATAATTTCTCCCCCTTTTTGACAGCAACAAAAAGTGAAGAAGAAAAAGACAAGAAATGTAAATAATAATATGAAATTCATTGTTAAAATTTAATCTAAATTGTGATTTGACATAGGGTATGCAATTTTAAACTAAAGATATTAGGTCAATCATAGAAATTCATAAAATTTATGAAATGATATAACATTGTAAGTAAGAAAAATTTATCAAAGACATGATTTAATTTAGACATTTTGATTATTGAAAATCATTACAAGTGAGATGTAAAAAAAATTCTATATTTCAAAGTTCAATAGAATATAAATGAACAGTAGATCAACTTGAATTAAGAGATTAAACGAATTTGGAAAGAAGAGAATTACCTCATGTGGTGCTTTGCACATCTTTTCCAAGTTTTGGAGCACATTTTTGTGCATTTTTCTTTGGTTGGGCTTATTTTGTGCCTCTTTTTCACTTTGCAAATTTTTGCGAATCCCTTTTGATTTTTGTACATTTGTACAATGTTCAAGAGTAATTTGACCAATTCTTTCCAAAATCTATAATCTAAGATTTCAAATATTTCTAGGTGCATAAATATCATTTGAGCATAGAAATACAAAATAAGAAAACATCAAAATTGCAATAACAATATTAACTTTTATGTAGTCTAAATTAATAGACATGAATTTAAAAATTCTAAATACAACAAGTTATAAACAAATTATAAATTTAGAAAGTCTAGATTTTCTAATATAGATAATCTCATATTACAATCGAATTTAAGCACAATGTAGATTAAAAACAATATTAATGCAATTAATAAAGATTAGCCACATTTCAAAACAAATCTAAAACAAACAAACTTTTATTGATTTAAAAAAAAATTACATAAAAACATTAAACTTAAACAAAAATATAACAACTCAAAAAAAATACAACAGACACACATAAAAAAAACTTCTACTGTTCTGGAGGAGGAGGAGGAGGAATGCTGCCAAAGAGGTTGAAGTAGGAGGCCATCAACATTACATTGGTATTTATTTCATGAACTTTATCTCTAATATTACCAATGTCATGTTGCTGCTGCGTAAGGTGAGCATCAAATTGATCAAACATTTGATCAATGTGAGTCTCTAGTCTATCAAATCTCTCAATCAGATTCTGGTAATCTGATTGAGAAGCAGAAACTGTCTTATCCACTCAACCGCTGCATTCAATCGTCCCGACGTTTGAGAAAAAGAAAAAATTCGTACTGGACGATCACAGATCGTACAGACGATCCAATAAAAAACTGCTCTCAAAACGGTTTAAATTCGCGCAAATTGTTTCTTAACACATCGTCCCGTACGAAAATATTTCGTTCTGGACGATTTCCTCCAAAAAAAATTTTTGATTTTAAATTTTTTAAATTAACAAAATCAACAAAAACAATCAACAACACAGAAAACATAAGACAAAAATCATAAATCCAAAAACAATTCATACAAAAACACACAAAATTCACAAAATCACAAAAACAAAACACAACAAGTATCAATGTTGCAAAGACATTTTGGTTAAGCATTCAAATCAATAACACCAAGCCTTGTTCTTAAAGTACTGAAGGTATCAAAGGCTAAAGGTTTTGTAAAAATGTCTGCAAGTTGATTTTCAGTTGAAACATGTATGAGTTCAATTTCTCCTTTGGATACATGATCCCTTATGAAATGATGCCTTATATCAATGTGTTTGGTTCTAGAATGTTGAATAGGATTTTTGGAAATGCAAATTGCACTAGTATTGTCACAATAAATTGGAATAGTGCCTATAGTTAATCCTAAGTCAATCAACTGTTGTTTTAACCAAAGTACTTGTGCCACACAACTTCCTAATGCAATGTATTCTGCTTCTGCAGTAGATAGTGCCACTGAATTTTGTTTTCTACTAGACCATGAAACTAATGAATTTCCAATGAATTGACATGTTCTAGAAGTGCTTTTCCTATCCACTCTACAGCCTGCAAAGTCAGAATCTGAGTAACCAATAATTTCAAATGAAGAGCTAAACTTAGGATACCAAATTCCTAAGTTTTGAGTTCCTAGTAGATATCTTAAAATCCTTTTCACTGCTGTCAAATGTGATTCTTTTGGATCTGATTGAAATCTAGCACATAGGCAAACACTAAACATTATATCTGGTCGGCTAGCAGTCAAGTAAAGTAAAAATCCAATTATCCCTCTAAATTTCTTTTGATCAACAGATTTTCCCTTAAGGTCTTTATCCAACTGAACTGAAGAACTCATTGGTGTACTAACAGGTTTAGCATTGTCCATTTCATATTTTTGAGGATGTCCTTAATATATTTGGTTTGACTAAGAAAAGTACCTTCCTCAAGTTGCTTAATGCTAAATCCTAGAAAGTAATTTAAATCTCCCATTAGACTCATTTCAAATTCACAACTCATTGTTTTAGAAAAATCATCACAAAGATGTTTATTTGAAGATCCAAAGATGATGTCATCCACATAAATTTGAACAATAAGTATATCCTTTCCAATTTTCCTTAAAAAGAGAGTTGTATCCACACTTCTTTTTTCAAAAGATCTTTCAAGTAGGAAGGTGCTTAACCTCTCATACCAAGCCCTAGGTGCCTGTTTCAATCCATATAATGCCTTTTTTAATTTGAAAACATGATTTGGAAATTTAGAATTTTCAAAACCTGGAGGTTGTTCTACAAAAACATCTTCTTCAATTACTCTATTTAAAAAGGCACTTTTGACATCCATTTGAAACAATTTAAAACCTTTAAAACAGGCAAAGGCTAGTAAAACCCTAATTGCTTCAAGTCTAGCTACAGGGGCGAAAGTTTCCTCAAAATCAATTCCTTCAATTTGATTATACCCCTTAGCTACTAATCTAGCCTTATTTCTAATGACTACTCCTGAGTCATTCATTTAATTTTTGAACACCCACTTGGTTCCAACAACACTTTGATCTTTTGGCCTTGTAGTTAGTTCCCAAACTTTATTTCTTACAAATTGATTCAACTCTTCTTGCATGGCCAATATCCAAAATTCATCTGAAAGTGCTTGATCAATGTTAGTGGGTTCAACAGTTGAAATAAAGGCTGAATGATTGACTTCCTTGTTTAATCCACGCCTAGTTCTAACACCCTCACTTGGTTCACCTATGATTAATTCATTTGGGTGGTTTTTAGAAAATCTCAAATCTCTAGGCAAAGGGTCTTCTCTTTCTAAATTTTCTTCCACATTTTCTTCCAAATTTAATCTATCAATCTTTTGGGAGTTTTCTTCAATTTCTTCTTCAACAACTTTTGGCTCTTCCATATTTCCATTTTCATCAAAAACAACATGTGTGGTTTCTTCAATGACTAAAGTTCTTTTGTTGAATACTCTATAAGATTTTCCAACACTTGAATATCCAACAAAAATTCCTTCATCTGATTTTGGATCAAATTTTCCTAAGGCAGATTTTCCATTATTATGTATGAACACCTTGCAACCAAATACATGCAAATGAGACAAATTTGGTGTTCTTCCTTTTAGCAACCCATAGGGTGTTTTATTCAAATTTGATCTCACATTCACCCTATTCAGAACATAGCATGCAGTGCTAACCGCCTCAGCCCAAAAATATCTAGGAAGAGAGTATTCTGCTAACATTGCTCGGGCGGCTTCTATTAATGTTCTGTTCTTTCTTTCAACTACTCCATTTTGTTGAGGGGTTCTAGGTGCAGAAAAATTGTGATCAATCCCCTTTTCTTTACAGAAATCTTCAAATCTATCATTTTCAAATTCTCCTCCATGATCACTTTGTATAGAAATTATTTCACATCCTAGTTTTCTTTGTATCCAAGTTGAAAAATTTCTGAATTCCTCAAATGATTCACTCTTATGAAAAAGAAATTTAACCCAGGTGAATCTTGAAAAATCATCTACTATAACAAATCCATATTCCTTTCATCCTAGACTAACAGTGCTTACTGGTCCAAAAAGATCCATGTGTAGAATTTCTAAAGGTTTACTGGTCCTAAGATCTTTAATGGACTTAAAAGAGGACTTCACTTGTTTTCCTAATTGACATGCATCACACAGATGGTCCTTAGTAAAGTCTAGTTTAGGTATTCCTCTCACCAAATTCTTTTGGGTAATTTTTCTAAGATTTTTCATACTAGAATGACAAAGTCTCCTATGCCAAAGCCATGATTCATCAGAAATAGTTTTCAAACAAAAAACAGTAGGAGATTGAATACAATTTAAATCTAGCATGTAGACATTATTCACCCTTTTTCCATTTAAAACAATTTTCCCATTTAGGCTAATTATGCAGCTAGTAGGTAAAAATTTTACATTATAGCCCTTATCACATAGCTGACTTATGCTAAGCAAATTATGTTTCAAGCCTTCAACTAATAAAACATTATCTATAAAAAAGTTTTTCAAATTTCCAATCATACCTGATCCAACCACTTTCTTTGTGGTATTATCTCCAAGTGTAACCTTGCCTCCACTCCTGGCTTCCAGCGTTATGAATTGAGCAGTATCTCCAGTCATGTGCTTAGAACATCCGCTGTCCAGGTACCATATACTCTCACGAGGTCTTGTGTGAGAGTATACCTGCAAAATTCTCAAATGTTAGACCTGGGAACCCAAACTAGTTTGGGTTCACCTTTATGAAATTTATAATCAGATGCATGTGTGATATGTCTAGGTTTATGCATCTTAGTTCTCCACACCAAATTAGGTTTCATCTTTAAAGTGCAGGTGTGAGATATATGTCCCAAAAATCCACAATTGTTACATTTAACATTAGGAAAAATATTCCTATGTTTTCTCTCATATGATTGTCTTCTAAGGGATTTCATAAATTTAGGATAATATTTAGGATTTGTAAAATCTTCAAGTTTAGGGGGGTTCCTATTATCCTCGAGAGCTCTTATAGTAAGTTTGTAAAATGAATTCATTTCCTCCAAGATTCGATTTGTATAATTGACTCTATATGTCTTGTGCTCAGATTCATCCTTAAATTTCTCAAATTCTTTTTCAAGTTCAGCATAGGATGATTTTAAATTCTCAAAATTTTTATTCAAGTCATCATATTCATCAAGTAGTTTCATGTGGTTGCTATCAATTAAAGCATGATCTTTCCTAAGGATTTTGTGTTCCTTATTAAGCTCTTCCAATTCTAAAACTAAACTAGCATGCATCTTTTTTGTTTTCCTATATGCATCATGCATGTGTTCAGAAACTTCAAACAATTCATTATAAGTTAAATCACATACCTCTTCTTGATCTGATTGTTCAGCTTTATCTGCCATCAAGCAAAGGTTGGTGACTTCTTCTTCTTTTTCAGTCTCAGATGAGTCTGATGCTGAGTCCGCCTAAAAAGCCTTTTGAAACTTCTTCCTGTCCTTCTTTACCATTGGTTTCTCCTCTACCTTCTCCTTGCTAGGAGAGGCTTTGAGTTTTGGACAATCAGTCTTTATATGACCTGGTTTCCTCCATTCATAACAAATCACTTCATTAGAAACCTTGCCATTTCTGTTATACTTACCTCTATTCCATTGCTGGCGTCTCTTCTGCTTCCTCTTTAAAAAGCTTTTGAATTGTCTAGTCATCAGTGCTATATCATCTTCATCCTCAGGTTGTGAGTGTTCACTTTCTGACTCTTTCACATTTAGTGCAATATTCTTGTCCTTTCTTGGTTCACCTGCATCAATCTTTCTTTGACTTACTCCTTGCTCGTAAGCAATGAGTGAACCAAGAAGATTGTCAATAGAATAAATGTTCAGATCTTTTGACTCTGTAATTGCAGTAATTTTAGCATCGTATGCAGTAGGTAAACAACGAAGAATCTTATTAACCATTTCAGCATTAGTTAATTCCCTACCAAGTGCATGCAAAGAGGTGACAATTTGAGTGAATCTTGTGTACATGTCAGATATTGATTCATTAGGTTTCATGCGAAATAATTCGTAGTCATGTAACAAGATATTGAGTCTTGATTGTTTAACCTCATTTGTTCCTTCATAAGTAATACAAAGTCTATCCCATATGTCTTTTCCGCTTTTACAAGTAGAAACTCGCATGTAGTCTTCAGATTTTAAAGCACAAAAGAAATTATTTAAACATTTTGCATTTAATTGTGCTAAGTCACGTTCTTCTATAGTCCAATCTGCATAGGGTGTATCTACCCTATTTCTATCAACTAATCTAGTTGGTTTTGTGTAACCTTCCTGGACTAACATCCACATGCGATAATCAAGTGACTGTAAGAAAGTAGACATGCGTGTTTTCCAAAAATCAAAAGGAATATTGTCAAACAGTGGAGGTCTAGTGATAGAGTAACCCTCAGGTGTGTTTCGGTTTCCAAATGTAGCCATCTACATTAATCAAAAAGTAGTTCAAACTTATGATTTTGAAACAATGCTCTGATACCACTTGTTGAGTCTAGTAATTAGGTTGTTAAGCCTAAGTAAATGTCCCACGGCTACCAAGAGGGGGGTGAATTGGTAGTTTTAAAAATTTTAAACCCTCTTAAAATTAAAGTTGAACCGAAATAAAATTTTCTTTTAAAGTTTATAGAAAAATGTTTTTCAACCACAGAGTTGTTAAAACTGAAATTTAAAATGCGGAAACGTAAAAGCAATAAAGTAAATGACACCAGATTTATAGTGGTTCGGTCTATAACCAGACCTACATCCACTCCTCAGAGGCACCCTCTGAGTATTGCACTAATACCACAAAGTGACTCTCCTTTAGCACCCACAGCAAGGCGGAGAAGCCTGTACAAAACCCTCTTTTCACCACTACCCGGTGCGGCAGAGAACCGTCGTCCTTTTACACAATCCACAGTGCTGGCAGAGAACCGTCGTCCTTTTACACTCTCCTAGTGTGGGCAGAGAACCGTCGTCCTTTCACACTCTCCTAGTGTGGGCAGAGAACCCTACGGCTGTTCACACTTTCCAAGTGTAGGCAGAGAACCTCCTTCCTTTTACACTCTCCTAGTGTAGGCAGAGAACCTCCTTCCTTTTACACTCTCCTAGTGTAGGCAGAGAACCCACGTCTGTTCACACTCTCCAAGTGTCGGCAGTGAACCGGACCTTCTTGAATGATCTTCTCACAAGAATCTAGAAGGAAGAAAGAAAAGAGTGAAGAAATCCAATTTCACAAGTAGAGATTCTTACCTTAGCAATCCAAGTGAAGCCTTCTTGCTCCAATGGTAGGAATCCTCCTTTGAATGCTCTCTTCCACTCTCCCCTTGGCTATTCTCTCAATAGGCACGAAAATCAAATGACAAAAAGATTGGGTGGCAGTCTAATTTGGAGTATTTATACAAAAGACATGAAAAACCGCCCAAAAACTGCAAGTTTTCAATTCTGTACGCAGTGGATCGTCCCGTACGATCCTGGATCGTCCTGGATGATTTTACTTAAACGATCTGAAACGACCCAATTTGTATATGTGTACGAAATGACTTCGTACAGCTGATCGTCCTGTACGAACTAGGTTCGTCCAGTACAAACGGTTATTACAAGGTCGGTTCTAGAAACTGCTGAAAACTGTCCTAAGTCGGTTTATCGTTTGGACAAAAATATGTTCGTCTGGACGAAAATTTTCCAGAGAGCCGATCGTCCTGGACGATTATTTATTTCGTCTGGACGAAAATTTTCTAGAGAGCCAATCGCCGGGGACGATAATTTGGTTTCGTCTGGACAAAAATTTTCCAGAGAGCTGATCGTCCTGGGCGATTATTTATTTCGTCTGGACGAAAATTTTCCAGAGAGCCAATCGCCGGGGACGATAATTTGGTTTCGTCTGGACGAAAATTTTCCAGAGAGCTGATCGTCCGGTACGATATTTATTTTCGTCTGGACGAAATTTTTCCAGAGGACTGGTCGCCCAGTACGATGGTAAAATTCGTCTGGACGAAATGTTTACAGAGAACCCATCGTCCGGGACGATATTAAAATTCGTCCTGGACGAATAGGACTTAGAAAAATTTTCCAAAGCAAGTTCCTATTCGTTCCAAGTGCTCTATAGGAGATAACTGACAGATCGTCCAGTACGATAAATATCGTCCTGTACGATCAGTATAGAATTTCATGATCTCCTAATTTGTGTGTGTGAGATTTTATTCACTCAATTACAATCATTCCCTTTCAAAATTAATTAAAGAAAAGACAAACTTCAAATAAACAAAATATCATATGTTGAATTTGATTTGAAGTTTTCGTAGTCTGGAGTCTGATTTTCCTGAAATGTTAGTACACACAAGAGCAAGTGCAAATCTTCTAAAATTGTTAGGAGATAACTATACATCTGAACAATAATGTTTGGAATCATCAAAACTACATAAGTTGCACAAATATAAATCATTCAAATAGCAACTATTCAAACATGGTCCTTCTTTGTTGGTGGCAACCTTTTTCTCGGGGTTCTTTCTTCGCTTACTGGCGGGCTCGTGCGGGTCGCCCTGGGTGCTGATAGCTTTGTTTTAGTTCTGAGCTCGTTTCTAGTCTCTACTTCTCTCTGTGGTTTATTTTCTTACCTGCTAGCTTTTCTTTTTGTTTTTGCTGTTGTAACCTTTGTTGTTGTGTTATTAATATAGAATTTTGTTAAAATAAAAAAAAAAAAAAGCCGTAATAAAGCCATAGCAAACCAAATATTAATCTATCATACATCATTGGTCTCAACAAAGTGCATGAAATTATCTTATATTTATTATTCTCTTTGAAAAATAATGTTTTATATTTCACAATTTAAGATAAGGATATTATTAATTTTCTATAATGTAAAAGATAAGAGCATACCCCACCTATTATTCTTGTGTCTATGCTCATCCTCAATTTCAAATAAAACTCCCCCTTAGGCATTATTCTATAATGGATTGTCTTTTTTTAATTTTCTACTTCGGTAGAGCACTTCTGATCTCCATTTGGGATCTAAATAGCTATTGGCGTTGGTCTTTTTCATGCATATTTTTTAACTGATTTGAAAGAAAAAAAGCTCCATATATAATCTTTATCCTGAGTATAAAATTTTTAAATCTCTCCTCCCCCCCTCGTCTTCTTTTTTGGCATCTTTGTCTACATGCAACTTACTCATTTTTCCACTTAGGCTTATTTATGACACGAATCTCGAGGCAAAAGCTAGTTGAAAACTTCAAAAATTAATTCCGGGAGCACCTGAACTCTGATTTCAGCGAGCTTATAGTCAAACTGAGCATCTCGGAAATACGAACCCAACGACACCAAGATCAACCCAATCCGAGACCAAATGAGTCCGAATCAAGGACCCGAAGCGCTGTTGGAAGGTTCAAACCGCAATTTGAGTTACCAAACGGTCTCCGATTTTAACGATCTTATACTCGAATCGAGCGGATCGACGAGACGAATCCAAAAAGCCCAAAATTGTTGAATTCCAACATCATTAAGGACTCCAAATGTCCAACGAACGGTGCACGATCGAAGGGTTCAATATCGGCGGTCCATTCAAACCACTCCCTATTCGCCTATGATCTCACACCTATTTACGAGCTATATCACTCCAGAAAAACTATAAATAGAACCCTCATTCTACACAAGGGAACTCAAGTGAAGAAAGAGAAGAATAAGAGAAGAAGGAGGAGAAGGAAGAAGCTCCTCCTCGACCACCGCCGAAGCTCTTCCCACCGCCGGAACTCTACCAGATTTTCGGAAAACACCGAGAATTTGCAGAACTTTGTAAACTTGCTTGAAGAAACGAATTGTAAATTGATTACCTCGACTTGTGAGACGAATCAGCCATTTGTAATTTGCAAAACACTAGTGGAATTTTTCAGCTGGGCGAGACCCCGTGATTTTTTCCCTTTTTGGGTTTTCCACGTAAAAATTATAGTGTTCGTATTCTCTTTTCTGTTTGTGTGTTGAATACTCGTACAACGCTTGGACGCGAATTTACAAACTTTACCGCCGCGTATATTCTAGCACGCAACAATAATAATAATAATAATAATGATAATAAGATAAAATGTTATTAAAAAAAGAAATAGCCAAGTAGGTAGCACCAAAATATTATCCCTTCCCTCGTCGAGCTGGAACTTGTCCGTTTTCTGCTGGATCAATGCAACTTACCCAAAAAACAGAAAGAGTTGGATCGATGAAATTTTAAAAAGCTGCGCTCCGTGACAAGGAAAGCTGATTCATGATAACAACAAATTAAAGGCCACACATATCGCTGCCACTGTCTACTAAACTATTAATACTTTGAAACGGTATACCAAAAAGGTTCAATAAAAAAAACAAAAACGTTTGTACAGATGTCAAAACCCTCCACAACAAAAAACGGATCTGTAAATTAAGACCACGTTCTCAAGAGATTTTTTCAGACTTCTGAGCCAATTATTTAAGGGTAGAACCCAAAATTCAAAACTTCCAACCTATAAATCAAAATGAGCTGGAGTTCGTCCTTTCTGTTATTAGTCTTTGCCATCAATATAATTTATCCCTCGTTTATAATAAGGGAAATGTGTCAATATTTTTTTATAAATAACAAAAAAAAATCTCTTTTTTCATGATCTCGCCTCTTCAGTAGGTCAAAATAAGTGTGGGCCCGATGCCGATGAGTGATTTTTCGCTAGGCTCCGCCGAGAGATTAGTTACGCCACTAAATGCTCCTTTGAAGTGGGAGCGAGTAGATACTCCGTTTCAAAAAAAAAAAAAAAAAAAAAAAAAAAAAAAAAAAATATATATATATATATATATATATATATATATATATATATATATATATATATATATATATATATATATATATATATATATATATATATATAGTATAATTTTCATAAATTTATGCATTTAATATTTAAATATTAATATTCAAGTATTTATCATTTAAAATATTTAAAATGAATGAAAAAATATGATTTATCTTATAAAAGTCAATAATAGTGATATTTTAATATAATTTAAAAGTTTAAATATTATATAATTAAATATAAAATTTTTTAAAAATATTTGAGTCATAATGTCAAACTCACACACATTATATAAAAATAAGTTTCTTGTGCAGACATTGAACGCAGTTCACCGTCCGGGAACCAACCAGAATGCGCCACGTCAGTAGTACCGAGCTTGGTATCGAGCAGTCTCGAGATGTGGTACCGAGCTGTGTACCGAGCATGAGGTGACGTGGGGCATTTTGTTAATCTCTGGACCACGTTCGACGTCTGCGCAAAACAATTTCTTAGTAGTAGTGGAGCCCCCAACCCAAAGATTAAGACGAGTTGTATATATATATATATATATATATATATATATATATAACTATTAGATGTACAAATATGAAAAAATTATACGATAAATATGTATAAAATTCCTCAAATTATAATTTTTTTTTATTTCAAATGTAATATTTTAAAATAAAAGGAAATGGCATCATATATCAGTATAAATGCCAACGAATAGAAAGGAGAACTCTAGAACTTAGCTACTACAAGAGGTATAGTTTTCTACTTCTAACTTCTTTTTCCTTTCTTGACTTCAATTGTTTTGCAGCAAGCGATCATCTCAACATCTAAGGTCCTGTTTGGCCCTCATATTAACTTCATTGTCCTGCACGTCAGATTTCCAGGCAATCAAGATCTTTGCTTGTTTCATGTTAATTTCTTCTCTCTAAAACTCAGTTAGAAGAAGATTTCTGTCATCATTTAGTTTGCAAGTAGGCATGGATAAATAGTAATTTTATTCTACTTTCATGACTATAATTTTAATTACATGAGTGTCTCATTCTTCTTTCTGATTGTTCTCCACTGAATTCTGGCCACTTCGATTCAGTGAACTCATTTAGGTAAAATCTAATTAGTTGTTTGGTAGCACCTAGCTAGGATTTGATTTAAGTAGGATTTCATAAATTTTCTAAATTTGGATTTCATAAATCCTGAGGGGCCTAAATCTTGAAAATTGTTCTGTAACATTCATGATAAATCTTATTAAATCCCGTGTGACTGTTTGGCTATAGCGCGGATTTAACGAGTGGGCTCTTCCTCTAGAGCCAATGGATTTCTTAAAACAGCAAAAAAAAAAAATGATTTCAGAAATCCAGGATTTAGCATGAAAAGGTGGAATTTTCTATCTATGACGGCTTTCATTGCCGTCAAATTTGGTTTTGCATTTTTGGCCGTTTGGCTGAATTTCGCTCAAATCCTGCCTAAATCCTGCTACCAAAGAGCCCCTAAGGTTTCTAAAGTATTTGCTTCTAATTATCAAGGCAAGAATAATCATAAGCAACAGTAGAGAAATAGATCACAAAAACAATAGCATAGACGATTGAAAAAACTTGATATGTTTTCATATTCTGTAGGAAACTAATTATCCTATAAAGTTTTGAAAAGTACTAATAGAAATTTGGAGTTTGTTGAAGTGTTAAGAAGCAGAAAAAAAATTTGTCCATCTTGTAGCTAGGCTGGATTTGCTGATCCCCTTATAAGGTGCCGCATCTTTAAGCCATTAAGGAATTATATGTATCTTTAGCTTCTTTAATGATTTGAATTATAGAAAATAGTCGTCATTAGCGTGTGATTTATACTATGGATCATGATGAATATGGCTAAAATTAATTTCTTTGAATTGCTACCTATTTTTAAGCTATCAAATTGCGATAATATTGACTCATTGAAAAAAGATTAATATTGAAGATTTTCAAATTTATTTTAAGAGATCAGTACTTGATTTCTGAAAGGATAAATTTAACTATAAATATGAAAAATATAATACACAACGTATATATATATATATATATATATTTCAAATTTAGAGAAGACACTTTTATTAAGGTTTGCATGTACATATTTTACATAATTAGTTGACTTATGAATTAAGACCAATATCTTTATTGCTTTGAACATAATTAATATGCAGATTGTGTGAGTGAGCTCTCTCAAGCGGAGCTTCTAGCCATGAATTTTGAGCTTGTTTTTCAAATGCTGGGAGGTGGAGGACAGAACAGCTATGCTAAAAACTCCAAGCTTCAAGTATGCATGCCTTTTGATTTGTCAGCTAACTACTTAATATTTTTTCTCATATCAATCCTATTATGGAGGAATTATTCTTTGCGGACTTTGGACACAACACTATATTTGGATGGTGTGGTACCGAGCATCGGTTTCGATATCGAGTACTGAGTACCGAGCCATGGTACAGTAAAAAAATGACGTGGTTCATTTTTATTGGCCTCTGGACGTCGTTCGGTGTCCGCACAGAATAATTTTTCCCTATTATAATACTCTAGAGTTTCAACACAAGACCATAGAAAGTGGTGTTTTACGGTGTTTTTTTATTTTATTTTATTTTTTACATTTAAAATGCAAAAAAATCATTATATTTGAAGGATTTATGTTATTTAATAATTATCTTTAAATACTTCCAATTCAATCAAATGATGAAATCTGATTATTTTTAGAAAATCTTTCTCTCTCAGCAACCAAATTAATGGCATTGGCTTTAGTTCAAAGCATGATAATATTATCAACAAGAACTGCATTTTAATGAACTATTAAGATATTGCTGAATTTAAATAATTTCTTGTGATTGATAGGAGAAGACAGTCATCAGGATAAAGCCATTAGTGGAAGAATCCATAAAACAAATATGCAAAACCCTTCCAGAAAAGCTTGTTGTGGCCGACCTCGGTTGCTCCTCTGGTCCCAACACATTACTTGTGCTCACTCAGATTTTAAATGCCATCTATGAGTACTGCGCTCAGTCAAGCCAACAAAAGCCCGAGATCCAATACTTTCTTAATGATCTTCCTAATAATGACTTCAACAATATTTTTCAATTATCTGTGCAATATGAGACGAGAATTAGAGAGGAGAAAGGGGATGATTATGTGCCATTCTATGTTGTTGGATTGCCTGGTTCGTTCTATAAGAGATTGTTTCCTTCAAAAAGTGTCAACATTTTTTACTCTTCCTATAGCCTCCATTGGCTATCTCAGGTTTGTCTATATCTAATATCTTCTCTCTCAAAGATTATTACGTTCGGAGATCGGACACAGAGAATCGTCCGATTTTGTCTTTGTTAACAGTATAAGCGCAATGATAAACAATAAATTCGTTTTTACTATTCACAGGAATAAAAACGGATGATTCCATGTGTCTGATCTACTCACGTAATAATATTTTCTCTCTGTCTCACATCATTTATATATTGTTCGATCTAATAACAAAAGAATTTGATTAAATTCTAACGGCTAAAATTTATATTGTCAACGTATATATTATGTTAGGTACCTAAAGGGCTGGAAGAAGAAGGCTATCATTTGAATGAAAAAGAGATATATATCAATAAAGGAAGCTCCACTACAGTGGCTAATTTATATTTGAAGCAATTTAAGAGAGATTTCTCGGATTTCCTTAAATCACGTTCTAAAGAACTTATTTTTGGAGGAAGGATGATTTTATCATTTTTGGGAAGGGCAGATTGGCAATCTATTGGAGGATTGTTGTATACATGGGGACTGATTGCTGAGGCTCTAAAAGCTATGGTTCTTGAGGTATGCATGTATTTTTTTCATTCTTTTCTCAAAATAAATACCTTAAGAAAAAATTATATAGCTTTATTTACAATCTTTGAATGTTTGGAGTTTGAATATAAACTTATGAAATGTTTTAGAGTTTCATATTCTTATTTTTTTCCTTCATTTCCTCATATATATAGAAAGTTATAAGTGATATTATACTTCATTTATCATTAATAAAATATTTAGAAAAGTTTTATATACTCTAGTCTTCAAGCAACACTTATTATAATCCTCTTATCATTATTTTTATTAATATTATTTAGAAATCGTGCTTATGGTCTGATTATACTAATAATTATGTAATTAAGAGAGCAAAGATTTTTTTTCTTTTTTTGGCATTATATGTTTATAGGAATCATATCCTACACTAATTGGTCTCATATTACATGTTAATGGAGCTCCTTAGTTCATTATTATATTTATGTCATGAAGTGCTTAACCAATTTTATTAAAAAAAAACTTAACCTTTACGTATAGATCATACATTCTTCCTGCATGAGTTCATTTATATATATTATCCTGTATTAAATGTGTAGGTTGGGGAATATATCAGACTAAATGCTTTCAACTAACCGTCTCTTAGAACTTTAATTGTGGAAGTAAGATCTACCATTAAGATAGAAGGATCATTAATCTATCTTCATCAAGCACCAATGTTTTTGTCGATTTATGATCTTTTTGATGAATTAACTTATAATCATATGGCATATAAAAATTTGAGTGGAGAAAGATATAGCGAACTATATCAACGATAATAGAGCATCTACTTGTGTTACGTGTTATAAATTTTGCGTCAGTATAGTAAGTACTTCATGTATTTACTTTGGACAAAAAATTCAGCACACAAATTAAAAGTAAAAAAAAATCAAATACTTTTTTTGCATTTAAACCCTGGATAGGCCAGGACAAAACTACGAGGCTCGACTCAGTTGAAAAATACATTATATAGTAGTTGATGCAAGAATTCACAATTTTTCACAATTAAAGAAATATGAGATTATTTGAGAACAAATATCTAAATGGCCCACCTCTCCAATGTAAAAAAAAAATGTTGATGACCCCACTAGATTAGATTTCTTGATAATCATCCAGGATCTATATAGGTTATCTATTGGGCATTTTCATGTGATTATATGTTCATTCTTAGCATTTTTTCTATGTTTAGAGTAGTCCTCATGTTATTAATTCCAGTTAGTTTCAATCATTCCATCAAGTACAGCTCAAAGATTTTTTCTTTCTCCATTGGAGAGGTGGGCCATTTAGAATCTGAATCACCTCAAGCAGATCATATAGGCTAACATGTACTTAGATTATATATTTTAGGAAAATATGGTGAATTTATGGTTATTTGTGCCAAAAGTGTAAAAAAAATAAAATTTACCTATTCAAATATAAACCATAAATTAAAATATCATATATCATAGATCTCAAAGAAATGATTGTGTTTATAGAGTACCTCACTGCATAAAATTCTTCCTTATAATGCTATATTTTGAATGTAGGGACTTGTGGAAGAGGATAAGCTTAATGCCTTTAACCTACCATTTTATTCACCATCAATGGAGGAAGTGATATCTGTTATCAACATGGAAGGATCATTTCAACTTGACCAAGTGCAAACTTTTGATTCAAATTGGGATCCTTTTGATGAATCAAATGATACTTTTGTGGAAGACAAAAGGTTGAGCGGAAAAAATGTTTCGAATTATATAAGATCAATAGTAGAACCTCTGATCACATCTCATTTTGGAGATGAGATTATAGAGGATTTGTTCTCTCGTTATGCACAGAATATTGCAAGGCATATGTCTGCTGGGAAGCCAAAGTATTTGGTTTTCATCCTTTTTATGAAGTTAAAAGATGAAGAGCAAGCAATTTGTGGAGGAGAATAGATATATAAGATGTAAGTAAGTGAGAATGATATGATTGGCAATCTTATGACTTTATAGTACGTTGAACAAAATAATATTTATAAACTCTCTCTAAAATTATATAGAATATTTTATTTGAAATTTAGAGTTACGCAGCTCCTCTTAATTTGTTGGTTGATAGTTTTTGTTATGAATCTTAGGTATGTGATTTGTGTGTGGATTTATCTTAATTGATCTAAATATTTTTTAAAAAAATTTAGATTTTTAAAAATGATTTTCTACGGTTTCATAATTACTTGGCACTACAGGAAAAAGTCAAAATCCGGCGGTTACTATAGATTAACTCGTGGTTTTATGGATTATCGGCGGCTTTGCCGCGGTATTCCAGCTGCCGGAAAAAATCGCGTAGGAAACATGTACCGGCGGTTTTCCGTCGGCTCATACCGCCGGTGACAACCGGATTTAGAACCGGCGATTTTCCGGCCGTTAAGCCGCCGGTTATCTGACCGACGGCTGACCGGCGGTCATATTACCGACTGCTTCCGACGGTTAAAGCGGGCGTCGTTTGTTTCTTAAACCACCGGCAAGCGCCGGTAGACCGCCGCTTCATTTACCGGCAATATCCGGCGGCTACAGTCGTCGGAAATAACAACGGTGTACACCGCCAGACGTCCATCGTAACACCACCGGTGGCCGTCGGTAACCGCCGGTGGCCGTCGGTAACCGCCGGTTTATTACCGTCGGTGTAATGCCATTACCGGCGACTTGGCATTGGCCGTCCGGTATCATAGTTTCCGGCGGCCAAACCGCCGGTTGGCCGCCGGAAACCTGTAGCATCTGCAAAAAAAAATTGACAGCATCCCTCTATTTGAGGGAGGTTCACTCTAAAGTCTAAACCTGCATAAAGAGCAAGATATTTTGGGCAACACGCCGCTATATTCATCAGAACCATAAATTATAAATACAATCACAAGCTCATCATAAGATTACAATCACAAGTTCAGAAGTAAGTTCATGATAAGGTTACAATCACAAGTTCACAAGTTCTAATTAATACAATCATCAAACATAAAAATTATCTAATCCTCATATGTATCCTCACTGTCTGCAGATGGCTGCTCCTGTTGGTCGTATTAGGGCTTCTACCGTCGGCTTTCCGGCGGTCTGAACAGCCGGTAAAAAATTACTTATCAACGGCGGTCCAAGCCGCCGGTAAACCGCCGGTTCATATTGATGTCCGGCGGTTTACCGTCGGTTTAGAGACCGCCGCTAGTACCGGCGGCTTAACGTAGCAAAATCATCGGTTAGGCCGCCGTTAAAATCCGGCGGTCAAACCGCCGGCTATGCCGTCGATAACACCGGCGGTCCATGAACCGCTGGTAATGGACATTTTTCCTGTAGTGTGGATTCTTTCTAGTCGACTAAAGCTCAAGAGTCTAAAACACTTGTAAAAAAGGCAGTTCAAGTGGGATTTAGAAAATTATAAAAATCATAATTTCCGAATTTACTAAATCTTGATGGTGTTAAAATTAAATTTTAAATTATTTGGCTAAAAATATGTTAAATTAGAGCAAATCTTGTGAGGCTGTTTAGCAACATAACTTAGGATTTAAAATAATTAATTTTGTAAAAAAAAAGTCAAAGTTAGTTTGTATTTTAAATTTAATTTGCATTTTAGGCATGGGGTACTTATTTATTCCAATATTATTGATTGTCATTACGTTACAATTATAAATAATATTATTATAAGCTAATATAATTATCAAATAGTTTATTTAATAATTTGATCATTTTAATATGTTTTTGGTTACTAATTATAGAAATAATAATCTAATTAATTACTGAATTATTATTTTAAATAACTAAATTAAAATTATTGTTTACACAACTAATTATTTCATTAATTATTTAAAATCATTATCTTTTTTAAATCGCTATTTATATTATTACTTGAATATTGCTTTTAAAAAATAAAAATAAAAAATATAAGAATTTTTATTATTGCTTGCTAGAAAAATTGAGTTGGTAGAGTATGTGATTTACGTCTAAGCTTTGTCCAAAAATTTATCACTCACAAATAAAAATAGAAAAAAAAAAAAAAAAAAACCTATGCTGAAAATTGAAAATAGAAAAAATCATGCGGTCTATCCAAGTTGAAAAATCCATATGTATTAAGTAATATAAGAACTTTTTTTTCTTCACTATTGAATAAGAGGGGGATTAAACAAACATTTTATTTTACCTTAGAAAGAGAGGGACAATTAATATTCAACAACATGACTTAATTTCTTCAATAAAGAGTACATATTATAGAAAGCATATGTTAAAAAACGGACAAATGTATCAAATAGTAGAGTTAAATCATTTTAGTAATCTAAATATGTTTGCAATTTTTGATACTGATCATTGGTGGTGTTGGTAGCTGTTGGTGACAATAAATAGTGATAATTGTCAACTGCGATGATTAGAAATACAATTAAGCTCTCTAGTTCTCTTTATTTTTTTTCTCCCTCTCATGTGGAGAATGGTCTATATTTATTATTTATAGGCTTTTTCGAATAGACATTTTGATAATTTGAATTAGAATATAAAACCATTCTCTTGATCTTGATTTTTAATTATTCATCATTTATGTGCTATAATATAGTCAGAATTGAGTGATTTTGGGTTTGTTTTATTCGCTTATCGAGCTTCACGATTCAACAATAAGCATGTCAAATATAGAGATCATTTGGTTATTCAATTAATGCTCAGAAGCTTCTAAATATATTTGAATCTCTTAATCTGATCTCATTTAGACTTGAGTTAGACCGGTTTTTTTGTTGTTGGATTCGTCCTATCGAGATGATAGATTTGTTGAGATTATTATTTGGATAATCTCAATTTTAATCTTAAAAAAATTAAATTTAATTATTTCGATTTGTGTTTGTCAAGTTAATTTTTTTACTTATATATAAATAAAAAATCTTTAGTTACAAAATAAGTTGTATTTATTTATATAACATTTTAATATTATTAATTTATTATATATATATATATCCTTCAAAATAATATCGCTTGTCTTATCCGGCTGGTACTTGTCAGTATTGAATTGCTCGTGACATGGAAGGCTGCATTCAAATGAAAAATAGCTAAATATATGAAGCTGCATGAGCTGAAAAATAAAATAAAATAAAAAAATTGAGGCCATTCAACAATTAGTAGTTAATACTTTGAAACGACTTCCCAGATCTGAAAGAAAATTTAAAGCCCAATTACGTATTTCCAAGAGATTTGCTTTCGTCCTATCTGTGATCTGTCTTTGCCATCACTGCAATACTTAATTTAATAGGGGCATGCCGTGTGAGCGAGGTATCTGGATGGAGAGATGATAGCGAAATCGAGAGAGAGGTAGAGGAAAGTTGTATTCACAAAAGATAATTCATACAGGCACGTATACAGCTTTAAATAGAAGTCGATAGGTAAATGCGTAAATACAGGGAATTCATGAAGCTTCGCTCATAGCCTCCCTCAAATTGATCATTCTTGTTCCTGAATGGTTAATTTGCGGCGAAGCATGTTGAAGCGAGTAGGATGAAAAGCCTTAGTAAAAATATCGGTTGTTTGTTCTGTGGAAGATAAGTGTACAATCTGTATATCACCCGAGAGAATGTGTTCATGACGGATAAACTGGTAGTCGATCTCTATATGTTTGGCGGGCGTGGAAGACGGGGTTTTTGGCAATCGCGATGGCGGAGGTGTTGTCACAGTAAATGTTCGTCGGAATAGGTTGAGGATGGCCGAATTCGTTTAGTAATCTACGGAGCCATATAACCTCTGAAGTGGCAGCGGAGAGAGCGTGATATTCAGCCTCAGTGGAGGATTTGGCGACAGTGACTTGCTTCTTTACCGTCTAGGCTACAAGGTTGGTACCCAGGAATGTGCAATATCTTGAGATGGACTTTCGGTCAGTGGTGTCCGAAGCCCAGTCGGCATCGGTGAAAGTCCGGAGAGTAAGATCGCCTCTAGTGATTGGTAAGCCATAGGACAGAGTACCGGTTATGTAACGAAGAATACGCTTGAGATTTTGAAAGTCCGTATTTGTGGGATGATGCATATGTTGACAGATCTGGTTGGTGGCGAATGCTATGTCAGGACGCGTGATCGTGAGGTATTGTAAGGACCCAGCTAGGCGGCGATAGAGGGTTGGATCGGAGAAGGCAGAAGTGTCTGAAGAAGGAAGTTTTGTTTTGACTGAGATCGGTGTGGACGCGGGCTTCATATCGGAGAAGCCAGCATCGTGCAGCATCTTTTTCAGCATAGTGCTTTTGGTTGAGAAGGAGTCCAGTTGGCTTGCGGTGGATTTGAATGCCTAGGAATAGATCAACTTCGCCCAGTTGTTTAAGAGCAAAGTTGGAACGGAGAGTGACAAGGAGCGATTGAATGCTGCGGTCGTCATTGCCTGTAATAAGGAAATCGTCAACATAGATGAGAAAGAAGATTTGAATCTTGTTATGGTTGTATAATAGGAGAGAAGAGTCAGAACGACTGAACCTGAATCCATGCAATTGAAGGAATTGGGTAAGTTTGTCATACCATTGTCTAGGTGCTTGTTTGAGACCATATAGTGATTTTTGAAGTTTGCAGACGTGATTTGGAAAATTGACGTCAACAAAACCTGGAGGCTGCTTCATGTAGATGTTGTCCTGAAGGTCGCCATGGAGAAAAGCATTGGCGACGTCGAGTTGTAGAATCTTCCAGTTTTGATGTAAAGCAATTGTGAGTAGAATGCGAATCGTGATCATCTTAGCAACGGGACTAAAGGTCTCATTGTAGTTTACACCGTGCTGTTGATTGTATCCCAAGGCGACTAGACGAGCCTTGTGTCGATCGAGTTGTCCATCGGAGAGAAATTTGGTCTTGTAGGTCCATTTGCAGCCGAGGGTGGGCGCACTAGGAGTAGGGGGAACAAGGTTCCACGTGTTCTGTTTTATGAGAGCGCGAAATTCTTCTTCCATAGCTTTCTGCCAGTGGGGATGTTTCTTGGCCTGATTGTAAGAGGTAGGTGTATTGGTTGGCAAGGTGGTGCTGATGAGAGACAAGATTGTTTTCGGTTTGGAGATGCCAGACTTCAACCGGGTCTGCATGGGATGACAGGGTTGGCGCGAGTCAGAGAGCGGCAGAGTGGTACTAACAGGAATTGGAGATGGAGAATAGGTGAACGGTTCCGAGCAGGATGTGGGTTGATTGCTTATAGATGGCTGGGTGGTGTTGTTAGGTGGTGGAGGAGTGGTCACGGGATTGTTGATGGTAGTTGGTGTGAGGAGCAGAGGCGGGATGCGAGAATTCGTGGAAGTGATGGGATTAGTGGGCGGAGGTTTAGTCAGTCGGTAAGGAAATATGTGCTCGTGAAATATGACGTGCCGAGATATGTAAACCTTGTGGGTATCCGGATGATAACATTTGTAGCCTTTGTGAGTTGAGGAGTAGCCAACGAATATGCATTCAGCGGATCGCAGAGTCAGTTTGTTGCGGGCATAAGGTTTTAGCCAGGGAAAACATTGGCAGCCGAAAGTTCGAAGGAACTGGTAGTCAGGAGTGCGGCCATGAAGACATTGAAACGGAGAGCTCATGCCAAGGACCTTGGTTGGAAGACGATTAATTAAATAATTAGCCGTGGAGAGAGCTTCAGTCCAGAAGGTGATCGGCATGTTTGCAGCATGGAGGAGAGTTCGAGTGGAGTCGAGCAGATGCATATGTTTGCGCTCAGATATACCATTCTGTTCGGGTGTGTGAGGACAGCTGCGCTGATGGTGAATACCATGAGTAGTGAGGAATGTAGTGAAGTCGGTGCTAGTGTACTCACCGCCGCCATCAGAGCGTAGAGTCTTTGGACGTGTGTGAAAGTGCGTTTTGATTAGTTTGTAAAGGATTTTAAATTTTGAAAGAGTTTCGTGTTTTGCTTGCATTAAGTAGATCCACGTGAAGCGAGTGTAATCATCTATAAAGAGAACATAGTAGCGAGCTCCGTCGGGAGACGGAGTAGGGGAAGGCCCCCAGACATCATAATGAATTAATTCGAACGGAGCATGAGAAAGAAAATCATGTCTATTAAAAGGGAATTTGTGACTCTTGGCCACACTGCAGAAAATACAAGAATCAAGAGAAGATACATTGTGAATGTCAGAAAAATGACTAGCTATGGCAGCGAGGGCTTGGCGGTGAGGATGTCCAAGACGGGCATGCCAGAGGTTGACGTTGTTGGTGTTGACGTGAAGAGCATTGTGTTGATTGATCGGCGGGTTATTGATTTGGTAGAGTCCGTTATGAAGAGGTCCACGTAGAAGCGGATGACGAGCCTGCGTATCCTTGATAACAAAACCAGTGGCGTCAAATTTAATAGAAACACGATTTTCCTGGGTTAGTTTAGAAACAGATAAAAGGCTGTGGGATAGAGAAGGCACATGCAAAATTTTACGAAGATGAAGCTTACGAGGAGTGTCAGGGAGCGGTAAGATGCCTTGACCTGTGTTGTGGATAGGTATGGACGACCCATTTGCAATAGAGACATTGTCGTGGCCGGGATAGGGATGCGGGTGTTGAAGATTCTGAAGGTCGGGCGTTAGATGGGAAGAAGCCCCTGTGTCCAAGATCCAGCTCGGCGAGGGTTGAGACTGAGAGTGTGCTAAGAAGGCTTTCTGGGGTTTAGGATCGGTGGGTGCGTACTTGAAGTTACATCTGTGCTAGCAGTTGAGGGCGATGTGTCCTGACTTCCCGCAGATTTGGCACATTGGGCGATTGTTGTTCGGTAATTGAGGATCGGAAGCCTGAGGAGCTGAATAGGATTGGTTTGGTTGATTCTTGAATCTTGGCGGGCGTTTCTGAGAACGACCTCGTTGGCCGTTGTAGGAATTTGAGTAAAGAGCGGTGGAAGTGGCTGCGGTTGTAGATTCTTTGGCGAGTTCGCGATGAACATTTATTTCTTCGCTGCATAAGAGAGAGTAGAGATTGTCTAAATCAAGTGGAACCGGGTAGGTGCGTATTGCAGCTTTGAAGGAATTGTAGGTGGAAGGTAGCCCATTGAGGATATGTAGTATGATATCCTCAGGATCCACTTGAGCGCCAGATGTGGCGATCTTGTCCACGATCGATTTAACCTGTTGAAGGTATTGTTGCATTGAGGAGTCCTTCATTTGGATGTGATGAAGTTCATTCTTGAGTTGTATAACTCGAGAACGACAAGTCGTTTGAGCCGGCGTTCAAGAACCTGCCAGGCGTCGTGGGCGGTGTGCGCGGTGATCACATAGGGTAGAATGGAGGGGAGATGGTGGAAAACAGGGCAGAGAGGAGATTATTGTCTACAAGATGCCATTTAAGAGACTCAGGCGAGGTGTCGTCGGAGGGAGGAAGAATGCGGCCAGTCAAGTGGCCAGCGTAGCCGTTGGCTTGGAATTGCTGAAGAACTTGTATACGCCAAATAGAGTAATTCTCTGCTGTGAGTGCATGAGGAAGAAGATTCTTGATATTCGATATCAAGAATTTGAGCTGCGCCGGAATGACGAGATCGGTGACGGGAGGGTGATCGGTGTGAAGGGAGGAAGCGGGAGGGTGAGAATCGGTTGATTCTTGATCAGCCATGAGAGTGCTCTGATACCATGTAAGCGAGGTATCTGGATGGAGAGATGATAGCGAAACCGAGAGAGAGGTAGAGGAAAGTTGTATTCACAAAAGATAATTCATACAGGCACGTATACAGCTTTAAATAGAAGCCGATAGGTAAATGCGTAAATACAGGGAATTCATGAAGCTTCGCTCATATGCCGCATGTGAGCTCTTACTTATTTTTCTAATGTTAAATAATAATTATAAAAATAATTTACATAAATAACAGATATTTCTCATAAACTAAAATATATATTATTTAATCTTTATAATTTAATTATATATATGTTAGTGATATTTTTAAATATTAAATATACAAATATTAAGATACGCATTTAAATGTTTAAATTAATAATTATTATGTTTGGCCCTCATATTAATATCATAATTCTGCAAGTTAGATTTCCAACCAATTTATTATAAATTTATCAATTCTAATCATATCAATTAAATCATATTTATTATATATTAGTATCTTAATTGATTATTAATTTATAAAATTATAAACTAACAAAATAAAAAAAATCTTATTTAGCTCCTAATCTTTAAATGATGATTTTTGTTTAGGAGTTTTAAGCTAATTAAACTCAAATTCACAAACTCATATTATCATATAGATTGTTTTTTTTCTTTATATAGTCATATAAATATCACATATACGAAAACTATTCTGTACAGAATTAGGATGAGAAGAATCGTCCGAACATATGAGTATACATAATGTATACAAAGATATATGACACACATTATATACACTATGTATATAATTTGTGTACACTTACCACCCAAACAATTCTTCCAGTCCAAATCATTCTTTAAGTTCATTCTCAGTACAGAATAATTTCTACACATATATAAAGCTAGAACTGGGAATTCTTCATTGGTAGCATTTTAAATAAAGATTTAAATATCAATCATCTCTGCTGGTTAATTGGTTCTCATTAGCGTTAGAATAAGAAGAGTTGGGAGAGCGGTAGGCATAATTATTCTCTGCCATTGCCTGCCTATCTTCTTCTTTTTGGTCTTTGTCTATGCTCTTCCTAGCGCCTTAGGCCTGTAGGGCTTGCTTTTCCTCATCGTTCTTCCGCTCGACGTCTCGAGATCCCCTTCGGCCGGCTGCCCTTCGTGCTTAGGCGGAAGACGGTACAATAAGTGAGTTTTATCAAGTTGAACGTCTAGCCATGAATATGGAGCAGATTTTTCACATGGTGGGAGGTGCTGGAGAGAACAGCTATGCTAACAACTCCAGGCTTCAAGTATGTGTGCCTTTTGACTTAACAGCTACTAGCTTTTCTATACCCGATATGCTGTACCCTTGTATTAACCCTACTACCATTGTTTACAGCTTCAACTAAGGGATTCATTATTTTGTGCGGACACCGAAGACCGTTCGGAGATCAACCAGAATGTGTTACGTCATCTGTGTGCTCGGTACCATAGCTCGGTACCACTTGATATTGATGAAATTGTACATTATGGTTGATCTTCAAACATCGTTATGCATACAGTTTCCGTACAGAATAATTTCTCCAACTAAAGACCATTTGGTCGCTTGGCGATTGAATGATGGAATAAAAAAATTAAATTGCGTTATTTTTATAACATTTTTTATCTTGCAGGAACCAAATGATATATACTTAGGCTTGTGTTCTAAGCCTGATATATATTGTTAATATGAATAAAAAATCACAATTTGATAGAAAAAATTACTATTTGTTAAACAATTTTTCATGGTTGGTAGGGGAAGGCAATCTTGAAGACAAAGCCATTCGTGGAAGAAGCCATAAAAGAAATATTGAAAAGCCTCCCAGAAAAATTTGTTGTTGCTGACTTGGGATGCTCCTCTGGTCCTAACACATTACGTATGCTCTCTGAAGTCATCAATTTTGTTGATCAGCATTGCCGTCAGTTAAGCCAACAGAAACCTGAGATCCAATTCTTTCTGAATGATCTTCCTAGCAATGACTTCAACAATCTTTTCCAATTATCAAAGCTCTATGAGCAGAAGATTAGAGAAGAGAAAGGGGATGACTATGTGCCATTCTATGTTGTCGGATTACCAGGTTCATTCTACGGGAGGTTATTTCCTTCAAAGAGCGTGCATTTTTTTCACTCTTCCTATTGCCTCATGTGGCTATCTCAGGTATGTCGATATATATATATATATATATATATATATATTCTCCATGGATTTCATTTAGCCAGTATATCTATATTTCCTTGTAAAAAAATAGATGTAAATATTAGATCTTGGTAGCTACGTGTACCCAATAATTTTTTTGTAATAGAAAGCTACTTTGAGAAGCAGTAAGAAAGTCGTCCAAACGAAGCCTAATACATTGGACATATTTTTTTTGTGATTTTTACGTACATAACACCTAAAACTATTAAAAATACATATCCAACCCCCAAATTTTTATATTTACTAATATACCACATAAAATCCCTATTTTCTTCTATTCTACCACTCCATTGAAGCAATTGACGGGAAGACAGTCACTGATAGTGATTTTTGACGGAGGGTTTAAACAAAATGTTAGAATTGATTAAAAGAGAGATTTTAGGTGGTATATTAATAAATATAGAAGATTAGGTATTAAATATACATTTTCAATAGTTTTAGGTGTTATGTATATATATGTAAATATCTTTTTTTTTATTAGTTCATTCTATAAAGAAAATAAAAAAATGTTGTATAAAGGCTAACATCTAAGGCAATATATATTGTTAAGTAATATATCAATCATAAAATTTCATTCATATGATTTGCGCTAAGTGTATTTTGCTTCTCTAAATAAACATAAATTTATGTTTCAGGTACCAAAAGGGCTCGAGGGAGAAAAAGGTTATCAATTAAATGGCACAGACATTTATATCAGTAAAGAAAGCTCTTCTATAGTATCTCAGTTGTATTTAGAACAGTTCAAAAGTGATTTCTTAGAATTCCTTAAATCACGTTCTAAGGAGCTCATTTTCGGAGGAAGGATGATCCTATCATTTTTGGGAAGGAGGAATTGTCCATCTATTGGAGAACATCTTTATTTTTGGGGACTTCTTGCAGATGCTCTAAAGGCATTGGTTTCTGAGGTGAATCCTTATTTTCTCAGTTTTTGCTTTAATTAAAACTCTTATTTTAATTTCCTTAAAAAAATATCATAACTTTGCTTGAAACATTTACATGATTGGACTTATATATAGTGAAAAATATTAAAAACTTTGGAGTGATCATATCAATGAGATTTATGTTGTTTCATCCTACTATATTTTACTTATAAATATGATATGTTCTCTCAAGTTGTTCATACACAACTTGAACATATGTATATTATCAATCTCCAAGCATCATTGAAAACCTATATATAATTAGGGCGGTCAAAATCGGGTCACAGGTCGGGTTCGGGTCTAACTCGGAATTGACCCGGCACTGTTCGACACGATCCATTTTTACAAACAGGTCGATTTTTCAAACCCGAACCCTACCCGCTTCAGATATGTTTTACTAATTTTTTTTATTTAATTCAATTTATTTAAACCTAAATCAATTAATATAAGATTTACTTCAATCAATTTAAATTAAATCAAGCTTAACTCAATTTGGACAACATGGTTTCAATTTTCGGACCAAAACTCTAAACCTAATCCTTGAACTCTAAACCCTATTCTTATTGACACTACATAATAATTGAAACTTATTAAATGATTGTACACTTAATTATTGTACTTTCAAAAGAATAAAGAGTGAACTTCTTTTGAGAATATAAATTATTAATTCACCTTTGCTACATGTTGTCTAGTATGTCTATTATTTCTCCATGGAATGTATGATGAATTTACTAGCTAGCTCATGGTTATTTGTGCCAAAAAAAAAAAAAAACCCTAAGCAAATATAAACCGCCACTTAATCCATTATTTAGCATGGATCTCAATACATGATTGTGCTTATGGATTGATTTTTTTTATAATGCTCTCTGTTTAATGTAGGGGCTTGTGGAAGTGGATAAATTGAATGCCTTTAACTTACCATTTTATACACCATTAATGGAGGAGGTGAAATCTACGATCAATATGGAAGGATCATTTCATCTTGACCAACTACAAACTTTTGAGTCAAATTGGGATCCTTTTGATGAATCAAATGATAATTTTGTGGTGGATAAATGTTTAAGTGCAAAAAATGTAGCAAAATACACAAGAGCTATTTTGGAGCCTCTACTTGCATCTCATTTTGGAAATGACATTATGGAGGATTTATTCTCACGTTATGCAAAGAATATTGCAAGGCACATGTCTGCTGGGAAGCCAAAGTTTTTGGTTTTCATTCTTTTTTTGAGGTTAAAAGATGAATAGAAAGCAATTTGTGGAGGAGAATAGATATATGCACGCCATATGTAAGAATTGTATATCTAATCTTCCCATGTCCTACTCATTCTTAGAATTGTTTTATTTTCTAGAGCTTAATATATTATATAATAAATAGCATCAACAAATTTTTATTTGGCAAAGGACTTTTGATTTGCATGGGTGAGAGCCTCAACTGTAATAGACCTGATACGGCATCGCAAAATCATCTTGATCGGGCACGAATCTCGAGGCAAAACCTAGTTGGAAACTTCAAAAATTAATTTCGGGAGCATATGAACTCTGATTTCAGCGAGCTTACAGTCAAACTGAGCGTCTCGGAAATACAAACCCAACGACACCAAGATCAACCCAATCCGAGCCCAAATGAGTCCGAATCAAAGGTTCGAAGCGCTGTTGAAAGGTTCAAACCGCAATTTGAGTAACCAAACGGTCTCCGATTTTGACGAGCTTATACTCGAATCGAGCGGCTCGACGAGACAAATCCAACGAGCCCAAGATCATCGAATTCCGACATCATTAAGGCCATCAAATGTCCAACGAACGGTGCATGATCAAAAGATTCGATATCGACCGTCCATTCAAACCACTCCCTGTTCGCCCTTGATCTCACGCCTATTTACGGGCTATGCCACTCCAGAAAAACTATAAATAGAGCCCTCATTCTACACCAAGGGACTCAAGTGAAGAGAGAGAAGAAGAAGAGGAGAAAGGGGAAAAGGAGATTCCTCACCTCCTCGACCACCGCCGGAGCTCTTCCTGCCGCCTGAAGATGCTGGAACTCTGCTGGATTTTCAAAAAGCGCTGGGAATTTGCACAACTTCCACGTGATGCTAAAATTTTTCTCATTTAACGATAGAGTTCCCTCCTGACGCCGAAACTCCGCCCAAGGGAGGCCGGATTTCTCCTCTGCCACCAACAGACGTCGGACCTCTACCCGACGTCGGACCTTCACTCTTCGCCAAGTCTCTACCCGATGCCAGACTTCTACCGGTTATCGGACTTCAATGGACATCTATGCGAAGATGCATTTCTTTTCATTGCTGGACTTCTACCTGACGCTGTCCTACTGATCTTCGTTGTCAGACTACAGTCCTTCCGACCCCCGTCGCCAGCCGACTACGGTCCTCCTGACTTACGTCGCCCGCCGACTACAGTCTTTCCGACATCCGTCGCCCGTCGACTACGGTCCTCCTGACTTACGTCGCCCGCCGACTACAGTCTTTCCGACATCCGTCGCCCGTCGACTACGGTCCTCCTGACTTACGTCGCCCGCCGACTACAGTCTTTCCGACATACGTCGCCCGCCGACTGCAGTCCTTCTAACAAAGTGAACATGTCAATAGTGATCCTTTGTATTTACATCATGTAATGTACTCCATAAGATGTACATCAAGCTAAGGCCTTCCACCAAGGAAGGGCTTCATTTGTAATCGACTGCAATACTAGTGGATTCATTCAAACTGGGCTAGGCCCCGTGGTTTTTCCCCCTTTTACAGGGGTTTTCCACGTAAAAATCTCGGTGTCTCATAAATGCTAGACGCTCTCTCTTATCTGATTGTGTGCCGGATTTTCGTACAATGCTAAGACGATAAAATTTATATTTCTCTACCGCCGCGAATACTCCTGGACGCAACAAGACCAAAACAAATAAATATTTTAGGTGTTATTATAACACCAAATCACAAATCGGCTTTTGATTTGCATGGTAGGCAATAGAGGTTAGAAGGTCTATAAGTTGAGCGAAGATGGTCGGAGGGATCGTAGTTGGTGGGAGGGACTGTAGTCGGTGGGCAACAAATGCTCGAAGGGCCTTAGTCGAACGACAGTGGTTGGAGAGATTGTATTTTGCGAGTGGTGGTGGTAGGAAGGATTATAGTCGAGCGACTATGGTAGGAGGGATTGGAGCTGGCGACATCGATAGTCGGAGGGATCATAGTCAACGATGATGATTAGAGGGATCATAGTCGGCGGGCGATGGAGGTGGGAATGATCGGAGTCGGGCAATGATGATCTAAAGGATCGTAGTTGGCGTGTGACGGAGGAAGAATGATAACTCTAGAATTTTTTCTCCTTATTCGAAAGTTCCTCAAGTTAATTCTTAATAATTGCATATTTATCTTGAGTTTTTGTGAGCTTTATGTGATGACAAACCTCTAGGGCGAAGTCTGATGTTTGACTTAGCTTTATGAGATGACAAACATGATAAAATAAGTTTTGCTATTTTTTTATTTTATTTGTTGTTTGACTTTAGCCTAAGATCATTACTACTGTAGATAAAACAAAGAAGCAAAATATTGGAGTCTTCGGCTTCATTTGAGATGACTTTCTCATTGCTTTTTAAAGCAATTTTTTAGTATAAAATTTAAATTTTTTTACTAAAAAATTGATTTAAGAAGCAACAAGAAAGTTGTCCCAATTCCCAAACAATGCCTTAATCTATGATGAAATCAAGGGAGAAGACCTCCAGCATTTTATTTAGTGTCAACATATGTGCACAAAATAAGCTTATAAAAGAATCTTAAAAAAAAAAAGTTGATCTATCAAAAACCGCTTTCCAATACCATTTATTTAGCATCATTTGTAAGAATAACACCTATCATCATCAACTAACATTTACAAGAATCTATCATCTTCCAGCATGCAACAATCCTCTCACTTTCTAATTTCTATTGCCTATGTTCCAAAAGATGTTTCTTGGTTCTATTAATATACCAAATTTATTAGAAAAGATTTAGTTTTAGTCACAATCCCAATCACTCTATCATATAGCCGTATTGATCGCTTTGATGGTGACCATTTTATCGAGCATTTGCATATCTTAACTGTTAGAAAACAGGTCAGGCGTCTGACAGAGATAGAGGGCGAACAGAGTATGAACACGGAATAGGAAATATTTCATTGCTTGCTTTGAGGTTACAGAACAATTGTATATAAAGAAACTTAAAGTAAAGAAAGTACATGGCAGAGATGTAATTTAGATCAAGAAGAGGTCAATGTGTAATACAGAGCCTATCTGTATTTGCCACGTGTAAGGGGTCTTAACAGCCCCCCTCAAACGGATGGCTGTGTAGCAGCTGTAAGTTTGGATGAGAGTGTCTTGAACCGGTTATTAGGCAGTGCTTTAGTGAACAGATCTGCCAACTGATCTTCAGTACAGATGTGGTGAACGGATATATTGTTTTTCTTGATGCAATCTCTGATGAAATGGCAGTCCACCTCAATGTGCTTCGTGCGAGCGTGAAAGATCGGGTTGTTGGCGAGTGCGATTGCAGATGTATTGTCGCAGAATACTGTTGTCGGTTCGGTTTGAGGTATGTGAAAATCATCCAATAGCTGACGGAGCCATAGGATTTCGGAGGCTTCGGTGGCGAGAGCCCGATATTCTGCTTCGGTGGATGACCGGGCGATAGTATTTTGTTTCTTGACTTGCCATGAGATGAGTGAGTTGCCGAGGAAGTTGCAATAGCCGGAGATTGACTTTCGGTCGTGATGATTGCTAGCCCAATCTGCATCCACATAGCCTTTTAAGATTAGGTTAGTTCGGTTTAGAGGGATACCTGTTGCCGAGGAGCCATGAATGTAGCGAAGGAGTCGTTTCATTGCGTCGACATGAGTGTTGAGAGGGGTTTGCATGTGTTGGCATAGCTGCTGAACGACAAATTGGATGTCCGGACGGGTTATGGTTAAGTACTGGAGAGAGCCGACGATTTGTCTGTAGAAGTGTGGATTGTCGTATGGTTTGTGCGATTTTGCTGTGAGTGTTGTTCGGCAAGAGATGGGGGTGGAGACCGGTTTGGACTGTTCCATGCCGGCATGTTGGAGTATTGTTCGAGCGTAGTTTTGTTGGTGTAGGATGAGTCCGGAAGTGGTTTGGGCGGTGTGGATTCCCAAGAATTGAGACAAGGAACCTAGATTTCGCATCTGAAACGTGGCATGTAGGTTAGTTAATAGTTGTTGATTTCGTAGGGGGAATTACCTGTGAGGAGTATGTCGTCGACATAGATGAGCATGTAGAGCCGAATTTTGCCGGAGTTATAAGTAAGGAGGGAGTGATCGGATGCGCTGATTTTGAAGCCATATTGGAGTAGATGGTTTGACAACGTGGAATACCATTCTCTTGGGGATTGTTTGAGGCCGTAGAGGGCTTTCTTGAGCTTACAGATGTACTGTGGGTGTGTGGCATCTTGAAATCCCGGCGGTTGTGACATGTAGACTGTGTCGGATAAGGTTCCGTGTAGGAACGCGTTTGAGACGTCTAGTTGGTGGACGGTCCAGTTGTGATGAAGAGCGATGAGAATGAGAACCCTTATTGTTGGCATTTTGGCGACGGGGCTAAAGGTTTCGGTGTAGTCAATGCCTTGTTCCTGATTGAACCCTTTTGCCACTAAGCGTGCTTTGTAACGAGCAATGGTACCGTCGGAGTTGTATTTGATACGAAAAGTCCATTTTGATCCGAGGATGTTCATGGATGGTTGTGGCGGAACTAATTCCCAAGTTCCTTGGGCTTGAAGGGCTTGGAACTCTTGTGACATAGCGGTACGCCATTGTTCAATTTTGGCGGCCTGGTTGTATGTAGTAGGTTCGACGGGATGAAGGAAATGAGCCAGGTCGAATATTTTCTTTGGTTTAGAGAGGCCACTTTTGAGCCGAGTGACCATGGAATGGGATTTGTTGATCTCGATTTGGGTGGGAACCGTGATTGTTGGAAATGGGAAGTTGGCCGAGGATGTGTTGGTGGGTGTAGTATTCAGATTGGGATTAGCCAGGTGTGTGAGGTAGTGAGTGGAGGTGCTGATTTGAGGGATTGCTGGCTGGCTTAGTTGGTGAGATGTGTCTTGTGTGTAGGGGATGGATTGAGGTGTGGTTTGGAAGGAATGAGGTATAGTGGTGTTTGGAACGAGCAGCAGCGGTGGTATGGACCGAGAGTGTTGAGGTTGAGCTGGCTGATGCGAGAGCTGGGAGGAGAATGGGAATGTATCCTCTTTAAATATAACGTGACGAGACGTGTAAATTTTGTTGGATTGAGGATCCAGGCATTTATACCCTTTTTGGTTGTGAGCGTAGCCGATGAAAACGCAGGGATGAGAGGTTGGTGAGAGTTTGTTGGATGTGTATGGCTTGAGCCATGGGTAACATAAACATCCAAGAACTTTGAGGTGACTGTATTCCGGTGGTTGGCCGTGCAGGATTTCGAAGGGAGATTGATTGTGTGTGTTGGGAGAAGGGAGGCAATTGATTAGGTAGGTAGCGGTTAGAAGAGCTTCGGTCCAAAGGTAATGAGGTAAGGCCGCTTGTATGATTAGAGCCCTCATGGTTTCAATGAGATGCCGATGTTTGCGTTCGGCGACCCCATTTTGAGAGGGGGTGTGAGGGCATGTTGTTTGATGATTTAGGCCAAGAGATTTGCAATATGTTTTGAAATTGTTATTAATGAATTCTCCGCCGTTGTCGGTACGAATAGTCCGGATGGTGCTATTGAATTGTCGTTCTACGGATTTTTGGAATTCTATGAATTTATAAAAGACTTCAGATTTGTTAGTCATAGGGTAGATCCACGTAAATTTGGAGAAATCGTCAATGAAAGATACGTAATATCGAAAACCGTGAGAAGAAGCCGTAGAAACGGGGCCCCAAACATCAGAATGTATTAAAGAAAATAAGCGAGTAGTTACAGTTTGAGAGAGAGGTGTAGGGAGACGATGGCTCTTGGCCATCTTGCAAGAATTACACGCTAGGTTTTTAGCTGAGATATGAATGTTGCTGTGACGTTGGGCTACGGTAGCAAGAATGTGCTCGGATGGGTGACCGAGACGACGATGCCAGAGATCTGGAATTTGCTGAATAGAGAGGAGAGCTAGCTGGTCGGTGTTGTAGGTAGGTTGATGTTTGAAGTGAAGCGGGTAGAGGCCGTTAGTAGAAGGACCCTTGAGAAGAAGTCTGTGGGTCTTCCGATCCTTGATTTCGTAGCCATGAGGGAAGAAGATGATATAGCAATTGTTGTCAGATGTTAATTGGTGAACGGATAAAAGATTAAAGGATAGGTTAGGAACGAAATTCAGATGTGAGAGATTCAGACTACCTGTGGGAGTTGGGAGAATTCCTTTACCGATGGTTTGGATAGGTAGGTGGTGTCCGTTGCCGAGAATAACTTGGCTGTTACCTGTGTACGGTGTGGGTTGTTGAACTTGTGTTGAGTCCGCCGTCAGATGAGAAGTAGCGCCGCTATCAAGAAACCAATCCGACGAGGTGGGTTGGTTTGGGGATGTGAAAAGAGCGACAGTTGGTTCGGAGTTGTATTGTTCGTCGTGACGGTGCCAGCATTTGACTGCTGAGTGACCAAATTTCCCGCAAATCTGACAGGAGATGGATGGCCGATTGGTCTTGGTACCGCGATTTGGGTAGTTGTTAGCCGGTGGACGTCCGGTGTTACGACCGCGAGCTGATGAAGAGCGTCCGCGCCCCCGTCCGCGACTAGCTGTGAGTGCGGTTTGATGGCTTGTGAGGCTTAGAGAATGTAGTTCTCTGGTTGTGTCGTGAATCATGTTGAGCTCTTCGCTGCATAATAGGGTGTAGAGTTCGTCGAGAGTGACAGATCGGAGGTTGGTGCGGATGGCTGTCTTAAAAGCTTGGTAGTTGTTAGGTAGTCCGTTAAGCGTGTAGTGAATGACGTCTTCTACGTCAACAGGAGAGCCGGCAGCTGCAAGGGCGTCAACTTTAGATTTGACGTCAAGAAGGTACTGGGTCATCGTCTTGTCCTTCATGGATAGGTAATGGAGTTCATTCTTTAGTTGAGATATCCTTGATCTAGTGGAGGATTGGAGTCTGCTGTCAAGAATGAGCCAGATTTCGTAGCAGTGATCGACGGAGAGTATGTATGGTAGGATGGTGGGAGAAATGACTGAGTACAGGGCAGCGGCGAGATTCTGATCGATTAGTTGCCAAGTGGTGTAGGCGATGTTGGTACTGAGTTGTCCGGTAGCGTCGGAGATGGTGGGAGGAGGACAGATGACCGAGCCATTTAAAAAACCTTCAAAACTGTTTGCTCGGAAGAGTTTGATGACTTGGGATCTCCATAAAGAGTGATTGTCTGCTGTGAGCTGCTGGGCAATAACGTTCTTGATGTTGCTCATCAAGAATTTGAGAGAGGATGGGATTTGAGGGGAGGAGAAAGCACCTTCGGCGGTAGAGACGTTCGCCTGAGGGGAGGAGGAAGAGTTGTTCGCAGTGAATGACATTGCAGAGAGGTAGATCGATTTAGGAGGAGCGAATCTAGACTCGTGATACCATGTTAGAAAACAGGTCAGGCGTCTGACAGAGGTAGAGGGCGAACAGAGTATGAACACGGAATAGGAAATATTTCATTGCTTGCTTTGAGGTTACAGAACAATTGTATATAAAGAAACTTAAAGTAAAGAAAGTACATGGCAGAGATGTAATTTAGATCAAGAAGAGGTCAATGTGTAATACAGAGCCTATCTGTATTTGCCACGTGTAAGGGGTCTTAACATTAACAATAATAGAATCCAATGACCTTGGACTTATTATATTTGTCTCGTTAAGAATGTTACAATTGAATGTCATTAGGTATATCAGTTATTATTTAAAAAATTTCAAATATAATTCAAGTGCTTGACTTGTGCTCATCTAGATACATTTGATCATTTTTAGTGTCCATAGGATTGTTTCGTTGACAGATTCAGTTTGATTATAAATTTGCTGAAATAAGAATTAAGATGATTATAATTAATTTAATTCTAAAAGTTTTTAATTTAAATAATATCTCAAGATTTATATCAAACATGTGAATTTATATGATTAATGCTTCGTTTGGTGAGAAATTATTCTGTGCGGAGACTGGACACAGAATGTTGTCCAGAGACTAATCAGAATGCGCCACGTCAGCGGTACCGAGCCGTGGTACCGAGCAAAGGGGTGATGTGGCGCATTCTAGTTTGTCTCCGGACGGCGTTCGAAATTCACACAGAATAATTAATCTCGTTTGGGACTACTTTTTTAGTGTTTCTCAAAGCAACTTTCTAGTACAAAATATTTAAATTTTTTTTTATTATAAAGATACTTTAAGCAGTAAAAAATTTGTCTCAAAGAAGCCTAAATATTATTAATTTTTATTTAACCTATATCATAATTAATTTTTAATTAATTCAAGTTTTAAATTAATATATATTTTTTCAAAAAATTGTTCAACACGTTAACCTATAAGCAAATGTAAGACAAGCTAGCTTATCAGAAATTGAATTTCTTATTATCCAATCGATAAGAAAGATATACGCAAAAAGTAAGAATAGCTCATAGGAACCAAAACGGAGCTGGTGAAGGAGGGCGGTATTTCATCTCTGCGCCTCTCTATTTCTAGAATGAATGTCTCATTCTCTTTGGTTTTTGCCTAGGGTTTGCTTTTCCTCGTCGCGTTGCTGCTTCGGCTTCGCGTGGTGTAGGGTTTTGAAAGAGTCGCTAACTGAAGCTTCTCCGCTTCTTCGACGAAGTCGTTGTTCCTGTCGGATAGGAAGTCATGACGGGTGCACACCGCGAAGGTAACGATATTTCTCCCGCGCGTTTCTTCGGTTAAGTCCCCAAATCCGCCAAACTATCGGATTTACTAAATCCAGGATTTAGGAAAAAGGTGAAAACGGCGTGAAATGAGGATTTAACTTACCCTGCGATTTGGGCAGACATTTGTTTACGTTTGAAAAGATTTAACTTAAGTTTGACGGAGATAATTTGATGTTGTTTTGAACATAACCATGCAGATTTTTGAAGTTTTCTCTGGAGGACCTTATAGCCATGAATATGGAGAAGATTTTTCACATGGTGGGAGGTGATGGAGAAACCAACTATGCTAAGAACTCCAGGCTTCAAGTATATAAACCATAAGAGCATCTCCAATGGAACGACAAACACTGTTTGTCATATTTCCATTGCTCCAATCGAGCGGTAATTCTTAAGTCATTTCATCGCTGATGAATAGTATTGGCGTTGCATTGTTCATCTTTGCCATTTTTTTGTCTCTATCTAACTTGCCGAAGAAACACATGAAAGAAGAGAACGACTGTTACGAGGCAAAATGGAGTTCAATTAGAGATAAATCACTACATTTTGGAGTGAAAAATGAGATTTTCGGTTGGAGATGCCTTAAGAGAAATACTGAAAACCTTCCAGAAAAACTCGTAGTGGTTGACTTGGGATGCTCGTCTAGTCCCAACTAGGAGTGCAACCGAGTCAAGACTAACGCCAAACAGGAAGTCGGCATCACAAGGATTACTCCACTGGCACCAGTCCGCTTTCTTACTTAGGCATGCCTATTTCTATCGGTAGAACTAAAGTTTTTGATTTTTCTCCTTTGATAGACAAAATCATAAACCTCCTTTTGGGTTAAAAGGCTTCTTTGCTCTTTTTTGCAGGCAGATCTCAATACATCAATTTACCATTGCAAACACGTTGGCTTATTGGTTTCGAGGCATGATTTTACCTAAATCTACTACCAAAGCTATTGGGAAGCTATGCTCCAAATTTTTATATTCCGGCAACACCAACACCAAGAGGCTACCACCTCATTTCGTGGGCTACCACTTGTAAGCCCTTATCCAAAGGCGGTCTAGGTATTCCTTCTCTTCAAGCGATTAGGTTTGCGGTTAACTATGGGATTATTTATAGATGTTACAATAATTCATCTCTCCATTTTAGTTGGATTAAGGCTAGATATACTTCGCCTTGGAGACCTCTTCCATCGGTTGCCACTGACTTCTGGAAATCTATTAGCGTCACTGCCTCCATGGTTAAAAAGAATTTCAAATTTCATAATAACTCTAACAGTCCTATTGCTATCCTGTGGCATCATTTGGTGCTCGAGGGAACAATAGCAGATAAATTTCAAGCTACCTGTCAGTTTTCTTTTCGCAGTGGAAAAGCTAGGCTCTGGGACTAGATGATCAACTCCTCTTGGTCTATCCCTGAGGCTGTAAGTCCTAATATTAGAGAATATGCTGCTTCTACTGACATCTCCTCCAACTCCTCCATTCATATAAGTTGGAACAACATAGAATACTAGGTCTACAAACAATTTTATGCAGAATTTTTTGTTGGCGATGCTAACATGGATTGGCACTCCTGCATTTGGCACATAAACATTCTTTAAGATTTTCAGTATTATTAGTGTAAATATGTTATATTAAAACATTGTATGTCGTGGCATGATATCATTGGCTGCTTATTTAAGCTTTGCCTATATATATGTCCTTGAGACCAGCTGTACATGATTATCAAAGAATACATTTTCTAATTCCTTCTTCCTCTATTCGTTTCTTTCTCTGGTCTCTGTCTTCTTCATGGTATCAAGAGCGGGTTCTTTCCGACCATGATCATGGCGAACTCCGTTTGCTCGCATCTAAGCGAGAACATGGAACTAGTGCCTCAGGAAGAAGCTGTCATCTCCCCCAATCTCAAATTCATGGTCTCCAATATCAAAAATCTAGTTCTGATTCAGCTAAATCTTGAGAACTACTCGATTTGAAAATCACAAATCCTGAAAATCTTCCGCGCCAATGCTTTCGATAAGTATCTTGATCCCTCTTTCCCTATTCCCTCCCAAACGTTTCAAGATCCTAAAGGTTCTACTGCTCCGAATCCTGCCTTCAACCTCTGGAGTCTTACCGATCAAAACCTATCCGCCTCTCTCTGCTCCACAATTTCATCGACTATTCTTCCATACGTAGTAAATCTCAACTCCACCTTCGCTATATGGTCCGTTCTTGAAAGCCGTTTTCAGCCCACAAATCGTTCAAAAGTTATTCAACTTAAGAACACTCTTCATAACATATCTCTCAAAAACATGTCCATGACCCAATACCTAAGCGAAATTAAGGTCCTCGTCGATCAAATTGTTGCCGCCGGTTCTACAGTCGATAATGAGGACATCATCTTATACATCTTGAACGGCTTACCATCTTCGTATCAATCCTTTAAAACTGCTATACGCACCATGATAAATCCAATCAGTCTTGATCAATTTTATCCTCTATTACTTAGTGAGGAGATTAACATTGTTTCGGATACAATCAAGAATCAATCTCTTCCCGATCCGAATGTTGCCTTGTATTCCTATCGCGGTCGCGACAAACATACTCGCGGCAAGAACAATACAACTCCAGGCAATACCAACCGACAATCTGCTCAGTCCTCTACGGTTTGCCAAATGTCTCAAGAAGGGACATTCCGCCTCTGAGTGCTGGCATCGTCTCAACAAAAATTATGTTCTAGCTGCATCAAATCAGCACAACAGAGGACTTGTAGCTACTTCAGACAATTCCAACACTAATTGGTATCTCGACTCTGATGCGACATCACATATAACCAACTCTCTTGAAAATATGACAATATCAACACCTTATCAAGGTTCAGATAGCATCATCATCGGTGATGGTCGACCAGTCAGCATAGCCAATTCAGGGGCTGGGTTACTACCAACCCCAGCTCGTAAGCTGCATTTATCCAAAATTCTTCATACACCGTCACTGCATTTTAATCTTCTTTATATTTCAAAACTCACAAAAAATAACGATATTTCTATCACGTTTAATCCCTATGGCTTTGTTTTTAAGGATTTGATGACGCAGCGAGTTCTTCTTCACGGACCGTGTCGCAACGGGCTTTATCCCATACAGACTAGTTCGGCTACACCTCAGCAAACAACTCTTGCAATTGCCAAGAACAGCGACATCGTGTGGCATCACAGGCTCGACCATCCAAATGACCGAACACTTCAAACCATATCAAGATGCAATTCACATCTCAAAATAACTGATAGCTTAAATTCTTGTCAATCTTGTCAAATTTCAAAATGTCACAAACTTGTTTTTGATAACATTTCTATTCGCCAAACTAGTTTGCTTACGCTTATTCATTCCCAAATCCGTTCCCCATTAACTCTGTTCAAGAGTACCGATACTACGTCTTATTTGTTGTCGATTTTTCGAGATTTTCTTGGATTTTTCCAATGCAAAATAAATCTGATGTATTTGAAAATTTTCAAGATTCTAAACAACATGTTGAAAATTACACCTCCAAATCCATCAAAATACTTCGCACTGATGGCGGCACTGAATTCCTCAATCACTCGTTCAAGAATTACCTTAAAAAGCACGACATCCTTCACCAAATCTCCTGCCCCTACACACTGGAGCAAAACGGCGTCGCCGAACGCAAGCATAGGAACATAGTAGAAACATCTCGCGCACTCCTCCACACGGCATCCATTCCGTATTGTCACTGGCCTGAAGCATTCATAACTGCAGTTTATCTAATTAATAGGATGCCATCCGTCAACACTAAAAATATATCCCCATTCGAACTATTCCATCAAATCAAACCTACCCACAATCATCTTAGAATATTCGGCTGTGAATGTTATCCTCTTCTTCCTTCCCATACTCATCACAAGCTACAACCAAAATCCAAACCCTGTGTCTTTCTTGGGTATTCCGATCAATACAAAGGTTATAAATGCCTTAATCTTTCAAACAACAAAATTTTTATTTCTCAACATGTTACTTTTCAAGAAAATCTATTTCCGTTTCAGAAATTCTCCTCCTCTCCTCAACCAAGTCAATTAGACATACTTCCCATGCTTCTTCAACCTATTTCCAACCAACCAAAAACTGCACTCAACTAGCCACACACCTCTTCCACTGACCTCAGGCCTTCAGCCAAACCCACCGAACAAAACTCAACTCGTTCATCTCATACCAGTACAGAAAATCAAACAAACTCTATGGCAATACCCACGACAGATCTCATTATACCTCAACACCACATGCTCACTAGATCTAAAACAGGACATTTTAAGCCGACCACTACTTTTAATCTCGTTCATACTGACACTTTACCTGACCCAGCTACAACTCCCACAACCTATACTGAGGCAAGCAAGCACCAAGAATGGAGGCACGCAATGTCCATGGAATTTCTTGCCTTGCAGGAACAAGGTACATGGAGTCTGATTCCTCCACCACCGAACGATTCTATATTGGGTTGTAAGTGGACTTATCAGATCAAAACTCACTCGAATGGTACTGTTGCCAAGTATAAAGCTCGCCTTGTTGCTCAAGGCAACCACCAAGAATATGGACTGGATTACCTAGAAACATTCAGTCCTGTCGCGAAACTACCTACCATTCGAATCCTGCTTACTGTCGCTCTGAACAAAAACTGGCAAGTTAGTCAGTTGGACGTGGCTACTGCCTTTTTACATGGTAATCTCTCTGAAACTGTTTATATGACCCAACCTAAAGGCTTTGAAGACACTTCACACCCAGACTATGTTTGTCACTTTCACAAAGATATCTATGGTCTGAAGCAAGCAACGAGACAATGGTATAACACTTTCACTTCGTACTTAATTTCCATTGGCTTTACTCATATGCTGACTCTTCTTTACTCATTCTACGTCAAAACAAAGTTGAAACGTATATTCTTATATATGTAGATGACATACTTATTACTGGTAATAGTACATAGTTCATATCTACCATCATTACCAAGCTTAGTCTGAAATTCAAAATGAAAAATCTGGGAAACGTGCATGACTTTCTTGGTATCAGGATAGACTATGCAAATCACTCATATTTTCTATCTCAAAAGAAATATGCTTTGTCCATTTTACAAACAGCACAGTTAACTGAATGTAACTATCTAGCCAACCCCACATGTACAAAAATTCCGCCCAAACTTGCTGATGATCCGATACTTGCTGATCCAAAACTATTCAGACGCATTACGGTGCTCTACAATATCTTACTCTAATGCTTCCGGACATTGCATACAACGTAAATCAACTGTCTCAAAACATTCACGAGCCGCTTCCTCAACATAAATACACGCTCAAACGACTACTTCATTACATCAAAGGTACTATAGATTATGGCATTCCCATTACTAAATCTAATTTGATTTTGCAATCCTTTTTCGATGCAGATTGGGCAGGTGATCCTGTATCACGGAAGTCCACATCGGGGTTTTGCTCCTTTCTTGGCAATTCCATCATTTCATGGACTGTTAAAAAGCAACACAATCGCTCGGTCCTCAACGGAGTCAGAATACAGAGCTTTAGCAACACTCACTTCCGACGTCATTTGGCTTCGTAGACTTCTTCATGACTTCGGCATTCCTCAAGATCAACCTACCGACATACATTGTGACAACACGTCGGCAATTGCATTAGCCAATAATCCAGTCTTCCATGCCCGTACTAAGCATATTGAGATAGATCATAAATTTATAAGAGATCACATTCAAAACAAGCATATCCGCCTTCTACCAATCAGCACGATTGACCAAACCGCTGACATATTAACCAAATCACTATCAACACCTCAATTTGTAAAATTAAGAAACAAACTGATGGTAATTAAGCACCCGTCAGCTTGAAGGGGCGTATTAGTGTAAATAACAAAGGGGCGTATTAGTGTAAATATGTTATATTAAAACATTGTCTGTCGTGGCATGATATCATTGGCTGCTTATTTAAGCTTTGCCTATATATATGTCCTTGAGACCAGTTGTACATGATTATACATGATTATCAAATAATACATTTTCTAATTCCTTCTTCCTCTATACGTTTCTTTCTCTGGTCTCTGTCTTCTTCAGGTATACACCTAGATGGCATTGAGGGGAGGTTTGAAAATGGTTGATGAACTAATTAAAAGAAATATTATTGTCCAAGATAAGCGCTGCATTCTTTGTTATGGCGCTAGTGAGATGCTATCTCACTTACTGTTTGAATGTATCTACTCCTTTTATGTTCTCAAAAGGATCATACCTATCTTCCAACCTTTTTTCTTAAGACCCAATGTCATTCAAGCCCTCCTCCATCGGACCATCTTGGAGGTCTACCTGTCCCAAGAAATTTTATACGAGCTCTCCTCCTCTCCCTCAACTCAACTGTGTATTACCTTTGGACTGAGAGGAATAGTAGACGGTTCAATTCTGCTGTTTTGAGCTCTGGTTCTCTTGTTAAGAAGATTCTTAGAGCTATCTATCTTAAAATTGTCACTTGGAAGAATGGTGACATTTTGTTGGAAAGGCTAAAGCATTTTCATTCTTCGAGGCAGTGTTTGAATCTGAGAGGGCTCTTTGATTTTTTCTGACAAGTACTGCTGGAGGCTATTCTGTTTTTGCATCTCAACCATGGGACAATTATCTTAGCTGCTGTTGCGACTTGTTGCCCCCGCTGTTCTCTTGCTGCCATTTTTTGGGCCTGGGCGGATGATAAAGCCAACATTTCTCTCCCTTTTGAAAGGTCTTTCGAAAACCATGGGAGTGGTTGAACCGGTGCCATATGATATCCTCTGTTTTTCTAAGTCCAGGCTAACAGGCTCATTCCTGTCAATTTTTGGTCCCTGGGTTTTCTAGATTTTGTCTTTATTCTCCAAGCTTTTTTAGTTGCAGTTTTTTTTTTTCTTTTTTACCGGCATACTTGTTTTACTTTGATCATCAATAGATTGGGTTAAGCCTTCAATTAAAAAAAAAAAAAAAAAACTAAATGAAGTTGCCTGAGCTGGAATTTTTTTATTTTTTTTGAGGCCACATTGAACAATTAATAGTTAATACTTTGAACTTCTTGTATTTCAAAGAGATTAGCTTTCGTCCTATCTGTGATCTGTCTTTGCCAGCACTACAATACTTAATTTTTAATAATCTTTCATTTAATAGAGGCATGCGAGCTCTAACGTATTTTTTTAATGTTAAATAATAAATTATAATAATAATTTACATAAATAACATATAATTCTTATAAACTAAAATATATAATATTTAAATCTTTATAAATTAATTATACATTATATTTTATTTAAATGTATTGAAATAAATTCATTATATATAACTTTAAATAAATTAAAAAAAGTGATATTTTTAATATGATTTAAGTTTTTAAGTATTATATAAATAAAAATTAAATATTAAATAATAAATATACAAATATTTTAAGATACACATTCAAATCTTTAAATTAATTATTATTATTTTTGGCCCTCATATTAATGTCATAATCCTGCATGATAGATTTCCAGCCAATTTATTATAATTTTATGAATTATAATCATATCAATTAAATCATATTTATTACATATAAGTATCAATTAAATCATATTTATTACATATAAGTATCTTAATTGATTATTAATTAATAAAATTATGAAATAACAAAATAAAAAATCTTATTAAACTCCTAATATTTAAATGAAAATTTTGTTTAGGACTTTTAAGCTAATTAAGCTCAAACTCACAAACTCATATAGTCATATAGATTTTTTTTTTTCTTTATATAGTGATATATATGTCACATATATGTATTTAATTGGTACAAAGGCTTGAAGTTGTTGTTGTATAGATATCACATATACAAAGCTAGAAGTAGGAGTTCTTCAGTGGTAGTGTTTTTGAGCTACGTTATATGTCTGCATAGAGTAATTTTGTATTCATGTCTATATGTGTTGGTTCATGGTCTTACTGTGTCTGGCTTGTGCTCCATTGCTCCCCTTGTTGCAGCTTTTTGGAATTTGGTCTAATTTTGTTCTTGTTTTTCTTTTTTCCCATTTGTTGTTGGGTATCGGTTTCCTTTCTTATTCTTACTTCCCTTGTAACCGCTGTTTTTAATATAGGAACTTTGTCTCAAACTTTCTAAAAAAAAAAGAGCATTTTAAATAAAAACTTAAATATCAATCATCTATTTTAGTTGGTTCTCTGTTCCGTTAAAATAAGAAAATCTGATTGGAGAGAGTTGGGAGAGCAGTAGGCGGTCTTATTCTTTGACATTGCGTGTTGCCTTCCACTCTTCTTCTCTTTGGCCTTTGTCTACGCTCTTCCTAGTGCCTTACGCCTGTAGGGCTTGTTTTTTTAATTTTTGTTATGGGGGAAGATTGGGCATAGCCCGTATATTGATAGACCAACAAAATTACAAAAAAACAAAAGCTCCCCAAAAAAAAGGAGCAAGCTCAAGAGAGCCAAAAATAAAAGGAGGAAGTAAAACAAAGAGTATAAAATCAGCAACAAAACAGGAGTGAGGGCCTTCAGTAGCAAAAGCGGAAGAAGCAGCAGAAGGATAGATCGCGAAAGCTAATCCCCCAAAGCCAAAACTCAGGAAACCAGAAAGCGTAACCATCCAAGAGGTAGCCTGAAGCAAGGGCACATCATCGTCCATGGCAAAAATACCCATCAGGCAAAAAACGAGCAACAATTTGAAGACAGCCAATGCCAAAAAGAGGACTTGCAACACTATGGGGCTGTTTGGTAGCAGGATTTCGGCCGGATTTGAGGCGAATTTGAGCGAAATCCAGCCAAACGGCCTAAAATGCAAAACCAAATCTCACGGCAAGTGAAATCCGGGATAGACGGAAAATTCCGCCGATTCGAGCGAAATCCGGGATTTCGGAAATCCTATATTTTGCGGGATTTACGAAATCCAGGCGCTAGAGTAAGAATCCCTTTGATAAATCCTGTTTTATAGGCTATAGCCAAACAGTCACATAGGATTTAATTGGATTTATCATAAATATTACCAAACATTTTTCAGGATTTAACCCCTCAGGATTTCGTAAATCCAGGATTTGGAGGATTTACGAAATCCTACTTAAATGAAATCCTACATTTCTACCAAACAGCCACTATAAAAGAGCCATGTAAATTTCTGAACTTTTTCTACTTGCTAATTTTAGAAAAGACCGCTTTTTTAATTCTTAAAGAAACAGTAGGGCTTGGTTTTTCTCATCGTCCTTCCGCTCGACGTCTACAGCTTCCGAGTCGTGTGCTTGAGATCGCCTTCATCCCGTTGCCCTTCGTGCTTAAGCGGAAGACGGTAGAATAGGTTGTACAAAAAAAAAAGAGAGGTTTTTACATTTCTAACACTTAAAACTATAATATTTACCTATTTACTAATATACCACTTCAAAATCTTTAACCTAATAAAAAAAAAAAAAAAAAAAAAAAACACGCCGTTCCCTCCCGTCAAAGCCGAGCCGAAAAACCGCGGGAATCTCCTTTCTTCTTCGTTGATACTGGAGCTGCTCCATCTCTCGCACAGTAGTCTTCTCCAGGTCCCAACCGAACTGCGCCTCTTCTCCGTTTCACGAATCCCATGCTGCTATTATTCATCCTTTCGCAACATCGCCAAGGTATTTTCTGTGTTTAGTTTGAACTATTTGATTTTCTATTTTTAATCAATTTACACCATATAGGTTCGTTCATTGTCTTTGAAGGTTCTAATGACGTTTAAAAGCTTGACTTCTTTCAATCTCTATGGGTATTCTTAAAAGATTCTGCTAAAGAAAATACCACAATAACCTCTTCTTTTATAAATAACATATATTGTGATCCTTGTCAAACAAAAAGACGTCATAGATAACGTGAACTTGATGAGCCTGGTTATGAGGATACTAGGACTCAAAATCGTTGCAGAAAATGATCTATCGGCTTCCAGTTCCGCTATCCGAGCATAGCAAATTTTATTTTTTAGAGCTTTTATACAGTAATAGTTGATGCTCTGCTTTTCTTGTCGTCCCCGAGACTTGTTTCCTACGCGAGAAATTTTTTTTGGCGAATTGGTTTGACGGAACAAACGGAGTGTTCTATTTGATGAGTATTAGAGCTTTTAGATGATATAACAGTAAAAAGTTTAGTTTGTGTGTGAAATGTGTAAATAAAAATATTTTTAGTGTTAGGTATGTAAAAACTCCAAAAAAATAATGTATTAGATGAGGGTATTTTTGAAATTTTGCCCCTCAAAAATCTTTTTTCCTAATTCTATCAATCGTGAGCGTGCTTGTCCATCGCACATTTCGCAGCCCCTTCGCGAATCTCATCTTCCCACTTCCCACTTCCCACTTCCCACTTCCCTGTCGCATTCGACGTTGAAGAGGTCGCCGCCTTCTCTTCGCAACCCTCTCACATGCTTCTTCTTTGCAGTCGCAGCCATCCTCTTCGCAGCCTTCATCTTCGCGAATCTCGTCTTACCGGTCGCTTTCGACGAACGTATTGAAGGTAAGGATTAATCTGTTAGACAAATTAGCTATTTGTACTTTCTTTATTTTATTAGTTTTATTAATCTTTACTTTACACGTGTATGACTGCCATTGGGCATTTGTCTTTTAGGCTCTGATAGCTGCCTATATAACATAGGCGTTGTACTTGTGTAAGACTAATGAAAACATTATTTTCGTTTTCTTCTTCATCCCTGTTCCGTCACTGTCGTCCCTGCTCCTTCTTCCTTCTCCAGCTTATCAAAGCTTTCATGGTATCAGAGCGGGACACCGCCTGATCTTCTTTTTCCTGGATCTGCTCTTTTTCGGTTGCCATGGCAACCTCATCTACCTCCGCTGCATCTGACAATCGCCCGGATTCCGGCAATCCTCAAGAAAATGCGCCGACTCATCATCAACTCAAATTCTTGATGAATCATATCAAAGGTATCTCTCTTACTCTCAATGCGGAAAACTTTTCCATTTGGAGATCCCAAATCTTTAAGCTCTTCAAAGCAAATGGGTTTGAAGGCTTTCTTGATGGAAGTTGCACTTGTCCTGACTCAACATCTTCCTCAAATGAAACCGAACTAACCCTCAAAACCTGGAATCACATTGATCAAAACTTGGCCGCGGCTCTTTACTCGGTCATTTCGCCTAGTATCTTACCTTATGTTATCTCACTTGATCATTGCACCGAGATTTGGGATACCATTGCCCGTCGCCTTCAATCCAACACCCGCTCCCGCACCATTCAGCTGCGTAACGAACTTCACCATCTCTCTATGAAAAACCAAACCATGCCTCAATATCTTCTTGCGGTCAAAACTATCGTCGACGCCATAGCTGCTACTGGATCTCCTCTTGATCCAGAGGAAGTTATCTTCTACACACTGAATGGTTTGCCGATTCAATACCAATCCTTCAAAACGTCAATTCGAACAAATCTGCAACCTCTTAGCTTGGACGACCTCTACACCCTTCTTTGTAGTGAAGAACTCAATCTCGCTCAAGAAACTACCTCTGCGCTTCAAAATCTTCAACTCGCAGATCCCACTACCGCTCTAGCGGCTTACCGTGGACGAGGACGTACAAGATATCAATCCGGCCGATCAAGAACCTCAAATCGAGGTCGCAATCGAACGGAAAAACCACCTACCAGCAACATCACTTGTCAGATCTGCTCCAAATCCGGTCACTCCGCCATTAAGTGTTGGTATCGTCACGATCCTTCATATACTGAAGACACGATCAAGACGGCCTTATTTACACCAGCTGAGCCCAATAGTAATTCGACGGACTGGTTCCTCGACAGTGGGGCTTCTAATCATCTTACCACTGACCAGTCGAATCTTCAAACCGTTCGTCCCTATAACGGTAACCAACAGATCACCATAGGTAACGGATACCAGCTACCGATCCAGCACACTGGTAAAGGTATACTTCCAACCCCTCAAGGTAGTCTTCAACTTCATCATTTGCTTCATGTACCTAATCTTTCATTTAACCTCATTTCTATTCACCGATTAACTAAGGATAACCACTGCTCTGTCAAGTTCTCTGCTAATGACTTTCAAATCCAGGACTCGAAGACGGGTCGCATTCTACTCAAGGGACCTTGTCGTAACGGTTTATACCCCATTAATATACAGTCGTCTCTGACTAATCTTGCGTTATTTTCTGCTCAAGAAATATCAGGATTATGGCACAAACGACTTGGTCATCCGGCATCTCAGACGCTCAATGCTATCTGCAAGTTTATCCCGGCTATTTGCAATACCTCGAATAAATGTCATAACTGTCATGTTTGTTCCTTGGCTAAAAGCCATCGTTTAGCTTTTTCTCATTCTACTTCTTCTACTAAACAATGTTTTGAATTGCTTCATTCTGATGTTTGGGGGCCATCTCCGACGCCCTCCTCTCAAGGATATAAATACTATGTCTCGTTTATAGACGACTACTCCAAATACTGTTGGATATTTCCTTTATTTCATAAATCTGAAGTCTTTGAAAAGTTTCTTGAATTATACAGATTAATCAAAAATCAATTTAATACAACTATCAAAATTTTTCGTTCCGACGGCGGAGGCGAGTTCATTAATCACCGGTTTCGGAGTCTCTTCCAGCAGCTAGGAATCATTCATCAATCTACCTGCCCTCATACACCGGCTCAGAATGGCGTCGCCGAACGCAAACATCGCCATATCTTGGAAACCATGAGAAGTCTCCTCATTGAAGCACATCTTCCTAAAACGCTTTGGGTTGAAGCCATGCACACTGCCGTCTACCTGATCAATCAGCTGCCCTCACGGTCTCTTAAGGGCAAAACCCCGTTTCAGCTGCTGTACCGCAAACTTCCAAATTATTCTCACCTAAGAATTTTTGGTTGTCTCTGTTACCCGTGGACTAGGCCTTATAACTCCAACAAATTGTCACCGTTATCCACTGCGTGTGTCTTTATTGGGTACGCTGTGACACAAAAAGGATATCGATGCCTCGATCCCAAATCCGGGTTCGTTTACATATCTCGCCACGTTGTATTTCATGAAGGTAGTTTTCCTTACAAAACCACATCTCAACCTTCCTCCATAAACAACACGGCTGTTTCCATTCCCCCGCTCCTCCTTGTACCAACTGGAACACATAAATCACTACCTTACAAACCTCCTGATAAGTCTCAATTCAACAATCATATTCCTGCTAGCCGCACCACCACCTCCAATTCCCTCAGTTCCTCTTTTCCAATCCCTGAATCACCCCAATCCATATCACTCATTCAGCCCAGCATCCCGACGGGTCATATTATGCAAACTAGATCTAAAACCGGTCACTCAAAGCCCAAGCAAATTGTCAGTCTACTTCACATCGCCTCCGACCCTACGTGTTACAAAGAGGCTGCCCAAATGAAGCATTGGCAGCAAGCAATGCAACAAGAATTTGATGCCTTGCACTCACAACAAACTTGGGACCTTGTACCTCCAGACAACTCCCAAAACATTCTTGGCTGTCGATGGATTTTCCGCACCAAATACTTCGCCGACGGATCCGTTGCTCGATATAAGGCCAGACTCGTCGCTCAAGGCTTCAACCAAGAACAAGGACTGGACTATGCCGAAACCTTTAGCCCAGTAGCTAAAATGACAACGGTAAGGATTCTCATCACAATCGCTCTTCATCATCGATGGGCTTTACATCAGTTAGACGTTTCTAATGCCTTTCTCCATGGTCATCTTAACCATGTCGTGCATATGAAACAACCTGTCGGATTCATCGATCAAACTCATCCGACCTACGTTTGTCGTCTCAAGAAGGCGCTATACGGACTGAAACAGTCTCCCAGGGAATGGTTTGCAACGCTGTCCAGCCATCTTCAGTCTCTCGGCTTCAAAATCAGCTCCTCGGATCCCTCACTACTCATTTACAATAAACACGGTGTCCACATGTTCTTTCTCGTCTATGTGGATGACATCCTACTTACCGGCTCTTGCTCCAAAGCTATCAACAAAATCCTGGACAACCTCAAAGTCACGTTCACCATGCGGGATCTCGGATCCTTATCCCAATTCCTGGGCATCCAAGCCACGGCCACTTCCTACGGTATACACCTCTCTCAAAGTAAATTCGCACAAAGCATTCTTCAACGAGCAGGTATGAACAACTGTAAACCGGCATCTACTCCGTCTACTTTAAAAGAACATCGCAATAACGATCTAACCTCTGCTTACTCTAATCCTACCTTTTACCGTCAACTCGCCGGAAGTCTTCAATATCTCACCCTTACTCGACCAGACATTGCGTTTTCGGTAAACAAGATATGTCAACATATGCAAAATCCAACAACTCTACATTTTGAAGCTCTCAAAAGAATCCTACGGTACATACAGGGCACTCTTCACATTGGCATTCCCTTGTTCAGAGACAAACCGATTCTTCATTCATACGCCGACTCAGATTGGGCTGGCGACACAAAGGACAGAAAATCCATGTCAGGATATTGCAACTTCATCGGATCCTCTTTGATCTCATGGAGCGTCAAGAAGCAAAATGCTGTAGCTCGATCCTCCACCGAAGCTGAATACCGGGCCATTGCTTCCGCCGCCACTGAAATCACCTGGATCCGCCGTCTTCTCGACGAACTGAACTGTCCACAACCGGCTGCAACCACGCTTTTCTGTGACAACACCTCAGCCATCGCGTTGGCTAACAACCCGGTCTTCCACGCCCGAACAAAGCACATCGAAGTTGATTGTCACTATATTCGCAGCTGCATAAAAGATCAAACAATACAGCTTCAACATATCTCTACTCAAAACCAGTTAGCTGATCTCCTTACAAAATCTCTTCCCACACCTCGCTTCAAATTTCTAGCAGCCAAGCTGGTACAACCGATGGAAGTACCATCTTGAGGGGGGATGTTAGACAAATTAGCTATTTGTACTTTCTTTATTTTATTAGTTTTATTAATCTTTACTTTACACGTGTATGACTGCCATTGGGCATTTGTCTTTTAGGCTCTGATAGCTGCCTATATAACATAGGCGTTGTACTTGTGTAAGACTAATGAAAACATTATTTTCGTTTTCTTCTTCATCCCTGTTCCGTCACTGTCGTCCCTGCTCCTTCTTCCTTCTCCAGCTTATCAAAGCTTTCATAATCTTGCTGTTTCTGCATATTGAAACGATCTTGTCTCGATTAGGGAAGAAAAGCATTGTTTCAGCACTATTTCCGTTTTATTGCTTGTCTATGGCTCAATTTCCTTCTGCTTTTTTTTTTGTCTTTGTGTTTGCTTATTACTATTTTATGGCAGCAGGGGGATGATTAAACCCTAACTTATTTAGTAGGAGCAAAGAATACGTTAACGAATCTTAGGTTGTGGTTGAATTATTGCTTAACAAGGAAGAACTTCTTGAAAAATTATTTAATCTCTCTGCAATAGATTATAGAACCAGGATTTGACTATTCATTCTGCTGCTTTAGACAGATCCTTGAGATTATTTTCAACAGACTCGAGTTACTTCAATCTCAGTCTAAAAACAGGATGACGGGGAAGGGCTATATACTGAAATCATCTCTCTTCACTTAATTTTTCCGTTATTGGTTTTTATTCTCTGGGTTCAATTTACTCTCTATTTGGAGTGCTCTAACTTGGCTCGTAATTAACAGTGTCTGGTTGTTAAAAAGGTACTCCAAACTTAATTTAACTGAAGTAGGATTTGGTTAACCTCCAGAGGATTAAAACTTAAAAATTGCCTGACATGTCGACTGTTAAATTCTTGATGAATTATTTGACCATTTTTTAGAGAATCCTTAAATCTATTAAAAGCATGTCAATGGTGGCACATATCCTGTATTTACCTACAATGAAGTTAGAATGATGCAATGAAGATTATTAAGCATCAGTTGCATAGCAAAATGGATGATGTCCGGCTCAATGACTATTTGGTGATATATTTTGAGATAAAAGTATTTGACTCTATTCATAATAAAGTCATTATGCAACATTATTAGAAAATGCAAAGTTTGTAAATTTTTTTTTATTTCATAAATTATAATGAAATACACGACTTTGCTTAGAAATTTGCTAATGAAATATTTTTTTTTTATATATATTGAATTTGCCCACCCTAAAAAAATGGGTTGGAGAAGTCCTCACCTTTCTCCCCTCTCCTTTTCTGTACCTGCCCTGTAGTGAGGAAGACACGCAGTGGATGTTCCTTCTCGTGCCTTTCTCCCGCGCTTCATATTACCCATTATATCCCGTAAATTTGTCCATGCACTGGATCTAAAAAATATGGTATTTATGGCAAAAATGAGAAGAAATGGATTTAGGCTTTGTTTGGGATAATTCTTGTCTATTATGCTTTGCTTGCTTTAAAAAATAATAATAAAAATAAAATACTGCATTACAAAGAAAGTAGTAACAAAATTGTCCCAAATAAAATTTAATGATCTCATTCTTGTGTTTAGCAGTATTTAGGCTAAGGTTTTATTTAGGATTATTTTTTTACTGTTTTGTAAATTTCGGATGATTTTTTTGATTTTTTATAAATTTGTCATAGATAAGTAAATTTTTATAGTTATTATAGAAAGGAGCCTCATAATCTCAAATTTTTTTGGAAGTAGCAGAAAAATAATAACCAATTTAATATCATAATTATGACCTCTTCTCAAATGAAATCTAAATCCTGCATCCAAACCCACCCTTCAAAGGAAAACTTGAAAGGAAAGAAAAAATTATAAAATCGAAAAATACTATATGCAAATTATGAATTATTATCTTCAAATTTAGGAGCGTGTGTACATTTACATCGGTATGCATGTGTATTACTTGAAGCTGACTAATATTGCTTTGAACATGACTATTCAGGTTGTTAAAGTGAGTTTTATCAAGTTGAACGTACAGCCATGAATATGGACCAAGTTTTTCACATGGTGGGAGGTGCTGGAGAGAACAGCTATGCTAACAACTCCAGGCTTCAAGTATGTGTGCCTTTTGACTTAACAGCTACTAGCTTTTGTAAACCCAATATGTTGTCCTTGTATTAACCCTACTACCATTGTTTGCAGCTTCAACTAAGGAATTCATTATTTTGTGTTGTTAGGAGACCAATCAAAATGTTTCACGTTACCCCTGTGCTCGGTACCATAGCTTGGTACCACTCGGTAATGCTGACGCACATTTTGATTGGTCTCCGGGCAGAGTTCTGAGTCCAGCATAATAATTTCTCCAACTAAAGACCATTTGGTCCCTTGGCCATTGAATGATGGAGTCCAAAAAAAATTGTGTTATTTTTAAAACATTTTCTATCTTGCAGGAACCAAATGATATATACTTAGGCTTGTGTTCTAAGCCTGATATATATTGTTAATATGAATAAAAATTCACAATCGGATGGGAAAAATTACTATTTGTTAAACAATTTCTCATGGTTGGTAGGAGAAGGCAATCTTTAAGACAAAGCCATTCGTGGAAGAAGCCATAAAAGAAATATTGAAAACCCTCCCAGAAAAATTTGTTGTTGCTGACTTGGGATGCTCCTCTGGTCCTAACACATTTCGTATGCTCTCTGAAGTCATTAATGTTGTTGATCAGCGTTGCCATCAGTTAAGCCAACAGATACCTGAGATCCAATTCTTTCTGAATGATCTTCCTAGCAATGACTTTAACAATCTTTTCCAATTATCAATGCTCTATGAGCAGAAGATTAGAGAAGAGAAAGGGGATGACTATGTGCCATTCTATGTTGTCGGATCACCAGGTTCATTTTACGGGAGGTTATTTCCTTCAAAGAGCGTGCATTTTTTTCACTCGTCCTATTGCCTCATGTGGCTATCTCAGGTATGTCAATATATTCTCCATGAAAGTCATTCAGCTAGTATATATATATATATATATATATATATATATTTCCTTGTAAAAAAAATAGATGTAAATATTAGATCTTGGTAGCTACATGTACTCATTAATACTTCGGGTATATTTTTTATTAGTTCATTCTATAAAGAAATTTATTTTTTTATTGAAAAGTAGCAATTTCAACGTCCCATTCTTAAATAACTTTAAAATCTTTCTACTATAATAGAACAAGTAAATGATTCGCTCAAATATGCCCGTACTCAAATTCATACCATTTTTAAACATTATGTGCATTGTGTAGTAAGGAAAATCTGCACCTGATCAACTTAAAATCATATGTTTATGTAAGGTATATGCAACTAGCATCTCCTTTTAATTAGCTTTCAAAAAGTGAGGATTTAGATTTCCCTCAAATTTTGTATGACAAATTTTGGTTTTAATATATATTTTAAGTCTTATTTACCAAAAGATCAAATGGTAAATCAAAATTTATCTTATATAAGATGTCTTGCATCATTTCATGTTATATTAAAATAAACATATAAGTATTTTTCAGTCCAAAAGAATTTATAGATTGGTCTCATAGCACAACAGTTTGTATAAAGGCTAACATCTAAGGCAATATATATTGTTAAGTAATATATCATTCATAAAATTTCATTCATATGATTTGCGCTAAGTGTATTTTGCTTTTCTAAATAAACATAAATTTATGTTTTAGGTACCAAAAGGGCTCGAGGGAGAAAAAGGTTATCAATTAAATGGCACAGACATTTACATCAGTAAAGAAAGCTCTTCTATAGTATCTCATTTGTATTTAGAACAATTTAAAAGGGATTTCTTAGAATTCCTTAAATCACGTTCTAAGGAGCTCATTTTCGGAGGAAGGATGATTCTATCTTTTTTGGGAAGGAGTAATTGTCCATCTAATGAAGTAGATCTTTATTTTTGGGAAGATCTTGCAGATGCTCTAAAGGCATTGGTTTCTGAGGTAAATCCATATTTTCTCAGTTTTTGCTTTAATTAAAGCTCTTATTTTAATTTCCTTAAAAATGTATGATCATAACTTTGCTTGAAACATTTGAATGATTGGACTTATATTAAACTTTGTATTGATCATATCAATGAGATTTATGTTGTTTCATCCTACTTTATTTTACTGATAAACATTATATATTCTCTCAAGTTGTTCATACACAACATGAATATATCTATTATCAATCTCCAAGCATCATTGAAAACCTATGTATAATTATTCTTATTGACACTACATATAAATTGAAACTTATTAAATGATTGTACACTTAATTGTACTTTCAAAAGAATAAAGAGTGAACTTCTTTTGTGAAAATAAATTAGTAATAAACCTTGGCTACATGTTATCTATCTACTATGTCTATTATTTCTCCATGAAATGTATGATGAATTTACTAGCTAGCTCATGGTTATTTGTGCCACCAAAAAAAAAAACCCTTATCTAAGCACATATAAACCACCACTTAATCCATTATTTAATTAGCATGGATCTCAATACATGATTGTGCTTATGGATATGTTTTACTAATAAGGAATTTTCTTATAATATTCTCTATTTAATGTAGGGGCTTGTGGAAGAGGATAAACTGAATGCCTTTAACTTACCATTTTATGCACCATTAATGGAGGAAGTGAAATCTACAATCAATATGGAAGGATCATTTCATCTTGACCAACTACAAACTTTTGTGTCAAATGCGGATCCTTTTGATGAATCAAATGATAACTTTGTGGTGGATAAAAGTTTAAGTGCAAAAAATATAGCAAAATACACAAAAGCAATTTTGGAGCCTCTACTTGTATCTCATTTTGGAAATGACATTATGGAGGATTTATTCTCACGTTACGCTAAAAATATTGAAAACATCATGTCTGCTGGGAAGCCAAAGGTAATGGTTTTTGTCTTGTTGTTGAAGTTAAAAAGATGAAGAGCAAGCAATTTGTAAATGAGAATATATATATATATATATATATATATATATATATATATATATATATATATATATATATATATATATATATATATATATATATATATATATATGCACACCATATGTAAGAATTGTATGATGGGCAAAGTGATGAGGACATTCAACAGTGGAGAGTTTATTAGAGAAGAGGCCGGAGATCTATGGTCATGATTACATCGCTTTATTTTTTAGATGTTATTTGTATTTGATTTATTATTGTATATTTTTTTATTTTACCCTCACTTAAGGGAGTAGGTTCATGTGACTCCAGGGGGCACTTTTGTCTTTTGGATTTTATATTGTATTTACCTATTTATAGCCCCTCATCTTCTTTGGAGAGGGATGCTAAATATTATGATGAATATTTTTGCACTTGTGTTTTGGTGAGTTTGATAGCTCTTGTGAGAGTTTAAGTCATTAGGTGAGGGTAACATACTACCCATCAACGAGCCACCTCCTCTCTCTCTTCACCAAACCGTCGACACACAAAACCTCTCCTCCTAACCGCCAGCCCAAAATCCCAAAACCTCTCCTTATCCGTCGGTTTAAAATGCCCCTCCTAGCTGCCGACCCCCAAGACCACCTCTCTCTCCTCCTAGCTGCCAGCCTAAACCTCTCCCTTCCCCTCTTAGCTGCTAGCTACCCATCCCTTTCCCTTTGCCTCCAAATTTCAAACAAAACAATCATTACTTTCCTTATTAGAAGCATCTTAAATTAGGAAAGCTTTTAGAATTCAAATTTTAATTTAATTTGAATCGAAAGTACTTTCCTAAAATAAGACGACATATATTAGGAAGGTTTTAATTTCGATTTCAATTTGAATGCCTTTCCAATCTTGCCAATCCTCAATCAACTACCCCAAATTAATTTTAGGGTTGGGAGATTTGTTTTAAACACTATTTCTTTAATTAGGAAGCTACGTTTGGTAACTCAAATAAAAATCCCAACTACTCTCCCCACTAATGTTTAGCTGCCCCCTCCACTTTCCCTCCACTTCCCACTTTTATTTTCTTATTATCTCTCTCAAATTAATCTTGCTGCACTTGAAGTTGCTGTCTAGAAATTTTAGCAACACAAACCTGCTGCCCCGCATCCCCGCATCCCATAACCCATCAGTGTGCTGTCTAGAGAAGTCCTATTGTTGTCCAGATATTTCAGCAAGACCGCCTTGCTGTCCTGCTATTCGGAAGACCTTTCATTGTTGTCCAGAAATTCCTATAACTCTTAGTTTGCTGTCCACTCATGTATGACTGATCTGGAACAAGACCACGACGTCATTTTTTATGATCAAGGATTAATCGACGTTTTTCGATCTCCGTTCTTCGACATAGATCTTGAGAACAATCACTTTTTCGTAGAATACATGGAGCGAATCCTCTTCTCCGTTGCAACCGTTATTGATCAACGACAATCTCTCGTTCAGTGACAACTTTCTTCTGAATCTTGACGAATGTGAACTCTCTCCTGAATCTTATTACTTCAAAGTTTTCCTAAATTGCGGCATCATGAAGATTATGCAAGCTTTCTCCACCTAACCAACAATTAAAAGCATGAGTGAGGGATTCTAATAGTGATTAGTCTAGATGTTAATTTAGGAATTTCCTTTGAAAACTTCCATGTATTGTAAAGCTTGATTTGAATTAGTTATTTTGTGCTCCTAACGATTATCGTTAATTGATTGCCTAATCTAATCATCTCTTTATTGTTTTCAATCTTTCATTTAAAATTGTGAGAAGTTGGATAATTATGTTTACTCTTCAACCAGCGTGTAATTTTCTACTTAAACATCAACCCACACATTTAGTCCTACATCACAAAGTATAGTCTTACAATTGAACAAAATGTTATGTATTATTCTACATAAAAAATAATGATCTATGTGTAACAATTATAAGATAGGAATATTATTATTTCTCTATATTGTGGATGATGGGAGTGTACAGCCATGTCCTAGTCATTCTTAGAATTTTTTTATTTTCTAGGGCTTAATTATATGATAAATAGCCTCAACAAATTTTTATTTGGACGAGGACTTTTGATTTGCATGAGTGAGAGCTTAACAGTAATATCCTGTATTTTAATCCAAACAAATATTTTTTTAGGTGTTATTATAAGACCAAATTACAAATCGACTTTTGATTTGCATGGTAGGCCATAGAGGGTCGTAGTCGGTGGGTGACAGATGTCGGAAGGACCGTAGTCGAGCAACAATGGTAGGAGAGATCATATTTTGCGAGTGAGGGTGGTCGGAAGGACTGCTGTCGAGTGACTTTGGTAGGAGGAACCAGAGCTGGCGACGTCAGTGGTCGGAGCCCGGAGGGATCATAGTCGGCGATGATGGTCAGAGGTGTAATAGCTCGTTTCTTTGATTTCCTTATGAGACCGTTCGAGACGATGTTGAGATCGTCCAAAACGATCATTGAAACAGCTGATTTCTGGGTGGATCGTCCAGGCCGATTTTTGGATCGTCCTGGGACGGTCAGTTCATTGCAAAGTCAGTGAGCAAGGGATTTTATCGTCCAAGGAAATTAATTATCGTCCTGAGATATCGTCCTGGACGATTGGATTTTTGTTCACATCGTCCTGGACGATGTGGCGATCGGCCGGGCCGATCAGGTCGATTTTATAAAAAAATCAGCTCGTTTTGAGGAGAGAGAAAATCATTTTTATATTTTAAAATATCTGAGGAGAGAGAAGGAGAAGGAAAACAAAGGAAAAACTTGGTTTCGGAAGCCGTGGAGCGCTTTTTGTCCGTCGCCGCTGTTGAGTAAAGTGTTTATCTCGCGGTAAGGACTCCGAATCCTATCTCTGTTTTCGAAGATAATGAGTTTTGGTCGTTTTGTGCACAGTATTGTGTTTTCGTTACCAATAAACGTGCCGCATTTTGTATTGACGAAACTTTCACCGCACAACTTTTGATATGTTATTGATATGATTATTCTACACGTTTTGAGTATTTTCTGTAACGATTCTACCGGTTATTTTGGGTTCCGTGCGATTTTGATCGAATAGATAAAAATCAGGATGTTGATTAATGTTGCTTCAGTAGAATAGAAGTCTTATATTGTTGTCGTGCACGTTCTGTATTAATTTGATAAATTGTGATTTTTAGGAATTTCTATGTAAATTCCGTATACTGTCGTTATGCCGTTGGATTTTCGTATGATTTTCCGTTTGCCTGAATTTGATGATTTGAACTGATATGCATACGAATATGAATATATGATTATTGATACTGAAAGACAAATGGAGTCTGGTTGAACTGTTGGTTGGAGATTGATTGACCTGTACAGGATGGTGGGCCGACGGGCTTTCCTTTAAACTATTGATCATTGATATATTGATTGGGAGGCATAAGGAGATTCTTATGCCGACGGGCACAGAGTGACGATTCTTATTGAACCAATATATGGATATCTACAACAGCAATATGGATTTCTACAACAGCACTATTGATTATTGAATAGCCAGTGATTGCACTTGTTCAGTAAGACTATTGTATTGAAATGCATCATGTGTTCGGCATTGACTCGTGATGGATTTAATGCTTATTTGATTTGGATTTACTGACGGATTTACGGACTTACTGTTATCGTACGATTTCATTGATTTATATTCTGTCACTGCGCATTTCAACTGTTATAGATACTGCATGGATACGGACATTGATACTATTGCTGCTGCATTGTATTGAACTGTTGCATTTGATTCATTGCTACTATAGACTGGACTTTATTGTATTGATTTTATGATTTCATACCGATCGATTTAATTGACCAGATTGTATTGTTTTGATTGATTTAATTTGATACGATTGATTTGACTGATCGCTGTTCTACTGTTTATTGATTCTTCTACCGCTGCATTGATTACTGATTTGATTTCCGCTGCATTGATTCACTGATCATGTGTAATTGATTGTTATTGATTCGATTGATTGACATGCATATTGTTTCATGTATTGTGCTTTGATTACAATTGTAGGTATTAGGTGACCTGCTGGGCTTTTTGAAGCTCATTATATGTGGTTAATATTTTCAGGTCAGGGCAAGGGAGCAGGTGACTGAGGTTGATCAGGATCTACAGGTTTCTGTCCTTTTTTATTGTAGTGATTCTTTTGTACTCATGACAGGATATATTTCAGTTCATGTATTTTTGGTGTAGCTCCTGAGTATTGTATATGACCTTTTGAGATATGAATATTATCGTTTATTGATGGTTTAGATGTTATAGATTTGTTTTTGCTAGACCGTTTGATTGATGTTATAGATAGCTCTGGTAAATTGTTAATGGTTTGATTGCAATTCTTTCCAAGTTAGATCTTGGGGCGTCACAAGAGGGATCGTAGTTGGTGGGAAGGATCAGAGTCAGGCAACATGGTATGAGGGATTGTAGATGGCATGCGACGGAGAAAGAATGGTAACTCTATAATCTTTTCTAGTTATTCAAAAGATCCTCAAGTTAATTCTTGCTAATTGCATATTTCTCTTGAGCTTTCATTTTGTTTTTATTTTATTTTTTTTACGTTTGACTTAGCTTTATGAGATGACAAACATGAAAAAATAGGTTTTGCTATTTTTATTTTATTTGTTGTTTGACTTTAGCCTAAGATCGGTACTACTATAGATAAAACAAAGAAGTAAAATATTGGAGTCTTAGGCTTATTTTTTGGTTCAAAAATTGTGCTAGAAAGTTGCGTTAGAAAATAGTAAAAAATCCATTCTAAATGAAGCCTTAGGCTTCGTTTGGGATAGCTTTCTTTCTGCTTCTTAAAGCAGCTTTTTAGTACAAAAATTAAAAATTTTATACTAAAAAGCTACTTTAAGAAGCAGAAAGATAGCCATCCTAAACGAAGGTTTAATCTTTGGTGAAATTCAGGGAGAGGACCTGCAACATTTTATTTAGTGTCAACATATGTGCACAAAATAAGCTTACCAAAGAATCCTTAAAGAAAAAAAAAAAAGTTGATCAACCCAAAACCGCTTTCCAATACCATTTACTTGGCATCATGTGTAAGAATATCACCTATAATCATCAACTAACATTTACAAGAATCTATCATCTTCCAGCATGCAACAATCCTCTTACTTTCTAATTTCTATTGTCTATGTTCCAAAAAAAATGTTTTTTGTTTCTATTAATATTTCAAGTTTATTAAAAAGCATTTAGTTTTAGTCACATTCCGAAGCACTCCATCATATAGTCATATTGATCGCCTTGATTGTAATCGTTTTATCGAACATTTGAATATCTTAACAATAATAAAATCTAGTGATCTTGAATTTGTTAGATTTGTCTCGTTGAGATGTTTGATATGATTATAAGCATGTTACAATTAAATGTCATTAAATATATCAATTAATATTTAAAAATCTTCAAATATAATTCAGGTGCTTGACTTGTGCTCAGTTATAGTCGATTTGATCATTTATAGTATCCATGGTTTTGTTTCATTGAAGCATTAAGTTTGATTACAAATTTGCTGATATAATAATTAAGATGATTATAAATTTAATTCTAAAAGTTTTTAATTTAAATATTATCTCAAGATTTATATCAAATATGTGAATTTTTTGGAGTTGTATAAATTTTTAAGATTAATTTATTTCTATCTAATTTATATGATTAATGTTTTGTTTGGTGATAAATTATTCTTTGCGGAGACGAGAAGCATAACGTCAACCGGAGATTAACCAGAATGCGCTACATCAGCATCACCGAGTGATACCGAGCAAAGGGGTAACATGGTGCATTCTGTTTGGTCTTCGAACGACGTTCGACAACCGCACAGAATAATTAATTTCATTTGAGGCTACTTTCTTACTGTTGCTTAAAGCAATTTTTTAATACAAAATTTTAATTTTTGTATACAAAGTTAAAATCCGTCTTAAATGAAGTTTAAATATTATTAATTTTTATTGAACCTATATCATAATTAATTATTAATTAATTAAATTTTAAATTAATAATTTTTTTTAAAAAAAAATTTGTTCTAACACTTTACCTATAAGCAAATATAAGAAAAGCTAGCCTATCAGATATTGAATTTCTTAATATATATATTCAATGGGTAAGCAAAGAGATAAGCCAGAAGTAAGAATAGCTGATAGGAACGAAAAATGGAGTCGGTGGAGGGCGGTATATTAGGTGCGGACATTGGACTTAGAGATGCGTCCAGATTATTGGATACAGTGCGTTCGTTTTGCTTATACTCTGCATATGTTCTGCTTTCACTGTGTATTTGTAGGTACATAGCAAATAAGCAACAAATCTTCAAAACTAAATATTTGATGCTTATTTATTGTATATCTACAAATACAAATCATATACTCAATAAATACTCATAGTATAGGCAGAGCTTAAGCATAGGATATGCAATGTCCAAATACATCTCTATATTACTGTGTCCGCACGTAATAATCTCTCCTATCTCTATGGAATGAATGTCTCATTCTCTTTGGTTTTTGCCTAGGCGTTTGCTTTTCCTCGTCGCGTTGCTGCTTCGGCTTCGCGTGGTGTAGGGTTTTGAAAGAGTCACTTACTGAAGCTTCTCCGCTTCTTCGACGACGTCGTTGTTCCTGTCGGATAGGAAGCCATGACGGGTGCACACCGCGAAGGTAACGATATTTCTCCCGCGCGTTTCTTCGGTTAAATCCCCTAAATCCGCCAAACTATCGGATTTACGAAATCCAGGATTTAGGAAAAAGGTGAAAACGGCGTGAAATGAGGATTTAACTTACCCTTTAATTTGGGATCACATTTGTTTGCATTTGGCGAGATTTAACTCAAATCCTGATTAATCTTCTTTCAATGAAAACTAATCGACAATAACATAAGGTGATTTATTTGTTTAGACGGAGATAATTTTATGTTGTTTTGAACATAACCATGCAGATTTTTTAAGTGAGTTTTCTCTGGAGGACCTCATAGCCATGACTATGGAGAGGATTTTTCACATGGTAGGAGGTGATGGAGAAACCAAATATGCTAACAGCTCCGGGGTTCAAGTATATAAGCCATAAGAGAAATATTGAAAACCCTGCCAGAAAAACTTGTATTGGCTGACTTGGGATGCTCGTCTGGTCCCAACACATTCCTTATTGTCTCTGAGATCTTCAATATTGTTGATGAGCATTCTTGTCGGTCAGGCCAACAAAAGCTTGAGATTCAGTTCTTCCTTAATGATCGTCCAAACAATGACTTCAACAATGTCTTTCAATTGTTGGTGCATTATGAGAAGAAGATTAGAGAAGAGAAAGGGGATGAGTATATGTCATTCTATGTTGTTGGATTGCCTGGTTCATTCTACGGGAGATTATTTCCTTAAAAGAGCATGCACTTTCTTCAGTCATCCTATTGCCTCATGTGGCTATCTCAGGTTTGTCTATATATTCTCCATAAATTGATTGAATTGTTTTTGGTTTGCCCAAGTTTTTGATGCAATGAAGAAGCTAAGTACGTGCAAATGATAAATTGCAACTACAACATATTTAATATTCAGTATAAAGATTAAAAAAATGCTTATGTTTTTTATCTCTACTTAATTTAAAAAATGGATGGTTAAATTGGATTTTGTATTTTCTCTTCACCTTGTAGAAAAAAATAGATGAAATTTTTAGATCTTGATAATTACATGTACTTAATAATGCTTGGGGCATATTTTATTTGTTCTTTTGATTGACAAAGGAGGTTGAAATTGTTGTTGATAGGTTGAATTTTAAAACTGAATAATATAATAACTTTGCGACAACTCACTGTTAGAGCAAAATAGGTAAGATTCATACATTAAGATTTTGTTTGGGACGGTTTTCTTACTACTTATTAAAGAAAATTTTTTAGTACAAAAAAAAAATTTAACTAAATTTTTTTGTACTAGAAGCTGCTTTAGAAAGCAATAAAAAAGTTGTGTAGGGTAACTTTCGAAATATAATATAGGTAAGAAAAATTTGTACCCGAGCTTTAGATCACATTTATAAGATATATGCAACAAGCATTGCCTTTTGCCTTTTAAGAAGGTGATGATTTCGATCCCTTGAAATTTATAGTACAAATTTACATTTTTATATGCTGTTCTAGGGTCTTCAAGGAACTTTTATTTGGTCCGGTTACAGGACGTAGCTCTACGTTCGGCCGCCAGTAGAATCGCGCCACGCGTTCTCACTATTTACCGTGCGCCCCGACAACCCGACCCGGAACGGACCCAGGATGACTCGGTATTTCTCGATTTTGCTAGGTATTGCTCGGTATTGGTCGATTTTGACCAATACCGAGCAAATACCGAGTAATACCGAGCAATACCTAGTTGTACCGAGTTTTTCTAGAAAAATCCGGTACAACTCGGTATTACTCGATATTGCTCGGTATTGGTCTTTACAGAGCGGTATTTCTCGATATTGCCAAGCAATACCTACCAATACCGAGCAAATACTGAGTAATACCGAGTTGTACGCGAACATAGCATTCCCGGGTTCCAGTCCGGGTCACGTCGTCGGGCCGCATGGTAAAGAGTAAGAGCACGTGGCGACATGTTATTAGCGGCCGAACGTAGCTCTACGTCCGGTCAGAGCATGTAATAATTGTTCCTTCAAGAGCCTTTTTGTGCCTTATTCACCAAAAGACCAAATGATAAATCAAAGTTTAGCTTATATATGATGGCTCACAGCATTCATGATTATGATAAAAATAAACATCTTATTATTATTATTATTATTTTTCTAATCTAAAAGAATTTATATATTGGTCTAATAGCATAATAATTTGTATAATGGCCAACATTCAAAGCATTATGTTGCTAATTAATATATTATAAGCAAAATTTCATTCTTGCATGATTTGCACTAAATATATTTTGCTTATCGACATAAACATAAGTTGATTGATGTCAGGTACCTAAAGGGATCGATGGAGAAAAAGGTGCTCACTTGAATAGAGCAATGAAGCATATATATCAATAAAGAAAGCTCTTCTATAATATCTCATTTGTATGTGGAACAATTTAAAAGAGATTTATCGGAATTCCTTAAATCACATTATGAGGAGCTCATTTTTGGAGGAAGGACAATCTTATCATTTTTTAGGGTGAAAAAAGTGCCCATCTATTGGAGACCAATTGGATGGCTTAGGACTCCTTGCGAATGCACTAAATGCATTGGTTTTTTAGGTATATTTTTTGTACTGAAAAGTTAAAATTATTGTACAAAAAATTACTTTAAGTAGTAAAAAAGTGTGAATAATTTTTTTTTAGGTAAAAAAAGCATGCGCATGAGGCGGAACTCGGCCTATTTGTTATGCTCAATTTTTTTTTTTTTTAAACTTTGGGCTTAGCCTGTATATTAAGCTCAACAAAATTACATCATAAGGAGGTAAAAAAATAACAAAATAGGCCAACAAAATACCGACCAAAGCTTAAAAAAACTTCAAAAAAATAAGTAGATCAGAACCAACAACACTAAAGAGATCAAACATATGAAATCAAAATACCAAAAACAGGCTCCCAATCCCAGCAGCCTGGACTTAGAAAAATCATCAAAAGATCGCAAAAATCACTTCCCTGGTTGCCCGAAGACTGTCCAAGGGATCTACATAGGGAGCTTCATCATTGTCCAGACTAGGCAATTCGAAGTGACAGTGCTCATACATTGATCCAGCCATCAAAGAGAGACAGGATAGCAGATACCCGTACATGAACATATCTAGCCACCTTATAAATTTTCCAGCAGCACCAATGAATTTCCCCATTTAATCACCTTCTCAAATAAAATTCTTTTGATACTTAACAATAGAGAAGAATATCATAGAAAATTATGCCCAAATCTCCTATTGTTCCTCTCTTTCCAGATGTAGTAAATCACACAGCATACTACCAATTTATAGAAGTTAAACACCTCAGTTTTACCGTTATATGCAACCTTCAATTCAAAAACCTGCAGGATGTTGGGCCGAAGGAGAAAGCTTTGCATACCAGGTATAAGAGCATTTAGTATATAGGAGTAGGGGCATTCAAAAAATAAATGAGAAACCAATTCATCATGCTCATTACATAAGCTGCAAGTAACAGGAACCTTGATGTTCCTAAGTAGAAGAGCATCAACAATTTTAAGACCCCCACGTAAAGCTAGCCAAGCAAAAATCGAGTGTTTAAGAACATGCTTTTTATGCCACACCATTTTATACCAATTGCAATAAGGAATCTCCGAGTAATACTCTAAAAAAAATTTAAATTGTAAAATTTAATGTTTTTCCAAAACAGACAAGGGCCAGCACATCCAATCTCCGTGATGTTCTCAAAGACACCCCGCAGCAGGTGGGGAAAGTTCTCAGGCAGCACCCAGTTGCTTCCAGAAATGAGATCCTTCAGCACAAAATCGGGCAGAGGTTCAAGAAAAGCACCCCCAAGATGATCTTGTAAAGTGTCATTTTATACCAGTGATCCTAGATCATAGAAATAGGGGCATTTTGTGTGATTTTGAAATTAAAACTAACCATCATAGCAGTGTTACAAATGGCTTTCCAAAATTTAGAGGCAGAAGCAAGGGGAGGCCTCCATGGGGAAGTATATTTCTTGAAGAGCCAAGCAGATAAAGGGGAAGAGATGTTATACATCCTGATAATGACTGAACAATAAAAAGCGAATTGCAAAGCAGAGATAGAAGGGATGCCCAATCCACCTTTACATTTAGGGAAGCAAATTTTATCCCAATATACCATGTGCAGCTTCTTAGTGGAATTGATGTCCCCAAAGAATAAAAACCTAAAACTGGTATGCACTGATTTAGGCAATATAGCACTACAGATCCAATATGCAATGGTATTTTGAATAGTGAATTTCATGTATTGTAATCTACCTGCAAAAGACAGTAGATTGGTCTTCCACCCATTTAACTTTTTATAAATACTATCCATAAGGGACATGTAGTCTTCAATTTTGAGCTTGTAAAAGGATAGAGGGATTCCCAAATATGTAATTTTGGTAACAATATTATGGATGGAGACGGTTTGGCATATATCAAGTTGGTTGCTCTGGTGCTTTGGAAACATAATGGCATTTTTATCATAATTAACATGGAGCCTCGTGGCATTAGCAAAATCACTTAAAATGGAAACCAACTTTTGACAATTATCTAAAGTGGCCTCCCCAAAATGAGCACATCGTCAGCATAAAGCAAATGAGTGAGAGTGAAGTTGTCATAAGAAATACCTTTAAAGTCTCTACCTTCAAAAAGATTGGAAAAAGCATATATAGCTAGACAGAATAGATAGGAGCTTAAAGGGCATCCCTGCCTGAGTCCAACCGTGGTTGGAAAATAACCCTCCAGAGCACCATTTAGAGCAATAGAAAAGTTAACATCAGAAATACATGCTTTAATCCAACTCACAAAAATGCTAGGAAAACCCTTTTGGGTAAGCCTAGCAAGCAAGAATTCATGGGAGACAGAGTCAAAAGCCTTCCTGATGTTTAATTTAGCACAAAATATTTTTTCCCTTCCTCTTTTACCAGCCCAAGAAAGGATATCACTAGCAAGCAAAATGTTGTCTGTGGAGATTCTTGATTTAACAAACCCTGCTTGGTTATCCTTGACAATCAAGTTCATAACCGGTTTAAGTCTTGCAGCAATAACCTTTGCAATAATTTTGTACAAAACATTGCAAAGAGCAATAGGTCTATAATCAGAAATAGTGGCGACATTTTTGTGTTTGGGAATAATAGCAAGAGCAGTTGTTTTAACCCCATTTGGCATGTACCCCTTAAGAAAAAATGATTTGATAGCTCTACAAACCACAGGGCCAATAATGTGTCATCCAGTTTTATAAAAGTGAAAATTGTAACCATCCGGCCCCGAGGCTGAGTTAGAAGACCCCATAAAAACAACTGCCTTAATGTCATCATTCAACACATTAGAGGCAATTGTGTTGACATAGCAATCTGGTAAGGCAGTCCCAATGGAAAAAATCCCCATAGCTGAATTGGGAGGAGGGGCAGGGTTATATAGATCTTAAAAAAACTGAGTAATAGAATAAACCACATCAGCTCTAGAAGTAGAAGGAATACATGTAAGTAAATTTTACTACCGATTTGAAGCTGCCCTTCCTACTCCGAATTTTTGTATAGAGAAATTTGAGATCATCTTTCTCATATTTAAGCCAATTAACCTTAGCCCTTTGAATGATCCAAGAAGCTTGCATGTTTGTGAAGTTAGTTAAATCTGCATTACATAACTTGAAGGAAAGGTTTAGATCAGAATTACTGGGGTCTTCATGCAGCTTATCCAACAAAATCCTTTGATTATTATGCAAATAATCAAGATGCCTAGTTAAACAACTAGAGGATGCCCATACTTCTTTTTTGATGCGAGATTTTAAATGCCTTGATGAATTGCAGAGGTGAGATAGAGGGTTGTCATTGCTAGGCATAATGAAGACCTTTAAAAGAAGGGCCCAATAATTGTCAAATTTCGTTCAGAAGTTCTTAAATAAAAATCTATGATGCACCTTAATAGAACTCCCAGAGTGCAGAATGATAGGACTGTGATCAGAACATGAAGGACTTTGAAAAGAGCAATAAGATTCAGTGAAAGCACTCATCCAACCCTCATTCACAAGAACTCGGTCCAATTTAATGTGTATAGGGTTATCCAAACGTTGATTGTACCAAGTATATTTACACCTGACAGAGTGCAAGTCCACAAGACCATTGTGAAAAATCATATTATTGAAGTCAATCAAAGCAGATTGAGTAATGGTGGATCCTCCTAAATTTTCCGAAGCATACCTACAGCAATTGAAGTCCCCAATGAGAGCCCAAGGAAAAGGATTCACATGTGCAACTTGAGCAATGTCATTCCAAAGAGCTGTTAGATGCATAAATAACAGAGAGCTGGAAGAGGGGTTGATTGGCAACCAAAATAGTCCCAAAAATAATCTGAGAGGTGATACAAGAAGGGATAAAATTCAGCTTAGAAGCATTCCATTTCACCCAGATTCTCCCAGAAGTAGAAAGCGCAAAATTGTGGCAACTAGCTTCATTCAAAAAGAGGAAATGAGAGGACTCAAAGAACGGATCATGCAAAGCCTGCGCATGAACTCTGTTCTCCAAAATGCAAATCATGTCTAACTTAAAAGACTCAATAAGACGCTTACAGTATAGGACTTTATCAGGGCGATTAAATTCCCTAATATTCCAAGCCGCAATAGGAGGAAAAAACATTAAGAACTTTGTTGAGAATGAGGTTTTTTGGCCTGCTTCCCCTTAGCAGTTTTTTTGGAAGCAACACTAGATGGTTGCGGCTTAGCCTTGTCAGCAATTTTTTGTTTATTCTCCTTCCCTTTAATACCTTCTAGCATATGACTTGCTTCATTAGGACCAACTAGAGCATTCGACTGGTTCCTGATTTCATCCTCATAGTTTAAGGCATCAAACTTATTTGGTGAAGTAAAGTCCTTCCCTAATGAAGGAGATTGAGAGTGTAGATTAGTAGAAGATGAAGAAGCGGCTTCATTAGGAGAGTTTAGGTTTGGAATACCCGGAACAATGACAACCTCATTCTCAGGTAAACATTCAGAGGAGGGTCGACAATAGAGGATTTTGACGTTGTTTTGTGCAGAGAAGGAGAATGAGGTTGATAATGAAGGGGTTGTCCAATAACATTGGTGGATATTGGCTGATTTTTCATGGAGGGGTCAGGGTTGCTATTAGGAGGATCGATGGTCTGTTTGTTTCCAACAGCTGGCCTAGAGAAGTTCTGTGTTCGAGAAAGAGCCCTGTGTCGTGGTTTTCTGCTAAAGCTCCGACCACAATTTTTAGGCTCACCCTTATCTTGCTCATTAGAGACCGTTTCAGGCTTAGTCGGGCAAGAAGAAGAGAAATGCATTAGAGACTTACAGTGCTCGCAAGGATACGGACGCCATTCGTATTGCACTTTCAGGCTTACCACATCTCCGTCCAAAGAAACATGAATCTCCTCCGGGTAAGTGGCGGTATTATCAACAAGAACACATATCCGAGCAAAGGTCAGTCGCGTCTTCTGCTCTGTCAAATTGTCTGCAGCTATAGGAACTCCTATTTTACTGGCAATCCGAGAGATCCCCTCAGAATTATAACATGCAAGGGGGAGATCGTGTATCTTGAACCAGATAGGAACCGACGTGAAATCCTCCCGCTTAGGTTTGAATTTCGGATGCCACTTTTGTAGCACAAAAGGCTTTCCCAGCAAGAACCAGACTCCTCTCGACCAAGCCATATCGAAATCCTCCGCACAAGAAAATAGGATAAGGAAAAAACCATTGCTTAAAGACAAGAGTCGCACCGAACCTTTTAATGTCCACGTCTTTTTTATTGCTCCAAGCAGCGCTTCGTAGTATGACTGCCTCCCAATATAGTACCCAACCAGACAAAGCTTCCAGTCTTCACCTCCCTTAGAGAGCTTATCCCCCGAAAAAGAGTTAATATCAGGTTCCGAAGGGAAGTGCGAGAATTTTAGGACTTTTGGGGTTGAGTTTTTAGAGGCAAAAACTTTACCCCAATCTCTCATGCGCGAACTCTCCAAAGCACCAGATGACTGGCCAAGAGGAGGAAAGTCTGATGATACTAGGGTAGCACCAATGAAAGGGGGAAAAGAAGAGTCCTCCGACATCGCCGAAGGAAGAGAAGAGAGAAGGAAACTCAGCAGGAAGCAGGGGAGGAGAGGAGGCGGCTAGAGTTCGCTCCTCGTGCCAGCTCCCGCGTAATTTGACTTATATTACTACTATGTATGCTCAAATTCTAAATGTGTTAAAGCTCAAACTTAATTAAGTTTGGCCCTTTCTCAGCCCTTGGCCTAACTCGCATGCTGGTAGACTTTATCATTGATACGTCATCATGAAATTATCTTGATCGGGCACGAATCTCGAGGCAAAACCCAAACCGGAAACTTCAAAAATTAAATCTGGGAGCACGTGAACTCCAATTTTAATGAGCTTATACTGAAATCGAACGGCTCGACGAGACGAATCCAACGAGCCCAAGATCACTGAATTCCGAAATCATTAAGGATTCCAAATGACTGACGAACGGTCCATGATCAAGGGGTTCAATATCGGTCGTCCATCCAACCACTCCCCATTTGTCCTTGATCTCTCATCTATTTATAGGCCATGCCACTCCAGAAAATCTATAAATGGAGCCCTCATTCTTCACAAAGGGGGATCTAAGCAAGAGGAGAAGAAAGTAAGAGAAGGAAGAAGCTCCTCCTCAACCACCACCGGATCATCGCCGGACCATCGCATGAGCATTGCCGGACCACCGCTGGGACATCGCCGGACCACCGCAGGAGCCTCGCCGGAGTTTCATTACACCACCGCCTTAAGACCCGACGTCCTGCTTAAGGCCCGACGTCCTGCTGAAGACGCGACGTCCTGCTTAAGGCCCGACGTTCTGCTTAAGGCCCGACGTTCAGACCCGACGTTGTGAGAGCTCGTAGCTCGTTTCTTTGATTTCCTTCTGGGATCGTTCGGGACGATGTTGAGATCGTTCAGAACGATCAGAATTGGTTGATTTCTGGGTGGATCGTCCAGGCCGATTTTGGATCGTCCTGGGACGATCAGTTCATGGCACAAGTCAGTGAGCAAGGGTTTTTATCGTCCAAGGAAAATTAATTATCGGCCTGAAATATCGTCCTGGACGATTGGATTTTGTTCACATCGTCCTGGACAATGTGGCGATCGGCCGGGCCGATCAGTGTATGGTTATAAGAAAATCAGCTCGTTTTGAGGAGAGAGAAAAATCTTTTTTAAAAATCAAAATATCTGAGGAGAGAGAAAGATAAGGAAAGCGAAGGAAAAGCTCGTTTTCGGAGACCGCGGAGCGCTTTTCGTCCGACGCCGCTGTTGGGAAAAGTGTTGATCTCACGGTAAGGACTCTGAATCCTACCTCTGTTTTTGAAGATATTGCGTTTTGATCGTATTGTGACCTGATTTGTGTTTTCGTAGTCGAAAAACGAACCCGGTTTTGTATTGACACAACTTTCACCGCACAACTTTTAATATGTTATAGATACGAATATTCTACACGATTTGATTCTTTTCTGAAAGATTTCACCGGTTATTTTGGGTTCTACGCGATTTTGATCGAATAGAAAAATATCAGGATGTTTATTGATATTGATTCAGTAGAAGAATAGTCTTATATTGTTGGTGTGAACATTCTATTATAATTTGGTGAATTGTGATTTTTGTAGGATTTTTGTGTAAATTTGCTAGACTGCCGTTACGCTGCCGAAATTTTGTACGATTTCCGATTTGTCTGAGATTGATGAACTGAATAGATATGAATATGAATGTTGATATGATTGCTCTACATTGTTTTTATATTGACTATATTGACTATTGAATTGACTATTGATACTGAAAGACAAGCCTGGTTGAACGTTGGTTGGAGATTGAATTAACCTGTACAGGATGGTGGGCCGACGGGCTTTCCTTTAAACTATTGATCATTGATATATTGATTGGGAGGCATAAGAAGATTCTTATGCTGACGGGCACACAGTGACGACTCTTATTGAAACCAATATATGGATATCTACAACAACAATATGGATTTCTACAACAGCACTATTGATAGCCAGTTGTTTGTACTTGTTCAATATTATTGTATTGAAGTGCATGTGTACAATATTGATATATGGATTTACTGCTTTATAGATTTAATCGGATTTATGGATTTATTATATCGTACGATTTCATTGATTTCATTGATTGACTACTAAGCATAGATATTGATATGGATGGATTTAGATATTGTATTGATTCGATTCTGATTGACGGATTCTTCTGAGATTTGACGTACTGATTGATTGAGTTTGATTTATCGGTTCTTCTATCGCTGCATCGACTATTGATTTCATCGACTATTGATTTCCGTACAGCATTGAATACTGATTTGATTTCCGCTGCATAGACTCATTGACCATTGACTGTTATGGATTTGATTGACTGACATGCATATTGATAGCAGTACCATGCTTTGATTTCAGTTGTAGGTATTAGGTGACCTGCTGGGCTTTTTGAAGCTCATTATATGTGGTTAATATTTTCAGGTCAGGGCAAGGGAGCAGGTGATTGAGGTTGATCAGGATCTTCAGGTTTCTGTTCTTTTTGATTATAGTGATTCTTTTGTACTCAGGACATGATAGATTTCAGTTTATGTGTTCCTAGTGTAGCTCCTGAGTATTGTATATGATCTTTTGTGATATGAATAGAAATGTTATATTGATGTTTTAACTAAATAGAATTTTGTTAGACTGTTATATTGATGTAATAGATAGCTCTGGTAAATTGTTGTTGGATTGATTGAAATTCTTTCCAAGTTAGATCTTGGGGCGTGACAGACGTCCTGCTGAAGACCCGACGTCCTGCTTAAGGCCCGACATTCTACTTAAGACCCGACGTTTTGCTGAAGGCCCGACGTTCTGCTCAAGGCCAGACTATCAACTACACCTAAGGCCCTCACCCTCGCCTTCGCCAGATCATCATCAAAGGTTGTGTGCTTCACCAGGACACCACTTGAGGCCTGGACTTCTGCTAGGCCACTACCTGACGCCCAGAATTCTACCAGAGTACCGCCCTATCACAACGGTTTTTCTGACCTCAATCTCCTGCTGACTACGGTACTTTAGGCCTTCATCGCCTACTACGGTCCGTCCGACCACAATCACCAAACAACGGTCTTCCAGACCCCAGACTCCTACCGACTACGGTCTTTTAGGCCTTCGTCGCCTACTATGGTCCGTCCGACCACAATCACCAGACAACGGTCTTCCAGACCCCAGTCTCCTACCGACTACGGTCTTTCAGGCCTTCGTCGCCTACTACGGTCCTTCTGACCTCCATCAACAGACAACGGTCTTCCTGACCCTAGTCACCTGCCGACTATGGTCCTTCCGACCAAACAAACATGTATATGTAACTCCTACCATGTAATACAATATATATGATGTACATTTGATACATCAATTCAAGGCCTTCTCCCAAGAAAGGGCCTCATTTGTAACCGACTGCAAATACTAGTGGATTCATTCAAACTGGGCCAGGCCCCGTGGTTTTACCCCATTTTTAGGGGTTTTTCCACGTAAAAACTCTGGTGTCTCTTATGAATGTTACACCCTCTCACTTATTTGATTGTGTGCTGGGTCTTCGTACAATGCTAAGACATTAAATTATATATTTCTCTACCGCCGCGAATACTCCAGGACGCAACAATTATATATATATATCATTTATTTAATTAAATTATAATTTTGGAGAACAATTAATATTAAAACTTACAATTTTGTATTGTACCTTCAAAATTTTTCATAATCTCTTAAATTAATTTAGAAAATGAGCTGCCTCATCCTCGATGGGAGACTCGCAACATCTGGCCTAACTTGAGCATAAGATATTCAAGCTTAAGCTGATAAATTGAACCATAATAAGATTAATATTTCATGTGGGGTAATTTTTTTACTTTCTTAAAAAAGTTTTTAATAAAAATTTTCTAAATAAAAAAAAAAACATTTTAAAAAATAACAAAAAAAATTATCCCAAAGAAAATCTAAACCAAGCCTTTCTGAGGCTCAGGATGTTGAGCTCAATTGATAAAAAAATATTCTACGCAGATCCTGAAGATCAATTAAATCATACAATGTCACTTTTTTGCTTGGTACCGCTTGGTATTGAGTGACGTGATGCATTTTGATTGATCTCCGAACCGTCCGATCTCTGCACAGACTAATTTCTCTCAATTGACAGGCTGAATTGTGAAGATGTGGACTTTCTAAATACTAACAAGGGTGCTGGATTTTGAGTGAAGATGTGGACTTCCGATCTCTGCACAGACAATTTATCGTGTTTCCACTTTATTCCTGTCAATCTGAACACTTCCCATTTATTAGAAACATACAGGCAAGTTATACATCATTGCGAAATGAAGAATCAACTAGATGACTATCGTAAATTTGCCAAGATATAAAGATTACATGAATCCATTCTTTACATTTACAACAATCGGCTAAATAAAAAAAAACAAAAAATGACGCAGAAGACAATCAGGACTTGGAGAGAATAGAACAAATGTGTTGGAAAATGAATATTTACTATGTCAAAATTAGGGAAAATTATTACGTGCGGCGTTTGGATTCATCCGGAGGCAAATTCGGACGTGCCACGTTACCCGGGGCCCAGTGCATCCAGGTGACGTGGTGCATCCGAATTCGTCTCCGGACAGTCCAGACACCACACGTAATAATCTCTCCAAAATTAGGGATCGGTACAAGGCCAAAAATTGCTTTTTGTTTTTCCTTTTCTTCGGAATAATTTTCTCAATCTGCAAGACTGCTGCAATATGAGATTGTAGGTTGAAGGATGCCGGCTAGCAACTAATGAGAATTCATCCTTGTACACTTGGGTTTCTTCAATCATCAATTGCCATATCAAAGCTCCAGCTCCAGCTTCACCTTTCTTTGCAGACTCATATAACTTATCATAAACCAGCTTCAAGATGATATCTCTATCATAAGATCCATTTTTCTTTCCTTCTAAGTGAAACCCAACCTCCCCAAACAGCACTGGCTTTTTCAATACATGCTCACTATCATTCACATGGTAATCAACCCAGTTGGAGAGATACTTCACCTTTTCCTCAAAGCTTGCTTTTGGTATCCTGCAAGAAAATCATATAAGAGCTCCCTCAATTCATGTTAAAGTTTTGATTAAGTAGCATTGAAACCAACCAGCTATCAGGATAGGCATGAACTGAAGCAAAATCTATGTTCTCGTCAGCAGAGTTTTGAATGAAATCAGAACCAAGTGAAGAAGCCCATTCTCCGGGATTAGCGCCTACTCTTTCAGTTCTCCCATGTCCATAGAAACCTTCCAGCCCAACTGTGACCATGTGTTTCTTATCCAAACTTTTGATGTGAGAAGCCATCTCAGCAATCCAAGCCTGCATAAAAAGCATATGGCTGGGTTCACAATTTGTGGTGTGTAAGTAGGGGTGTAAACAAGTCTAGTCGAGTTGAGTTTAGGCACTTATCGAGCTCAGCTCGTTAGTTGAAACCGTGCTCAAACTCGAGCTCAAGCTCGAGTCGAGCTCGTCTCACTGTAAATAAGCTTGAGCTGGCTCGCGAGCCGGCTTGCGAGCCATGGGTGAGAATTTTTAAATTTAGGTGAGATTTTTAAAAATTAGTCTGTGATTTTTAAAAACTTAGACAAAATTAAAAAAATATATAAAATGTTTAACATTTAAATAAAACTTAGGTGATTTTTATTAAAAAAATTTAATATTTAAATTTAATAAATAAAATAAAATTATTTTAAAAATATTAATATTTATTCGAGCCGGCTCGCGAGCTTACGAGCTGAGGCGGCTCAAGCTCGAACTCGAGCTCGACTCGTGAGCTCGATAAGCTTGGCTCGCGAACTCATAAATGAGTTGAGCTCAAGCCGGCTCGGCTCACTTACACCCCTGCGTGTAAGTGCCAAAACACTTGCAAAACCAAAAGCATATGCAACAAAAATTTGCAAGTTTACATAAGAAAACCATGGATTAGTTGCTAAGCGTTACCTGAAGAAGAGGAGCAGATGAGTTCAATGCGCATCTAGGTTCGTTCATTAGCTCCCAAGCAAATATAGCAGGTTCATCTTTATATCTCACTCCGCTATATGAGTTCTTTCTTGACAGAATTTTCTAGAATATGTTTGAATAAGAAACAGATTATAAGACAGTAACCAATTGATGAGAACTCTAATTTTTTCATCCAGCAAGAAAGACAAATTTAGAATTATGTCCATTTATCAAAGAAAAAGTAATTAACTAGTTTGAATATCAAGTCAATCACTATGTAAACAATCTGATCATATTCCGTTAATGTTAATGTTTTTGGCAGCATCTCATTAGCATTGCATCTTCTCAAGCAAATTACTATAAATTTGTGTTTCTAGACTTTCTCTCACCTTAGAAGCCTCCTACCCTATATATATTTTTAAAATTAGGATAAAATTACAAGCCACAATTCCCCTATTATCAAAATCTGCAGCTTAGCCTACTTGAAAAAACCTGTTACTCATTGTTTTTTGCCCCGCCAAACTTTTTTCCCCTCCAGTTTCTTACAACTCAAGAGTAGATCCTAATTTCTTGACCACCTAGATCCATGAAAAGTTTGTCAACACATTGGATTCGTGAAGAACAACCATCACTATCAATCCACGTCAAGAACCTGGCCACATAAAGCAAAGGCGTCAACATATTGGCCAAATCAATGAAGATACTGAAGAAAATCATGGAGAGACAAGCACTAGAGATATGGGATATTTAAGAGTTTAAAAGATTCGTGGAACATATTATAGTTCATAGATTGAAGGGTCTGGGTCTTCTTTCTCATTCTCGACTTCATCAGCCCTCACAATGGTGAAGGTGGAGATTCTAGAGAAGAAAATAGAGTTGTATCAAGGCAAGCCACTAACACTCAAGAGCACAAATTGGGTATTATTGAAGAGAAGCATTATCCTATGAATTCAAAGCAACCAGACAAGAACATGTTGAGAATTGAGGCCATGGAGATAAAGATCACAAGAGTCGAGCGGCTCGGTACCGCGGCTCAGTACCGCTGATGTGGCGAATTTTGATTGGCCTTCGGACGTCATTCTGCATCCGGTCTCCACACATAATAATTTCTCCTAGCATAACAAATGCTTGGCACTTTGCCCAAGGATGAGCATACCTAAATTGCCCAGAACCGCACAATGGTCGACGACAACAAAGGGGTATGTAGGCCAAGGGAGGATATGTCATGCTTCCCAAGAGCATGAGAATGGGACGAGAAGATTATCCCAGTGAGTACCTTTAATAAAAAATAGAGATTCAATATACATTCATGGGTTTTTTTTTTGTCCTTTTGAAAAAATATAATGATTTTTTCGAGCTCACTGAAAAGAAATTTTGTGGTTTGTTGAACTTTAGAACTGTGAATGGAATTGTGTGATGCTTATGTATTTGTTCTTTCTCAAGACGATCTATAGGATGATTGCGTGATATCCTAGAGCATGATAATGGATAAATTCTTGATAGACTTCATACATTGCCTTGATAGAAAGACTGAAAATTTTCAAGAGAAAACGCTTTATATAATAAATTAAACCTATTTATTGTAAAGCATTCCTTTGATGAGTAACACTTTCTAAATGAAACTTAAAGGCTCATTATTTGTATAGGAATTACCAAGATATATTTAATGATGATGATCTGATAGGCATTTAATACACTGCACAACAATTTTTTTAAGTTCTTGCTAATACCTCAGTGTTTCACATTATAAGTACCTGATGAGGACATCAAGACATGGAAAGCTTATTAGAGGAATGGCTGGCGACCTACGACCACAATTACACCGCTCTAATTTTGATTTTCATATTGATGTATTAGTTTTATTTATGAAGTTTTATTATGCTTTTTTCACTTTTGCCCTTACTTAAGGGCTTAGGTTTGTGTAAGCCTGATGAGCACAGTAGTACTTTGTATTTTCTCATTGTATGGGCTATTTAAAGCCTCCCTCTTCTTCTTTGAGGGTTAATGATGATATGAAAGAAAATTTCCTGCGTATTGTTCTCTTGATGTAAGAGTTTGTGAGTCTTGGAGAAATCCCTAAGAGAGGGAAATCGGATCACCCACCAACCTTGAAGACGGTCGGGTTCGTGGTTCTTCTTCCTTACCTTTCTTTCGTTCCTTCTCATTTCCCTTCCTCCTCCATTAAGCCACATACATACTCATCCAATCCCCTTCCACCTTAGCCGCCGGTTCTCCCAAGCAAAACCCCACATTGTTGCCGACCAACTCCACCCCTCCAATCCACCTCCCCTTCACCCCCAACCGACCTTCCTACTTCTACCACCAATGTATCCAACCCACAAACCCTAACCTTAAGCCTAGGCTAGCCGCCGGCCTCCTTTCCACTCCCCTTCCTCCCCAACTTCAACCCAATTAATTCTTACCTTTTATATAATCCCAATTTGGAAAGCCATAATTTTAAATTTCAAAATCAATTTTGAAATTTGAATTATTTCCTAAAATAGAAATCTATTTAGAAAGGTTTCCTAAATCTCATCCAAATAAAATTCTAATTGGATTTGATTTAATTTCATTGGCTTCAATTAAGGGTCCCATTTAGGCAAGCATTAAAAAATCCATTCAAAGCCTTCCCCAATTCAAAGTGCCGCCAGCCCCACCCCCTTTCTCTCTCAAGTCTCCATTAAATCCCCTTTCTTTTGAAGATACCAATCAAATCTCCAATCTATAAAATACTTTCCTTCTATTTCCCTTGTTTGAATTTCCAATCTTTAAATCCCTTTTCCTTCCAAATAGAAATCTAAGAAGCAAAAATTTCATATTTGGAAAGGGACTCCCTCTCCTAGCCTTGGCCGAACCCTGTCCTTCTTCTCCTCTCTCCACTAGCATGGCCAATCCCCTTCTTCCCTCTCTCTACCTGCCACCCACATCAAACCCTACACCAAGTTTCCTTGTTGTCCAAAAATTCTGGATGTTAATAGTGGCTGTCCACCCTTCCAATCCCTAGAGAGTTGCTGCCCAGTGATTTCAGCAGGAGTTCATTGCTGTCCAGCCCCTTTGGGAGCCACCGTTGCTGCCTGGAACTGTCAGGAATAGCTGTCCCAGGTTGGCTACTTGCTGTCCAAAGGTTCGAGCTTGGATTTGTTGCTGTCCGAGCCGTCCAAGAAGTCACCAACTGCTGTCCAAGCTTGCGAGAAGGTTAAATCTTAATAAAGGGTGAACTCTTACCTCTTCTCTTACCTTCCTCATTGATCCTTACTTGTAGTTTTGATTGATTCATGCAAAATCTTGCAACGCTCCGCTAAAGCCTAGTATTTGGTAGGAATTGTGTGAGAGATCTTTCATAGCACTACTCTTGTTGTTAGATTAAGGATTTCTTGTTGAAACCCATCTCATATGCAATGTCAAGATTAATTGATTGTTATATGGTTTTTACTTTTCGCAAGTAGCTTGACCTAAGCTTGTGTTTACCGCTCTTTGTGTTTTTCTTCATTGTTTAACTCACCATAAGACTTTAATTAACTTGCTCTTAATCATCAAGCGTGCAAAATCTTATCTAAATCATAATTTCATATATGTCATGTATCAGTACCCTAGGAAAAAATTATGCTTTCAATTCATCTACTGCTTCCAGAGCTTCTGTGACCAAGGTCCCATCAGGATTCTCTCATCTTCACATTAATTGTTTCAATAAGGATGTTGACCAAGGAGTGGATTTCTCAAGATGTTATCTTACTTAACTAATGATTTTGTTACAACCAAATTTTCCCAAGTACCGCCAACTCCACTACATTGGGAGGCTGAAGAAGACAAAACATGAGACCCTATTAGGTACCATAAAGAGGTCAAACACTACCTACAAGGCAAAAGAGATCCAGTCTCTTCAAACAGTATTTTACAATGGGTTTGAGCTCCTCTTTTAAGAAGAGGTGAATAGCTCTCTTTTGACTTTCCAAATAGTTTGGGCATAGTCATCCCCTAATGCATACGTAGTTTTGAGCAAAGGTGATGCGGTTGTTCAACAAGGGGGCATGTGGGGTCACTCGCCTCCCCATCCCCCCCCCCCCCCCCCCCCCCCCCCCCCTTCCAACCCACCCACCTCAAAAAAAAAAAAAAAAAAAAAAAAAAAAAAAAGAGGATTTTTTTTTAGTTTGATATTTTTTTATTAATTTCAGTAAGTAAATTTGCCCTAATTCATTAAATTTATGCCTCTCAGCCTCCCTCAAACTATAGCCTAGATGTACACCGCCCATGGTCCGAGCATGCATGTGCTTCTTCCTATGGCTGGAGCCGAAACGAAAGAACGCCAAACAGGAAGTCCACGTCGCAAGGATTACTCTGTCGGCGCCAATCTGCTTTCTCTGCCTCGAGCCGAGACTAACGCCAAACAGGAAATCGGCATCGCAAGGATTACTCCACTAGCGCCAATCCGCTTCCTTTGTCTCGAGCTGAGACTGGACAATGCCGAACAAGAAGTGGACCTTGTCGTCGTCGTGAAACATCATAACAAATTTGCTTCATCCTTCAGATAAATGCTATTCATCTTTTTCATTGTTTCTCTTCCACATCCAAGCCATCACCGAAGCTTTTGCTCAAGGTTTAAAATTGCGTAAATAAGCCTCGAGGCGGTTTTCGTCCGTGAGGCGAGGCGTAAGCCTCGAGGCGGTCTGAGGCGTAAGCCTCACGGACACAGAATTGCGTAAATGAAAAATTAAGGGTTTTAACAGGAAAATAATGGCAATATTGTATCTTACAATAAAAACATCTAAATGATATATGAAAATAGTGGAAAATAAGAAAGTAGATGCAATAAAATCATGTCCCAAAGTACAAAATCACAAAATATTAGTTTAACAAAACTCCCAAAGTACAAAAAACATATAAAATGCATGTATCGCTCAGTACCGAGCATGTACCGCTCAGTATCGAGCATGTATTGCTCAATACCGAGCATGTACCGCTCAGTATCGAGCATGTACTGCTCAGTACCGAGCGGAACTGGTTCGGTACCGAGCATGTACCGCTCAGTACCGAGCATGTACCGCTCAGTACCGAGCATGTACCGCTCAGTACCGAGCGGTACTGGTTCGGTACCGAGCATGTACTGAGCGGTACCGAGCTTGTACTGAGCGGACGAATGAAAGAAAGCCGAATCAAGAGTTATTCAAGCTTTCGTTACTGCACGTCAAAGTCAAGGCCACAACACCGCATACCTGCTCTTCCTACCTAACCGATGCCAGAACGTTTGCTGCACTCACAACTTCGGCTTTGTTTCTTTCCCTGCAGCGTCTCCTTCCGACTTCATCTCCTACACTCACGGCTTCGTCTCCTTCCCTCACAGCTTCGTCTATTTCCCTCACGGCTTCGCCTCTAGTTCGCCTTTCAATTCTCACAGGAAGCCCTAATCTTATACGCGAATACACAACTCAATGCTGACGCCCCGTCCGCTTTTTTAATGGTTGATTTTAAATTAGGTAAGACCATTTGGATGAGGCGTACGCCTCACCCATAATTGCGCAATTGAGGCGCGCCTCACACAGGGTGAGGCGTACGCCTCAATCAGTGTCCAAATTGCGTGCGCCTCTAGGCGCTTTTGGACAGAATTGCGCAGAGGTGCGCCTCAAGGCGCGCCTCTTATTGCGCAATTTTAAACAGAGCTTTTGCTTAGACGATCATTTTTGTTTCTTGAAAATATAAATTGCACTCAACTTCTTTTTTCACTAATTATGTTTATTCTAACTGTGCTATTCCATTTTTACACACGCAATTGAATTATAGTTTTATATGGTTATGAATCGTATGTTATTTCTGTTTCTTTTATCATTTTTTCCTTTTTCTTATAAATTGAATTACAATTCCCCACGTACAAGAACTTCCCCTTATGTTGTTGAACTATTATTCAAGACTAGCTAGGAATAATATTTTCAATACTACTCTCTACCCACATTCCAAAATGTTCACATTTCCCCAAATCGTACTAACCCTATTGTTGTGATTAGTCATGGTTCTTACTTGTTATTAAAAAAAAAAGAATGATTGCATTGACTTTACTTCTCTATGTTGGCTCAATTTGGTTAAAAGTACAAAATTGAACAAAATGTTGTAACACCAGCAACAAGAATGATTTCCTTGCTTGCTTGCATTGAAAAATAATATGTGATGTTATGCTACACTAATCAAATTAGGTGAGTCATTCTAATTGAGTGTGACTTTAAACTTATCAATTTTAGATATGATGGAGCCATAATTTTTTTTATCGAAGGCCTAAATTAATTTTTTCAAAATTTTCTTCAACTTTTTCCTTCCAACCTTGGGACCGGCATAGACAGTTTATTTATTTTTTCAATTTATTATTTAAACAAATAAAATAATAAAGTTTGATACTTAGCCATACACAATTTTTATCATAAATCAAAAGATCAATATATGGCCTTGCAATAGATCAAGTTCAATCTTTCTAATATGTTCTTCCAACTCATGGTTATCATCCATAATTCTAATCCACCTCGCCAATTTATTATCTAAACATTGCTCTAATAACACTATTACTATCTTGATCAAACCCAAAGCAACACCTACATTATAATGGATCATATTAAGTTGTGGTGTAGAACTAAGAGGAGAACCTAGATTCATTTATTAAAGTGGATCACATCAAGTTATCCTCAAAACAAGGATCTATAAAAAATTAAAATATGGACTAACTCAATTATAAATTCACAATATATTACAATAGAGAGCCGCTGAACCAATAGGAAATATAAAAAAATGGTTTAAAAATAAAAATTTATAATTTAAAAGATTGTATTGTTTACAATCAAAAAACAAATTGCATGCATCCTCTGATTTAGCACCGCATAACCATCAAAATATTAACATTACATTTACATTAGTTCAAAAGATAAGATCATCTATTATCATCATCCAAGAGAGTGAACTCAATAACTAATCACAAAATAAAACGAAGTCCAATAGTACCTCCATATAAAAATCATTTGTAAACATATGCATTGTGCCCGCTAAAATAGATCATTATACAACCATCCACCGATACTTGTTATGAAACTTGATAACTATTTTAATAATTAATTTATTTCCTTACTTGAAACTAGCACATGCATGTGCAATAAGGTGAGCATAAAGCCCAACAAATCATACAAAACCTGCCTGAGGATTCAATACATGGTAGGAAGTAACAAGCATTAGAGTTGTGTCAATAATCATATCATGCTAATGTATTTAGGAATCCCAAACTTAAGAGACAAACTAATGCAGGACTAATGGACGCATGCATAAATTTAGACAATGTGTTATAAGTAAAAATCTTGAATCATACTCTATTCACAAATTTGACTGTCATGTCATTAGTCCAATCAACAAAACATAATGTCAGATTAAGGCTTCGTTTGGGACAGCTTTCTTTTTGCTTCTTAAAGCGGCTTTCTAGCAAAAAAAATAATTTTTATAATAGAAAGCTGTTTTAAGAAGCAATAAGAAAGTCGTCCCAAACGAAGCCTAAATCATTTTTAAGTGTGATATCAAAACAATGGAATAGATCACGGATACAAATAAAGTCATACATACTTGGATGAGATCATGTATGCACAAGGTATTAAATCAACAATATCTTAGAATCATCCTTGTTATGTTACTCAATTCTACAGTAATAGAAATATAGTCATAAGATATGGTTATCAGATCCAAGTCGCATTATAATAATGTATAGCTCATACCAGGTAATGTCAAATCGTAAATGAAGTTTGCAGGAACCAAGCAAGAATCATGGAATAACTCTTTCATGTTGTTAACGCAAAAGCATCTAAAGATGCAAGTTATCATACATAGGTGAACATGCAAGCAAGTGACACATACAACTACATGATGCGTTATAAGTGCATTCAGAATATGCTTTGCATCATTCATCTCAAAACATTATTCAATATGCATTGTAGAATAATAGGCAATTGTACTACGTTAAAGCATTCTAATCACAAAAAAATAAACATCATAAATCAATAGAAGCATTACCACCAACCAGTGGCCATGTTTTCTAGAATTAGACCACAATCATCATCAAGATGTTGTTGGCATGCTTGCCAACAAGATTGATATCTACATTCATCAGTAGCGGCATGATCTAGTCATACTACATGCAATACCTTTCATCTTTATACCTCCCAAAAGGAGATAAATTATCCCATGGAACTCAAGTCCATAAACTTACCCTTCAATAGGGTTTATGATTTTCTGAGCAAATTGAGTATCTTACACAAATATATCATTCTCGTTCACTGCTCAAAGCATGTATTTCATACTGTATGTGACACTCAAATAAGTAACAAATATATAATGAACATCATTCTTAATCATAACCCCAAGCAACACTTCACAAAATATTGTGAAACATAACCATGTAGAATCAAAAATCAAGTGACAATATAAATCATATAAAATCAAATATATACATAGTATAATCACAAATGTATTGATGTAGCACTCATAATTATACTTCATTCAATGTTGGAAATGACACATCATATCAATATGTCAAATGCCATGCCATAGTATGCATGGACAAAATCATAGGCTTATGATCATGAAGATTTATATATAACTTCATAGCATGCTTTAGGGATCATGTAGAAGAATTACAAAATATAATAGGCATAAAGACAACCCAAATGTAAGTCAACACTATGTTACACAAGAGCGCTCTTGTAAATATCATGATCATGGAAATCCATACATACTTGTATATCATGTAGAGTTCTGATATACCATGCTAACAAAAATAAACATGAGTATACAATCAAGCCATAAGAAATTTAAAAATCATCAATGCAACATCTGGGGAAACTTCAATTCGTTTCCCTTCTTCCGGCTCACACAAGAACTCTCCCTCGACCTCCTCTTTGTTCGTAAACCGAGCAACCCAATCCCTCCTCCAACACCAAATTCAATCTCATCCTCACAGTCTGTAAGCCTCCCACAACATGATCCCAATCTTCCCAGTCGCAACCCTTGCACACGCCTCTATCTACAAGTCGACCGAACATCCACCTTATGTCGAACCCGTTGAATAAGTTGCCCGATCTCATCTCCTTCCTCCTAGATAAACCTAAATTCCAACCGACCGACCTCCCTCCTGCTCCGACCTAGCTGCTACAACCAACCTACCCGACCGACTCCGCCAATCCAACCGATTGACTCCGCTGATCCTGCGATTGGATTCCTACAAGTAGTGTTAGCAAAATTGCGGGGAATACAACAACTTGATTACAAGCAATAACACAAAACCCATTAATGGATATTGTAACCTACCCATGAACAATGGCAGTGGGTTATAATGCTCACCTTAATCATGCCTACAACATGAGCATAGATAAAACAACAACAACAACAACATCAAGCCTTTGTCCCACTACGTGGGGTCGGCTACATAAATCCTTTTTTGCCATTGTGTCATATTAAAAGTCAAATTCTCATTTATCATTTCTAATATTTTTTAACAAAGTCTTTTTTAGGTCTACCTCTACCTTTCTTAACATAAGTCAAATCTAATACATCAACTTTCTTAACCGGGTCATCGGAAGGCCTCCATTTAATGTGACCAAACCATTTAAGGCGACTCTCTCTAATTTTATCTTCCACTGGAGCTACTCCAACCTTTTCACGTATATGCTCATTTCGTATCCTATCTCGAAGAAGTCCACCAATTTACTCTTGAAAATCTCATCAACCTCATGCAGCAACACGCCCATCAATGATCAAACTAGACTAAGCATCCCTTAATTGACAAGCTATTTAATGTATATTTACAAACTGCACTCTAAATGCATAGACAATAATGTACTACTCATCTCATTCACTCTTATATGTAATTTGTTCAATTATTTTATTCTTGTTGCATATTTGTTTTGTCTCTATCATCCATTTCTATTTACATGAGTTATTAAGAAGCACTACAAAATCATCTCTAGAAGCATATTATGGCTCCTAAGATGAGCTCTCAATCAGCATAAATGGATTTAATAGTTTTCACTTAAAGGTTAAACTAAGTGCTTGCTCCAATTTCATGTTGATGGCAGGATCGATCAATATAAAACTCAATTGATTATCAAAAGAGTTTAATCAGATCTATAGGATAGATTGTTTTGATACCCTCACCCCAAAAGCTAGCTTAGCTCCATTAATGTTGCTAAAGGGAAGAATCACGTCTATTCAAGAAATCCATCTATGGGCTTAAATAGAAGCACCTAAGCTAGGTTTGAAAGGTACTTGTTCAGAGTGTCTTGCGTAGTGGCATTTCAAATCATTCCATATTTATTAGACATTCAATTTTAGGCTCCATCATACCAGCTATTTATGTTGATGACATATTATTCATTGTGAGTGATCCAAAAGGCATTCGAAAGTAAAACACAACTAACAAAGGTACTCTAAAGATCTAAAATGGCCCAAAAACTTTATTGGAGTTGAATTTGACTTAAAAAAAGGGGGTCTCACTTTCTTTGAGTAAAGCTATTGATCTTCTTAAAGCAATTGTTCTTGATTGCCCTCATGCAAAATAAGACCACTTCAGATTGCAAGGAATCATTTCAGTATCTATCTTGATATTGAAGGTCAATGGGCAAATTAATATATCTAACTTTTACTAGGACTAATACTTCATTTGTTGTCAAAATGGTAAGCCAACACAAGCAAATTCCAAAATATAAGTATTGGGAGGCTGATTTATGAATTCTCAAATACATCAAAAAGTCTATATTATATGCTAACAGTGAACACTTAAATATAGAAGCATTATGGGACATTATATTTTTGTTTGAGGTAATACGGTTACCTAGAGAATTAAGAAATTCACCATTGTAACAAAATCCAATGTTGAGGACATACAGAGTCCTCATTATGCATGCAAAACGATGTGAATAAAGACTCTTTAAGAGAGTTTAGTTTTCCAATTACAAAGCAATAGTTTTGAGTTGTGATGATTGTATTGTCATCTATAATGCCAGCAATCATATATTCCATGAAATAAATAAACTTAATGAAATTGATTGTCATTTCATTTAGGATGTTGTGCTTTCTGAAAAGATTGTCACCCTTCATGTCTCAAGTTCAAAACAAGCAATTAATATTTTTACAAAAGTTTTGGAACTTCATACCTTCTCTCAATTATGTACTAAGCTGAAATTACTTCATATATATATATATATATATATGCTCCAACTAGAGCAGAAATATTATTATAGGAAATTTCAGATTGCAATGGTACTCCATATATAGTGAGTGGTATGTGTTTATTTTATTATACTTTGGCATATTGCAAATGTCCCTTATTATAAATAGAAACCCACTTATCCCTCAACAACTGATTTCTAGGAGTAAACCATGACAACTAATTTCCAACATCAATTTACTCAAGCATCACTTACCTGTCAACATAGTCTCGTGACATGATACAAAAGTAGTATCAAAATGATCGTTAAATTTGACCAAATCTAATACTATAAAGCAGTGATAATAACTTGGAGAAAGCATATTATTTTTTATATCTTTGTTGATATCTTAAGGTGGCTTGAAATGGGATAGTTATATCAAGGCCAAAGAGTGCAGGAGAACATTGCAATTTACTACATCGTAAAAAAGTACAGTAGAAGCTTCTTCGTTTTAAAAAAGCAAGGCCAGGCCTAGAGGACCTCTACATTCAGGGACTATATGTATCACATCTTTGAGTGTATTTTATACTACAGATGACTAAAATTTTTAGGATAAAATAAAACTTTTGCATTTTAAATGATTCATTCCTTGAAGTGCAATGACAAAAAATACCAAGAAGAAACAAAAGCTTGCTATCAATGTCATTCACAATATTTAGCTACTATTTGATGCTACTTGTTAGATAAGATACATATATTGACACTATGAAACTGAAACTTCAAAGTTAAAAGCTGGACCTAAAGCATAATCAACCAGAAGTCAAGCCACATACCTCCACGTAATCCTTGTAGAAGTGCTTAATGGTGGGGTCTGAGAAGAATGAATCTGTCGAGGTCACATTGGCTCCAGCAGCCTGTGCCCATCTTACGTATTGAGCTTTCCCTCCAAATGCATTAAGATTATTCACAAGACAAAGAATTAACCTTATATTGCTCCTCCTTGCATCATATATGACAAAATCCAGCGCCTGATATATAAAAGAAATAATCTTAAATCAATTTTAGTCTGCAAAAGATAGAAGTATCAGAGAATAAATCAATCATTCTGTCATAAAATTTGTAAGGTACAATAAAATTTGATGATTAATATGACAGAGAATGTAACTAACCATCAGCCATGAACCTAATGATCAATATACAACATTCCTGTATTAAATCTAACTCGTTCAAACACACAAAGCTATGAATTATCAGAAATTACTCTCACAAGAAAACCAAAAGACATTTACATAATATATAATTTGGTTCCATTATAAGAACAGCTGAGAGTTGAAAAAACATTGAAGCAAAGTCTGTAGCTTGTCAACTACATGAGAATACTGCATGCTGCACCAAAGCTCAACTTTTCAAACAAATCCAACAGCAAAATTTAGATCCCATCTTGAGGAGATTTTCAGAATCTTATCCAGTAAACTCTTCTCACTTTGAATCATTTAAACCAATCTTCATCAAGTAAATTCTGCTAAGGGGTGAAGTGTCACATAAATTGTATATTGTCCTACGTGATACATCATAACTTACAACAAATATTAAATTTTATATGAATTAATTAGCTAAGAATTTGAGAATTATTTTCCAATTATTCTCCCACAACCAAAATCCTGAATCCGCCAACATACGCTATAGGAATACGCCTACACAGTCCAATACCTAATTACAATGGAATATTTGCTAGCTGCAGCACCATCATCTATCCAGTTCAGTTCTTGTATGAAATTCCTTTTCCCCGTCAATATTCTTCGTTAATAGCCTACCAATGCTTGACGACAACCCAGGATTCAAAACTCATCCCGTAATCACAACCCCGCCCCTATAAACACATAGGAGAGAGGAAAGAGGGGGAGGGAGAGAGGCATAGAGAAGACACCTGGAAAAGACGCTCGTTGAAACGACCGGGGGAGATCTGGAGCCCATTGGCGCCTCCATCACTGAAGGCCCATGTGCGACAGACAGTCATTCCCATGGCTCGGCCACGGCGGAACATCTCCGATACCTCCTCCAACTTCGAGGAGATCAGCCAGTACGAGTTCCACCCGTTCACGTACACCGGCGTTCCGTCCTCCACCTCCACGAAATGAGTTCCGTTCCGCCAAACGAAGTCCATCTTTGGCTGCAGCCATGGGATCGGAATACGGATTCGAAACTTCCCATCGCTGCCGGAAGAGATCCAGTTGAAGTACAAGACGGTGGCGAGCAGAAGGAATCCTAATGCCGTGTACGCTTTTCTTTCCATTTCTCCTCTCCTTGGCGAGTCATCCCTCCATCTTTATCTTCTTCGTTTTATGTCTAATAAAGCCACAGTATATCAAAACTTTTTTACTCCCTGTGACGCCGCGTTTTGGCAGCTAGAGGCGGACAGGGTTACCAGCGGTTACGAGGCTTACCATCATTTCGGATTAAGTGGATCTGTAGCGTGAGGGTCTGTATGACGGGGCAACAGCTATAATCGAGCCGCTTTGGTCAAACAATTTCTTTTTGTATTTAATTTGAGCAATTTACAATTATGTGCTACTCATATTGAATTTGTTTATAAATCTATAATTTAATTTGTAGTTGATTTAGCTAAATTAATTGAATATGTACTTGAAAGATCTAATAAATATGCATTATTATGTCAAAACACTTGTATCCTCAAGAGCTATCTAACATCATAGACTACTCAAGAACTAGCCACATGAGGGTTTCGTAGAAGTGTCAAACAGTCTAGTTTCAGGGAGCAAACATCATAAATCTATGGCGATAGTATACCTTGGTGTAAAGTCTATGACAAAGAAGCTGTATTTTATGTTGAAATATTTGTATCCTCAAAAGAAATCTAACACCATAAACTCGTGAATTACCTACATGTAGAGGTCACAGAAGCATATGAAAGTCTAATTTTAGAGAACATACATACTAAATCTAGTGAAATCTTGAAGAATTGAATACCATAGTGTGAAAAGCTCATGATCCCTCAACTATCAAAATACTCATATCCTCAAAATTAATCAAATGTCGTACACAACTCACAAATTAGTCATATATAGATATCAAAATGAAATAATTTGGTGATTGTATTATAGAAACTTCTTAACCTGTATACTGAATATCGGGAGATAGAAATAATAAGAACAAACAACATAGAGAATAAGTGAAAGTATATTTTCATTTTTGAACACACTATTTAGGTACATGTAGATAAGTATTTATATAAGTGACTAGGAGATAGGAATTGATTCCAGTACATGGAAGATTTCTATCTAATGCTATAGATGCAATGGTTTGTTGTTGATCAATGGTGTTGCCAAATTCTGTTAAAGTTTATTATTCTGAACTTGCATAAGATGGATGAGTGGGAATTAGAAGTGCATTGGTTGCTTGCATATCAAACTGAGCTTATAAGTTTATAGATTATCATCACCGCTCAAATTAAGTGTATATTGATTGGAGAGTAAATTTTCATGCATATTATAAGAGCAAGTGACTTGGTTAGGATTTTAGTTGAATGATATTTGGTGTCGATGTGGTGAATTGTAATTTCAAGAGAACATATACGATCATAAATAAAGTGATAGTTGATTTCGTCGTGCTTTGTGTAAGAGTGGAAGACGGGGTTCTTTTCTAAAGTCATGGCAAAGATGTTGTGCAATGGAGTGTAGCAGGCTTTTTGCATGAATTTCAAACTTTGCAAGCACGCTGCGAAGCTAAATAATGTCAAATTTCATTGATGCCAAGGCCCTGTATTTTGCTTCGGTGGATGACTTGGCCATTGTTAATTATTTCTTGACACTCTATAAGTATAGGTTTTTACCTATAAATGAGCATTATCCTGATGTCAATTTGCAATCAACGAGGTCAGAGGCCCAATCAAAATCAAAGTAGGAATGAAGAGAGAGATCTCTTTGAGTGATTGGAAGTCTTAGAGGAAGTTTGCCTTTGATATATCAGAGAAGATGCTTCATATGTTGAAAATATTTTTTAAGAGGATTGTGCATGAATTGATAAAGTTAATAGGTGGTAAAGGCAATATCTACTCTGGTAATTATTAGATATTGTAGGGAGCCTGCAATTTTATCTATGGAGGCCTAGGTTAGGAAATGTTTGATTGTTGTTAAATGTGAGTGAAGCTTTGAGAGATGCAGGAGTAGGTGTGGGTTTGCAGTCTGCCATGCTAAATTTGTTCAGTGGATCTAATGCATATTGAGATGCAAGAGGATGTGGAGATGATTTGAATGCATGTGAAGAGAGAGACTAGACCAAAATTCTTTATATAAAAGTGGCCTTGAACGTCTTTAATTAAACTGGAAATGACTAAGAGTTGATTACCAGTAACCAGGATGTCATCGACATAGGGTAAGAGGTAGATTTGTGTGGTGGCTATAGAGTCGATGAGTAGTTATGGATCTAAGTTGTTGAAATTGAAACCTCGATGGAGAAAAAAGTTTGAAAATGTGAGAAATCATTGTCACGGTGCTTGTTTAAGTCCATATATGACTTTGTGGAATTTGCATACAAGATTAGGGTATAGGGGATCGACAAGGCTTGCTGGTTGTGACATGTAAACAATTTCCTGAGGGTGCCATGGATAAACATATTTGAAACATCAAGTTGTTGAACTGACAAGTAGTGGTGAAGAGTTATGATGAGCATAAGATGAATAGTAGTGATCTTGGCAACGAGACTAGAGGTTTGCGAATAATCCATGCCATACTCTTGTTTTAATCCTTGGAAAACAAAATGAGACTTGTAGCAATCAATAATGTCGTCTAGTTTTAGTTTAGTTTTGAACATCCTATGACATGCCAAAGTTTGTTGATTGGGAGGGGAGGGATCACATATCATGTTCCTTGGCTTTGTATAGTTAAAACTCGATAGAGATGGATTGACGCTACACTAGAATATTAGAGGCCTAGAAGTAGCATATGGAGTGGGAGGAGATGATTTGTGAGCAGCTAATGTGAACAGGTGTTTGGGATTAAGGTGACTTGTTTTGTAACATGTTTGTATGGGGTGAGTATTAGTAGCAGGAGGTGGAGTCAGAGGGAGAGAATTGAGAGTTTTTGAGGTATATGGAGTGGAAGGTTGAGAAGGAGAATTTGGTGTTAATGGGATTGTGGTAGCGTTAAGAAAAAGTGGAGAAACTAGAGCTAAAGGAGGTGCACTGGAAGATGAGATGGGTAGAGAGGAAAAAGGGATTATGAGAAGTGAAGAGGGTACAAAGGGATACTTACATGAGGCAAGATTGTCTAGATTGGGAAAGGTATGTTCATAAAATATGATGTGATGAGAAAGCAAATTTTTGCTAGTGGATGGGTTATATCAATGGTAGCCTACGTGGGAATTGGAGTAGCTAAGGAAGATGCATAGTGTAAAGTGAGGAGTCAATTTACTTGAGACAATGTGTCACATCCATGAAAAACATAGATAACCAAAGCTCAATCCTATTCTCATATACAGTGTATAATAGCTCTGATACCGTGAAAGAATATGGTGATAATAATATAGAAGCTTCATGACCTATATAATGAAAATTATGACATGGAAAGAAGAAGAATAAATACTAGAGAGAATAAGTGAATGCATATTTTTATTTTTAAATACATTGTTCAAGTACATGTAGAAGAGTATTATATAAGTGACTAGGAGACATGCACTAATTCTAGCATATGAAATATTTCTATCTAATGGTGCAGATGTAATGGTTTGTTGTTGATCAATGGTGATACAAAATTATGTTAAAGTTTGTTGTTCTGAACTTGAAGAAGATTGATGTGTGAGAATAGGATTTGTGATGGCTGCTTGCATAGTGGACTGAGCTTTTTTAGTTCATAGCTTATCTTGAAAAAGCCTTGAAGGGTCTTTATGGCCGTCCTTAATTTGAGAGAAGTTAATCTAATGGATTTGATTCTCATGATTTTATACCTGCATATTTAGGGTCCATTTAGCGCGACCATTAATGATGGTATTGTAAGTTAAGAAACTATAATAGAAAAAAAATTAAGAAAATGTTGTTAATGTAATATGTAATACTTAGAACCATTAAGTAGCACTTGTGATGCAGATGCTAAATGAAAGACGATATGTTATAGATCTACTTCGTTATACAAAAAAAAAAATATATATATATATATATATATATATATATATATATATATATATATATATATATATATATATATATATATATATATATATATATATATATATATATATATATATTCATTCATTTAAATAGGTTAGGGTATAAATTTTAAAGTTAGTTTGATTATTTGTAAATTTGCTTTAGGAAACACTTTTTCATGGCCCTTCAAAAATAACTATTCAAAAAGCTTTGTCACCATTTTGAATGATAACTTATACTATAAAGTGAAAAATAAATTATCTAAGAGATTATCTTCAAGGAGAAAATTTAGATGAGGATGTGATAACTCAAATTTAATTTGAATGAATTCTTTCATCTATAAATTTACTTTAAAATTAATAAAATATGTAACTTATTAATAATAAAATGCAGCATATTCTTCTTAAATAATTATGATTGATATATTATGAGAATATTTACTATATAAAACATAAATTTTTATACCTTTAAATTAATTTTTTCTAGAATTAAATAAAGGTAATGTGAATTTTAATTTTAATAAATTTATAATTAAACTGATCGTCCAACAATACCAATTATGATTCGAGCATAGTCCAAATGAGCCTAAATTAAGATTTGAAGTATGATTACAAATTTTAGGACATTAATTAAAAGTCCAAATGATATGTAATTTGTTTTGCATACCAACAGTCAAAATAAGCATATCGATGAGTGAAATTCAAAAAGCTCGAGATCACTCGACTCCTATTACATCAGGGTACTTAAATACTAAAATAATATTCTATGAACAAATGAACATGTCATCCGATGGAATATTTTGGAACTTTTATTGGATTTATCAAAATTATATTATAAGAAATTATAAATAGACTCACATTCTTTATATGAAAGGGACTTTGACTTGAGAGCACGATGAGCTTGAATATCTAAAAAATTCTAGACCTCTACTTAGCACTCAACATTGAAGATCACCCTTAGCAATTGCTAGAGCTCCACTCAACACCCAACATTGACTATCACTATTGTCTATTATTTCCCAACTATCATTGCCTATTCATGGTCATCCTACCACCATCTTCATCCCATTGCCGCCCAATTTCATCACCATCCTTTAATACTTCTCTAGCATTCTCAACTACCCCTCTTTTTCTCCTATCAACGGTGGAGATGTTGATCCCTCTTTATGCTCCTCGCAACAACGGAGATGACATTCCCTCCATCTACTCCTCGCAACGATGGAGATATCGTTCCCTCCTTATGCTGCTCACAATGGTAGAGATGCTGCTCTCCTAGCCTTCTCGGCTAATCACAAGTCTACCACATAGAGACTTATTCCATAGAGCTCCTCTCCATGAACTCCCAAACCACAACAATGGCCAAATGTGCAAGATGATAAGGACAATCATGCAAACTCCCTCACATAACCCTTGACTTCCTCAAAGAATAACCTCTCAATCTCACCTTCTCTCGCAAGTGGATTGGATAATCTCTCTCAAGTAAGGAGAAACTCCTCTCTCTCTCTCTCTCTAAAGGACTCACTCTCTCAAGAAAATAATATCTATACGTGCTCACTTGCCTCTCACCCAACTATTATGAAAAGATTTGGATTTAAATATTTAAATTAAATCCTAATTTTAAAATTCAATAGATTGATCGTAATACGAAGTGTGGATCATATTATTCAATTAGTTCAATTTATGTTTTATTTTTTTTTTTAGATTTGACTTTACAATATGAATAGTATAGCATGATTAATTAAATCATAGCTATGATCATCTTGGAAAAACTGTTGTTTGCCCACTAAATATGTTGTTAGATCATACTGTATGATTTGGATTGTACAGTATGAATGCCAATCATGATTTGATCTAGATTTTATTCCTTTATCAACAATTCAAATTAGATAACATTCATTAATAATCATACAGTACGAGTGTATTTGTATAGTATGATTATGTAAAATTCTAAAATTCAAATTTGCCTAAATTTATAAACTCAAATTCAAGAGCAATTGTTTTTCAAAATAATTGATTGTCTTATATAATCAAGGTCATATAGTACGATTAGGTATGAAGAATTTTAATTTCATTAAATGTATTTAACACATAATTTATTAGAATAATTGGTACAATATGATTTAATAATAAACAAAGTATTTAATTTTCATCCACACTCATGAGAGTAAGCTATATTGTACTATCAACATACACCTAAATACATATATACTAAAAGAAAAAAAGAAAATGCATACTCTTATTACAAGTTTTGATTGGATTTTATGCTATAATTCTTTAGTTCTCTTATTTAACTTGGCTCAATGTATGTTACACATAAAATGTTAATAGAACAAATACAAACAATATATATTATAGAGTATAGTAAGTGATCTAACTAATTATGTTTGAATAATCAAAACAACAAGTCGGGCTCAAGGGTTTTAACAAGTGATGGTCATGTGGTAATCTAAGGGGCTGTTTGGTATCGAATTTACAGCGGGATTTAAGTCGGATTTACGCTAAATCAAGCCAAACAGTTTTTGTGGGCGCGTTAAATCCCGGGATTCAGTAAATCCCGGATTTACGGATTTACAGCTTAAATCCGGGATTTAGTAAATCCGAGGGGTAGCCAGATTTAGTAAATCCGAGCGGGATTTATCCAAAGAAGCGCGCGAAAGGGAGAAGTTACCTTCACAGCCAGCGAGCTCCCGTTCTTGCTTCCGATCAAAATTTTGTAACTTCCGATCCGGGTTGGAAGTTGTCGCAGGAGCGAAGTCGAACAACCACGAAGGAGCCGAAGAAGCGACACTGCAATCTCTACACATGCAAAAGCAACGGAGCCGAATAGCAACGAAAGATGAAAGGCAAACCCTAGACGCCTCTAAGTTATTATTGATTAACTTAATTAATATAATTTACATTATTAATACTTAATTAAATTAATTAAATAGTTAATTGTATAATTAGTGCATAAATTAAATAAATTAATTTAAATTATTAATAATTAAAAAATTAAATAATTAATTATATAATTTAACTTAATTGCATAATTAATAATTTAATATTAATACAATTATCTTAATTAATATAACTTAAAATATATATTATTAAATATATAATTAATAGTGTAAATAATAATTAACGAATAATTTGTATTTAACATGTTCTTACTTTTTTATTAATTATGACTAGAAAGTCGTCGCAGGAGCAAAGTCGAACAACCACGAATGAGTCGCAGAAGCGACGCGTGCAATCTATACACCTGCAAAGCAACGAAGCCGAAGAGCAACTACGAAAAGAGAAGATGAAAGGAAAACCATAGAAGCCTCTAAAAGTTATTATTGATTAACTTAATTAATATAATTTAAATTATTAATAATTAAGTAAATTAATTTAATAATTAATTGTATAATTAGTGCATAAATTAATTATCTAATTTATCTTAATTGTATAATTAGTAATTAAATATTAATATGCTTAGATTAATTAATATAATTTAATATATCTATTATTAAATATATAATTAATTGTGTAAAAAATAATTAGTAAGTAATTTGTACTTAACATATTAATAAATTTATAACACATTCTATTTTTTTTTAATTATAAATTTATTTTTAAGTTATAATTATATTTTTCACATTTAAATCTCTAACTGCTGTAAATCCTGAAATATGTTACCAAACAGTTTCTCAGGATTTAACAGGATTTAATATTTGACATAACAAACAGTTTTCAGGTTTAACACATTTCGGATTTACTAAATCCGGATTTATTAAATCCCACTAAAGTTAAATCCCACTTGTTGCCAAACAGCCCTAAGAATAATAATCAGGTGATAATATAAATGTTGTGATCAGACGTTTGCCTAACAATGATGTTCAAATGATGGCTCAATAATGATGCTCAAGATTGAAATTTTTTAGACCTTTTGAGCTCTCTTGAATATCTCCCCCTCTAGAGAATGGGGGCTAGTTGGAGCATTTGGTTAAAATAAAGCTCTGACTAAGGTGAAAGGCATTGTATTGGGTTGGGTCGGGCCAACGCCTTAAGCCCGTTAGCCGTCCCGCGGTCGTTATCCTCTAATCCGCGCGCCCTTCCGACTTTCTTGCAGTTTCTGCACCAAACCCTAAACCTTGATTCCAAATGTGCTTGTGGCTTACCCAGCTCAGATATGCAGATTCTATCGAGTATCTCCTTCCCTTCCACCCCTTCCCCTTCTCTCCTCTCCTCATCCAATCTCTCTTCCGACCTTCCATTCTCATTTCCTTTCTGCGCGCCGCGAACTCCCGCCTCTGATTTTGTGTCGTACTCCTCCGGAAGAGGACATAGTTGCTCAGCGGTGGGTCCGAAGAGGTCAGGGTTCATGTCTGTGATTGAGCGGGCGATGAACGAGGAGGAGTACCGGCGAGCGAGGGCGGAAGTGCAGAAGAAGGGCGTCGATGTGGAGGGATATTTCTTCGAAGGGATATCTGTGGGAGGTCATGAGACTTGTGTGGTGGTGCCCAGCCTCAATGCAGCCTTCGACATAGGCCGATGCCCAGCCAGGGCTGTTAGTCAAGACTTTCTGTTCATTACCCATGCTCATCTCGATCACATTGTAAGTTTTCTTGCTCCCTTCCTCCATCACCCCTCTCCCTTGCAGCTCATTCTCAAGTTTCATGTTGCGAGTAGCCGCGTTACTTGCATATAATTTTCTTTCCTTTCTATCTGTCCTTTATTCTCTTGAATCCATCCTTTTTTTTTTTCTCTTGAATCCATCCTTGTGCTTGCTTTAGTTGTTGGTTTCAAGGAATTTGCAGGCATATGCGGAGCTGTAATTTTTTCTTTTTAATTTTTAAATGAGGCACAAATTGATAATTTCAAAATTATCCTCAATCTTTTATATTCCGGCTTATGATCGATAGTTGTGTTTTAAATTTTTTTTATTAAAGATTTAATATAAAAAGATAAAATATATATTGATAACAAACTTATAATTAAGAGAGTCACTTGGAAATTTTCCCATGTATTTTTAAGTGTCAAAACTTATTTATAAAATAAATAAAAAATTTTCACATCTGTTAAAAATTATTTCAAATCACCTAAATTAATTCTCAAGTTTTGACCCCATTCAATAATTTGATTTAACATTAGACAAAAATATAATATTATGAGTTAATGGCTCTTTGTTTTTACATTTATTTTATTGAATATTTTTTTCGAATAAATATCTTTTGACTTAATTAGTAATAAACATGTATGTACATTTAGATGCTTAGTAAAAATTCTGTAGAAAGCTTGATAAAAATTTTTAGGTGTGTAACTTTCAAATATTCACATTTGTAAAACTTACCATTAACTACCACCATTCATAATAATATCGTTCAATTTGTACTTCTTATTTTGGAGCCACTTTACCATTAGTTTTAAACATTTATCAGCAATGCTTAAAGAAAACTTTTGATTAACGAAAATACTGAAGGTCTATAAATAGTAGTTACTTTAGTTATTTTTCTCTACTTCTTAAGTTTTTTTGCTTAAGCAACATGAAAACCACCAAACATTAGTTTTAAACATTGTTAGAAGTTCTAAATGGAAACATGGAACAAAGGGGAAAGAGAGCATAGTGCTTTTGCAAATTGAAAATAAAGGGGAGATCAGAAAAGGCTAATATGAAAGAGAACATGGGCGGGAGGGGGGGTTCACAATGGGGGAGAGGGATAAGGTGGTGAGTCAATAGAACAACAAAGTGGAAGACCACAAAATCACACATGAGCTCCTAATCGATGCAAATTTTGATTTTCTACATAACCCTGTAGTAATTGGGTTATTTATAAACAAAATTTTGTATACTCTATAATATTATTGAGCGGGGCTAGTGGGTCACGGGTCCACAATGCCCCCAATGTAGCTCTGCTGACGCTTGTAAGTCACAATAATTTCTTAATGAAGCTGAAGTTTCACATAAAGGCTGGGATTTTCTTCCAAATTAATTAATTTTGAAAATATTGGAAGCAAAGTATATTCTTGTAATTTTGTGGTTGAACTAATAAAATGAAGTTAATTGTTACTCTATGAGGGAAATACCAATTCAAATTCTTGTTATCTTAATAAACACAAAATTCAAAGCAGATGATTTTATGATTATATCAATTTATATAAATTAATCTTTCATTCTTGGATAAGAACAAGCTCAAGAATTAATGCACCTTTTTTATTGAATAACTCCACCCCTACTCCAATCCAATTTGTTGCTTGATTTTCACTTCCACGTTTTGTAAGAGAGATCATGGGTTGAATATTCCCATGTGTGTGAAGTGGCTTATGGTTAATTTAATAATAAGAGTAGCGGTGATTGACTATGGGCTATTTATGTTAGTATTATGCTTGATGTGTTGAGCATTGTCGACTGAGTTTTCTCATCTTATTGTTTATATGTTTTTAGGTGTTGATTTAATATGAGGTAGAGATGAGAATGATGAGATGACCTAGCCAAGCAGCTTGCTCAAGGAGCTAGTTAGAAAGCTGCATATTATCATTATTTTTTTTCAGATTATGGGGATTGTTCTGTAATTGATATTCTTATGTAACTATTTAGTGGTGAACTTATTTTGGATTGCGTATGCATATGTGTTTTGTAATAGACACCTAGTAATCTTATGTGAAGTTTGCTTATGTTTGGATTTCTTATTACACTTAATTTGGTATATTGTGTGTATAGCTAGATACTAAAGGAAAGCATGAGACATCCCATCTTTGTGAATCAGCTAGAGTGTATTTAATGGTACCTTATTGATCTATTCGGCTGAATCATGCCCAAGGGTGCTTATTTAAACAAAGTATAGTGTTTTCCTTTGGGAATAGACTATGTTTTTTCTCCCTATCACTCTAAGGCTTAGGCGAGATGCATTGAGCCTTGGTTCATGACATATGTATTGAGAGTTGCAAATTATCATCTACTAGAATGTTTTCTCCATCATATTATGTGGGAAGATAAGCTTGAACAATAAAAGATGTTAGATGCATACAAAAAAACCATTTGCATCACGTAAAATACTTTTAATTAGAAAATTTTTAATCTTAGGATGGAAAAAAGTGCAGTTACAATTGGGCATATCTAGAAATTCGTTAGGATTAAAAGTAAGTTGAGGACAATTTATATTAGCTTTGATGATGAAGTTTGTGTGTTGAACTCATTGTCATCCCTTTTTGAGAGCTAGAGTGGAATTACAATTGCAATTTTTAATTAAAATGGTCTTATGAAGTTGAAGCTCAATAATTTTCATGACTTAAACCCAAATGAAGACACTCAAAGATAAGAGTTAGGGGCAAAGGATTTTCTTCTTCATTGGCTATTGGGAAGTAAAGGAATTACAAAATAAAAATAGGGTATACTTCATCAAGATCCAGCTCTCAAAGAATGAATTAACGCAACAATCGAGAATGATTGGGCTTATGAAAAAAACGTCCATAGAAGAAAACTAGAAAAACAGACAATAAAACTAAAAAGAGGAAATTGTGAATGTTTTACAAAAGATATTCAGGATGTTGTAGTCCTCACTATTGATATTCCCATGAGGTCTTAGATTCTAAAATCAGGCATATCTTTTTATATATTTTTATATAAAAAGATTTTAACTGATTATTTTATAGCAAATTATGGGTAATCTATTTTGCTGGTAATGATCCCATATCGTTATGGGAATTGAGGTGTTCAAATCAAAACCACTAAATGGGATTTCTATGGAAATTTCACAAGGTCAGACAAATTTCAAGCTTGAAGGGAATCTGATATCTATTAGATGGCTTGATGAAGCAAATTGTTCTTTGACCTTAGCACTATCACTTGAAAGGTAATTAAGGATGTAATGTCGATGACATGTGATAACAAATATAACATTACATGTAACTTTGAATACGAGAATAGTGAGTGCAATAGTAGGCTAAAACATTATTTATATACATGACATCCAAGACTAGGATATATCAAGTGCAACTGGGATGAAATTTCTACATTTAAAAGGGAATCCTTCAAATTTGATGTATTTGGATTCTATTTTTGTGTGGGTTGTGTTTTGGAATGTATAAGAAAAGCTTGTTGTAAAAGTTAAGTGGCTAGGATTAAATAATGGGGGAGAGTATGATGGCAAAGAGTTTAGGGAAATTTGTATTGAGATTTGTATTTTGTGGACTCTAAAGTTAATGTGATATTGTCGTGATACAAATAAGTGAAAATATTTCCACATTGAAAATGAAATTTAGAGTTATGCTTTTAATATAATAGCAATAGCCCTTACTCATTAACTTGTTGATGGGTGTTCAATTTGATCTATTGTTATCTTTATACTTTTACAATGTAGAGGTTCTTCTTAAAAATGAGTATGCAGTAAAAGTTAAGTGCCTGAGATTAAATAACAGAGGAGAGTATGATAGAAAAGAGTTTAGGGGGAGCTAGTGCGGGATTTGTATGTAGAGAACTCTAAAGTAAATGTGAGATTGCTAAGTTACAAATAAGAGTAAAATATTCTTGCATTGAAATTAAAATTTAGAGTTTTTTTTTTTTTTAATTATTATTATTTTTTTTATTTAGAGTTGTGTTCTCAATATGCTAGCAATCGCCTTTACTCATTAGCTTAAATTTTAGAGCTGATGGATGTCCATCTTGTAGTGTATTGCGCCATCAATTTAAGCCCCATTGTGTAACCCTGCTAACAGATAGAGTGTAGAGCAGAAGTTCAAAGGTAAAATCAACAACTTCCATATTTAACCATATGGTGGCGATGCAGTTTTTTATATTTTAAACTCTGGAAATCAACGATGGATTCTAAAATCACATGTGTAGATGTTTTGGCCTTATTATCATGGTGGGAGCCGCGGCATGCCTTTTTTAATCATGTTGGATGGTCTGAATCAAGGAAGACCACTTGCTTTTGCAATTATTGCATGTAGTATTTGTGGAGTTCCTCTACTGGTTTAACTAGAAACTATAAAGTATTAATAATAGCACAGCTAATTGTATGTAGGGGGGGCTGCCAATGTACGTTGCAACTCGAAGCCTGTACAGTCTGAAGCCACCCACAGTTTTCATACCTCCTTGTCTTAAGGAAAATGTAGAGAAGCTATTTGAGATTCATAGGGCTATGAGTCACAATGAGTTAAAGCTGAATTTAGTTGCATTGGATGTGGGTATGACATTGTCTTTCCTTTTTAACTTTTTATTTCAATGGTTTGTTTGCATAACCTCTTTTTTTTCCCCTCTATTTCAGGGGAGACCTATGAGATGAGGAATGATATTGTTGTTAGGCCATTCCGAACCAGCCATGTTATTCCAAGCCAGGTGTTAGATCTGATTTTTTAACTGCGTTCTTTCCTCAACAAATGCTCTTGGCCTGGCTCTGTAGGTATTGAGCGTATAAGTTCTTGATTTTTAGCTACATTTTATTTATTTGATCCAGGGATATGTTATTTACTCCATTAGAAGAAAGCTTAAGAAGCAATATACTCATCTGAAAGGCACTCAAATCAAGAAACTAAAGCTTTCTGGTGTTGAGGCCCGTATCCAGTATTCCCTATAAAAGTTGACTATTTTCATGTTTTTTGTCTTGTAATTTCACAATTTTTCTGAATGTCCCTGATACATTGTTCTTTATGTTTGACCGAAAACTTTCTTTTTGTCAGATTACGGATACAATTTTATCTCCTGAAGTTGCTTTTACTGGAGACACAACATCTGATTTTATAAGCGAGCCTCGAAATTCTGATGCTCTGAGAGCAAAAGTTCTTATTACTGAGGTATTCTCTCTGATTCATATGGGCAACTAATTGATTATTTTAGGTTTTAATCTATGATGCATGGATACACTTGAAAATCATGGGTCAACGGCTGACATTATGTCAAACAGGACAAGTTCCTGATATTACACCTGCAGTTGTCATATATGGGAAGCGAGTAAAAAAATTTGGAAGTAAAAAAGAACTTTGACATTCGCGTTGGTCAGGACAAATCCCCATTAGATGAAGATGAATGCCAGTTTTAATATTTTTATTTCATTTTTTTTGGGATTGACTTCTCACCTTCCTCTTTTGAAGTTATAAGAGTAACATCGTCTATACTCATTGACAATTTTCCATCTTTTTTTTTGGAGATCATTAAGAGTTTCACGTTAATATTTTTTGAAGTTTGTATAATAGGATTTGCTATTGATTTATGAGTTCTGGCATTATCAAGCAGACTACGGTGTTTTGCTAAGGAATTGTCATAGTTATATAATTTGATTTATGAATGAAACTATTTCGATTTATACATTCATGTATACTTGCCTGCTTCCGGACTTGCGAGTTGGCTGTTTGCTTGCTTCAGATTAGATTAAAATAGCTCCAATTGACCTCTTAAATCTTTAGATTACACTAAAATATGGGATTCTGATAAAAAATTATTATGGCTTTCTTTGATGTTCAGCTGAATTGGCAGGACAAAAAACGTTGTTATTCACTTATTTGTAACTTTGAGGTTTATATCATATGCAAGTCATCTGCAACAACCCTACTTCCGTGATACAATTGCCTTCAGAATTAAAGCCTCTCTCTTGTATAAGATATTTGTGGAGGGGGATAGGAGAACAAACCCCGGATACACAGTTGATTTTATAAGCACTTAATTTGTCTCACAAATAATTAGATTTCATTCGTCATCAATCAAAATTATATATCATGGAGCCTTATTTAGAGAGACTTGGTTGTTAAATCTAGATTTGTTCAGTGGATGATACCCGACTTTATCAGTAAATCTATTTGGCGAGCTGAGAACCTATTAGTGAGAATGTAGAGCAGAGAGAGTGGAGAGGAGGAGAGTAAGATGGTAGAAACTCCACTATCGCAATTAGAAAATACAATGAGTATGACTCAAGATGCCCAAAAGATCCATATAAAGTCTAAGGAAAAAAGTCTAAAAGGTCCCAAACTGTTCTTTATCAACCTTTATTTATAGAGTTTTGAGGGCTATGGGAAATGCTATACATAGAGAAGTAAAACACAGGCTACACATTGATATATGCTAATATAAGACACGTGTCACCTCCTAATTAGTTGCAAGAGGGCGAAGTCAATGTTAGTGAGTTATTTATCGTCGAGCAAGCACAAGAGAGGAGAGTAGGTATCGGGTGAGTCTGCGGGCGAATCCCGAGATGAAATGGATTTGCGGCTTACGAATCTTCTTATCAAGTCGGTGATTGGCCTAGGGAGCTCGAGGTCGATTTGTCATGAAAGGCGAGTAGAGATGTTTGTGAGAATGAAGAGTCTCTGAGTCTGTAGTGGTAGTCTAATGGAGTGTGAAGTCCCTAAGATAAGTGCTTTCTTGTAGCTGAGTTTGGTGAGGTCAGAGTAGGAGGATCTTATTGAGATGAGTGGCGATTAGGGGTGTAAGTGAGCCGAGCCGGCTTGAGCTCGACTCGTTAACGAGCTCACAAGTCGAGCTTATCGAGCAAGAGTTTGAGCTCGAGCCTATACTCATGCTTTTATGTTAAATGAGCTCGAGCTCAACCTTGCTCAGCTCAAAAGCCTATTGAATCACTCAATTAACTTAAAATATATTTAAAAATTAATTTAAATAAGCATTATATAATAGATTTTAATATTTTAAATTAATTCTATATTAAAAATATAAATTATAAAAAATTTAAAATTTAATTTAAAACCAAAAAATCGAGCTCAACAGCCGAGTCAAGCTCGAGCTTTTCAAAGAGTTCGAGTCTATTATTTTTTTACCAAGTCGAGCTCGAGCTCAACAAGAAATAAACAAGCTTAGCTCGATTAGGCATATACTCGACTCGACTCGACACGACTTGTTTACATCCCTAGTGTCAATTTGCTTGATGGGTGAGGAACTTCGTGGTCTCCGAGCATAGGACGAGTAATGCCTGCCATTCTCCTTGGCTGAGTTCCTCCACTAGTCTCAAGCGAGTGTTTTAAGAAATTTGTTCTTAAGAGGAAGTACCCGTCACGACCCGATCGCTATATGTTAAAACACCCGAGAAGATGATTATGGGTATACAAAGGTTACAAGGACCAAACCAAATATTTAAAATTAAATTCAATTCTAACAGATGTTTAAATCTAAATATATTTTATAAAAAGCTTGAAAACGAGTTCATTTCATTTCTGTTATGACCTAATTTGAGTTGTGATCACCTATTGTCACTTGGGCTTTTATGGATGATTGGGTTTGCTTAAAGGCATGTATTGTATCAACTCCTGATGAGCAAAGAACTTTCCTATAGATATTCATGTAATCATCTAAGAGATCGGGAGCTAGCTTTTGTAGTTCCTCTTTGATCATTCAGGTATCATCTAAAGCATACTTGCCTTTTTATCTAACTGAAATATTTTGTTTAATATTTTCCCCAAGTATCACTTCATATGAAATAATACTTTTAGAATCAAAGTAGCTAGACATAATTGGAATAATGAGATCTATGGAAGCAACATATATAGTTGAAATCTCTCCTGTGGAAGCGTCAACAAGAAATTATCTATGTTTGGAACATTCTTTAATGAGTCAATACATTTTTAAGGCTAAAAAAAGACTAATAAATATATGGGGAGACAAATCTAAATATAAATATTGAAATTAATTTTTGTACATTTTGAAATAACCACATCTTATGTACTTTATTATATATGGTCTTCCCGAAGCATGAATGATGAAAGCCACTTTCATTATACTCTTGAATAATTATCTTAATATTTAGTGTTAGAATACTTATGCAATTCCATTGCTTTGTAACCCCATCATGTGGATCATGTGTGTGCGTGTATGTGTAGCGTAAATGAAGTAGCAAAATCAAAATATGATTGACATGCTAATTGAATAAGATTTATAGCTTTTAAGGATTTAGATTCTTAATAATTTTAAATGGTGTCTTGCGTGGATTTGCATATGATATTATTGTATACAAATTCTGATGAGGTCATCGACAAGAGATTTCGGCGCGTCTATCAGAGACGACATCGGAGGTTGACGGCCATGATGGAGAGCCTCTACTACTAATTTTATTTGCACTAGCATTTTATGTATCATGCACATTTATTTTTCAGTATTCCCATTTTACCCTTGAGGGTATTAGTTTGCTTTTGTAGCCCGGAGGGCATTTTAGACTTTGTACTTGTGTCATGTGGAGCCTATTTAAATAGCTCTTGTTTCTTGTATGAGGACTATTGATTGATTAATAAAAAATTTCTATGGTTTGTTCTCTTTGTGAGTTCAAGGAGATCTCTTGGTGAGTTCTTCGCATGAGATCTCTTTGTGAGTTCTCTTAGTTTTTGCATCCAAGGATCTTCCCCTCATCCTCAAGCGCCATCATCCACCACAACACATTTGAAGCAGCCGGCCCCCTGTCCCCCTCTCCATACTCGCCGTCCCCTTGGGATCGCCACCCGTCGGCCATCCCAAAACCCCCACCGGCCGGCCACCTTGCCGCCGGCTTCCCTCCACCACCCTTCCACCACCACCTCTTTCCCTCATAACCTCGCTTGGAATTTGATTTTCAAATTTCAAATTACTTTCCAAATTTGGACGTTCTATTTTAGGAAAATTTTGAATTTTGAATTCAATTTCACATTCATGAAATTGGATTCATGAAACAACAATTTCCTAGTCATCCTTCTAATTTGGAATCCTCCACCTCATCCCTAATTCTCCTCTCCCCTCCTTGATGCCGCCGGCCCCCTTCATTGGGCCCCCTCTTAATTGCTCAATTAATCTCCACTCCTATTTTGAAATTCAACTTCTAATTTCAAAATAACCCCCTCCGGATTTATTTAAAATCTGAAATTATTTCAGTTTTAATTTCAAATCATATTCCCCTAATCAAGCCGCCGGCCCCCCTTGAGCCTCCCCATTGAGAAAGTTTTAACTCGCCTCCTTAATTTGGGGATTTCAAAATTAAATCTCAAGTTTTCCCTCCCAAACTCTCTAAACTGAAATCAATTTCAGTTTTCCAAAAACTTAACACCCTTTCTCCCCTTTGGAGAATTCTTCGCGGCGACCACCCATTCTCCCCACAAAGATGCATGGAGGAACCCGAGTGGAATTTCGGATTTGAGTACGACAACCAAGGAAGAGTTGACATCCTCAAATCCCCCTTCTTCGACGTTGGCTTTGACTTCGAGGACACCGTCGAAGAATATTTGGATCGGATACTTCCAACACTTGTGGATTCCATTGACGACCACTTCTCCGTCTACACGTGGATCATCAAAGGGCGTCATCACGTGCCACCTCCACCTCCGCGCTCCTTTTCCACAACGACGTTACTTGGCTCCTCCATCCTCGTGGCGACCTCAATACTAGCTTGGACGATCTTCCGCCGCTCAACCTAGTTTCGTAGGAACGAGAGAAGAGGCCTCAAGGTGAACAGCTCACTATTAATTGTTGGATTCAGTTTGCTAGTTTTTAACTTTACTATTTTCCTTTGTATTGGCTTAAATCGCCCGGTTACCTTTTGATTGTAATTCCTTTGCCTAAGCAAAGTAGAACTCTACGAATTCTTGTATCCGATTTGGAATTGAAGCATGATATTATGAATGGTTAAGCTTTAATTAATTTCCTTTTCTTTAATCACGTGTAACTCAATTCATGCATCACATCAAATTCAATAATAGAAAGATGTAGATCCCAATTTCTTAATAGATTTTCAAGATTTCTATTTACTACTTCAATTTGATCATTAGTGTGACTATTTGACTGATGAAAATTTAAGCGTAGTATATTATAATTTTCATAATATATTTCAGAATTTAAACTAATCATATATCTCTTCAGATATTATGATCTAAGTTAACTCTTGTAACTTGGCAATTTTCCCAACAAATAGTTTTGCTAAATAATATGCATTAGTAGTCTTGAAGTATGGAATAAAGTGAGTTATTTTAGAAAATCCATCTACTGCCACTAATATACTTTCATGGCCACATAGAGTATGACACTGATTAACAATCCTAGCAACCTTCTTAATGAAGGCCAATAAAAGATGCACTCTTGCAGAAATATGATTGTATTCCAATCAATGTGACTTGCCATGCCACCAACATGCTTTTCTTATACAATATGAAAGCCTACTAATTTTATAAAGATAGATTTCTTGAATAATAGTAGTATAAGAAACATATGAAATATCCTTGTTATCATGATAAATCACGTAAGCCAAGGTATGCCACATTGTCCTCTTGTATTTTGTCAAAATCAGGTGCATTAATGTGCATAAATTAAAAGTTAAGAGAAAGGAGATGTCACCCTCTTGTTTATTTTGAATTCCATTTGTAGGTTCCAAGATAAATTGTAATCCTGAAAATACTCAATCCACTTGACATGTTTACGCTTAACTTCTTTAAGTATTAGAAATGAAAATATTTTTTTTGGTAGAAAATAATATTATCATTACTTAAAGATTAAATACGAGCATAAAATTATCTATTATAAATAAGGTACTAAAGCCTCATTTAACTTTTCATTAAAGTAGGCAATTTGATGGCATTCTCTACTAAGAACCCCCTCTTATATGAATACTAGGGATATTGTATAATATTTTAAAAATATTTATAAAGTTAGGGAGTTTCAAAAGTTGTCTTTTTAAAATTATCTATCAAAGAGGTCATGAATCATGATAGAACTGTCGTTTCTAATGGACTGTCACAAGAATGTAGTTGAGCCATGAAAATCTGAACATTCGAAATAGAAGTGGGGGTCAACCTTAGCAAGGATTGCCCTGATATTTTAGGGATATGGTTCTAAAGCCATAAAAGACGCTACAAAGCCAATAAATATGACTTTTAACTGTATAAATTTGTACTTTTTGAGATTAATATGAAACTTCTCATCTCTTAACTTAAACATTACTTAACACAAGTGATCAAATTGCTTAGTCTCAATCGAGTTGTAAATCAGTATGTCATCAAAATAAACTAATTTAAACTTACCAATGAATACCTAAGCACCTAGATCATCATGCTTAGGAAGTTTTTAAGTGCATTTGACAATAAACAAACTATTAACTAACAAATTAGGTGTGTTAAATATTATTTTCCATTCATCCATGGGATGAATCTCAATCTATTATACGTGTAACTTAATTTTTGAAATGTGTTGGGACTTGGACATCATGTCATCTACGATATGAACAAGAAATCTATAATTTATCTTGATTTTATTAATTACGATTATGAAAACACATATACTAAGAATCACATGAACACATGGACTCAAACTTTCTCGCAACTATCTTTTTTACACTAGTTTTTATACTTAGCATCTAAACTCATCATGCTCAGTGGGATTTATCCTTTAGTATATTAAATTTGGTAACCATGAATGACATGAAATATATGTCTAGCTGAATGTTCCTCATGGGATGAAGCTCAGTAGGAAATTCGTCATGATGAATGTCTTAAAATTTTGATAGAGGGTTTGTTACTACAACATATATATGGTACTCAGAAACAAGAGGGGAAATCTCATTTGTGTCCAACAAAAGTAGTATGGGGGACTCAATTATAGTCCCATGGAAGCCTTTTGACCACAAAATAAAAAAATTAGAAGTGAAATACAATATGGTCAAAGTAGTGGAGGCTTGTGTGGAAACACGGATGGCTGGTGCAATCAGTAGTAAAAACCATGATCTTAGAAAATTTGGTTGAACTCAAACATAGTAGCTCACTTTTAGTAGTGGTTGAATAGTTGGTAGAAGCTGTAGTCTAGCCTTTGGGGCTTAACTAAAAATAGTCTTTGTATCAAAATTTTTTTTATACATGGGGTTACAAAATTAGTCCTTCAGCCATTCAAATTTAAATCTGTTGTTATCCAAAAAAAAAAGATAAAAATTCAATTAAATAATTCAAATTAAAAAAAAAAAGAAAATCCGGTCATAAATTGAAATGGGCTATTGGGCTCAAAATGATTTGAAATAGGCTCAGTTTTGTTGTCTTGATTAAACTTCCTGTAATTAGCCTACGCCTCCTTGGGCTGTTATATGATGCTTTTTAAGTTCTATACTCAATCGTTACCATATTTGATACCTTAGTACTTCTAAAAATAGAATGGATTGCATGTTATGGTATATTCAATTATACATTGTGCTTAACTTCATATAGCTGGTACCGTTATCTAATTTTCTATCAAAACTAACCTGCTTGTGTGAAGGCTACAGGCAATAATAATTGAAGATGTGTATTCTTCATTGTTTCTCATATGAAAATCACAATTGTGAAGTTGGATCCTAATATTTTTTCATCCCAAGTGCGTGGCGCTCATCCAAAAATAACTTTAGTAGTTTGTGCAAAATTTTGGCGGCGTACTAATGTCACGGCCCGACCCAAAAGCTCGATCTAACAAGGTGGAAACAAAAAGTCGGATGATATTAACAATTTAATCATATCGTAACAAAATTAACATACAACTTATCAATATAATTGAAGAGCCATTAATTTGAAAATACTTTAATCAATATATATCAAAACTAAGCATTCACATAAGTTATATTTTACCTGTTTTCAATGTTGCGTCGTCTTCTATAGACGTACTCTTTTCTTTCTGTCATTTCTAAATCTTTGAAGACTTACCGGAAACATTTTTTAATGAAATGAGTTTACAAGGTAAACTCAGTGGGTAATTTCTACAACACATAATATTTATAAAGTATAATGCAATTAACCTTTAATATAGGTCTATTCATTTAACATTGATATACTTTTCCTCATATTTGTTCATTTCATTTCATTCATTCTTTTATACATATCATATCATTCTCATTTATAACATTTAAAATACTTTAACCTATATTTTTTTCCCATTTAATTTAGTACATGAGCACCGTCTAAATGTATCAAAGGTACAATCATTTTCATTTTCCATAACCTTTTCCTTTTTACGTGCACATGTACATTGCTTCCCAAGCTAGTACCATACGGGGTGAACTCCTATAAGTTTGCATGCATATCTTTTTTCCTTTTTATTTATTTATTCATATATCATTCAATATATAAGTAACATATATATGTATTGCTGATGATATTCCTCTTGTTGATAAGACTAGAGAGGGAGTTGAAGGTAAACTTGAATTATGGAGGTTAACCTTAGAGTTTAAAGGTTTTCGCTTGAGTAGATCTAAAACGGAATATATGGAGTGTAATTTTAGTAGTAATAGACCTAGTGAGAGGATTGTGACTTTGGGCGATCAAGTCATTAATAAGAGTACACGTTTTAGATATCTTGGATCTATTGTTCAGAGTGATGTTGAAATAGATGGGGATATTATCAGCATAATTCAAGTTGGATGGTTGAAGTGGAGGAATGCATCGGGCTTGTTATGTGATAGAAATGTACCTCTCAAACTTAAGGGAAAATTCTATAAGATGGTAGTGAGGCCTGCAATGTTTTATGGTGCCGAATGTTGGCCATTAAAAGAGAAGCATAATACTAAGTTAAGTGTGGCAGAGATGAGGATGCTCAGGTGGATGAGTGGCTTTACCCTTAGAGAGAGGATACGAAATGAGCATATACGTGAAAAGGTTGGAGTAACTCTAGTAGAAGATAAGATTAGAGAGAGTCGCCTTAGATGGTTTTGTCACATAAAACGGCGGCCTTCTGATGACCTGGTTAGGAGAGTAGAGGTATTAGATTTGACTTATGTTAAGAAATGTAGGGGTAGACCTAAAAAGACTTGGTTAGAAAATATTAGGAATGACCTTTCTTTATTAGATTTAAAAGAGAATTTGACTTTTAATAGGACACAATGGAGAAAAAGGATTCATGTACATGACCCCACGTAGTGGGATAAAGGCTTGATGTTGTTGTTTTTGTTGTATAAGTAACATATATATGTATAACTGCTTTCTTTTTTTTTTTTCTATTTCTTTTACCTTCTTTCACATATTTATGCCATCTCTATATACTTTATCAAGATAATCTATATATATTATCTTATATACATTTGAAGTTTACATAGCTTTATTCATAATAATCTCAAAATAACCGAAGCAATTAAATAAATCTTTCTTTCAATATGAAAATGTAAATGGAATAATGAAATTTCAAATAATTATAATTATCACCTTTATTTTCCTCTTCCAATATTCGTCCAGTTTTGAAAACATTTAACTGTTCACAGGAAAATAATTTAATTAATATTAAATATCAATTAAATATATTAATAGACATTTGATTTCTTCTACAAAACTTACCTCACAAGATTTTCTTTCTTTTCTCGCAAAACTTCCTCCACCATCAAACCAAAATCTATATCACTTGGTTTCTTCTAACCTATAAATTAAAATATAGTTACAAGAAATGAAAGCATATGACCTCAACTAAATTACTTACCTTTACTTAAGAAGTAATTCCAAAGTTCAATTCATTCTTATTCTTTCTCTCCCAATTTCTTTCTCTTCGCATTCGATCGCTTGCTTTTCCCTTTAGGAAAATATCATTTGATTGAGATGAAGTAAAACAAGGAAATTTATACAAAAAATTGAAAAGAAAATCCAACAAACATTCTTCCCTCTTTTCATCGATCTTTCTTCTCGTTCGTTGAAATTTCTTCCAAATTTTTAATTCGTTAGCGATGGGAATGAAAAGGAATTGATAAATCTTATCCTCCCACTCAATAGTTCTTTAAAAATGGCAAAATGGATCTAAAAAATCTTCCTTCGCGTGCGTTCGGTCCGCCCAGATGTTCCGCCCTTCTGTTTCGTTTGCAAAACTGACCCCCTTATGGGGTCGCGACTTTTATTTGGAGGGTTGGCCCGTATGGTTGAACCGGCCACCCAAACCGGTCTATTACAGCTAATCCAAGTTCCAAGCACATAATTCACTTGTTAAAAGAGAAATTGTTGCTGATAAGTTAAGCATATCAAATATGTATTATTATTATTATTATTTAATTCTCTCCTATTTTTTTGGTTGGCCTCATAATTGATACTTCGTTTTTGACAGGCAACATTTTTAGATGATGAGTTTGATATTGAGCATGCACGACTGCATGGTCATATGCATTTGCGAGAGGTAAGTTTCTTCATAATCTGTGCTTCTAGATCGTGTACATACCACATAGTAATTTCAAATTACATTGGATATGAGATTTGGTGGAAGTTATTTAACTGTTATTCTCTCAACCTGCTAAACGAAGGTGGAAATTCTTCTATTTAAATTTTAATCATGCATAATATTGTTCTTGTTTTGTAGATCCTGGAGCATGCCCAGTGGTTTCGCAACAAGGCAATCTTGCTCACTCACTTCTCATCCCGTTACAAAGTTGAGGTGAACCCATACATGCCTTCTGATTTCAAATTTGCATTTATATCTAAGGTGTCAATATTTGGCATGACCCGAAAACCCAACTCGAACCCGATCCGAAAATTTTAGGTTAGGGTCAACTCGACCCGAAACAGGTCGGGTTTCGGGTCGGGTTCAACAATTCAACTTTTTCAAAAATCGGGTCAGGATCGGGTTAACCCTTTGACCCGAAATTGGCCTAAAACACTTTTTTGACCCGAAAACCAGAGATTGATTCATTTTTGACTTGTTTTTTACACGAAAAGCGGAGTTTGACCCATTTTTTGACCCGAAAACTAGCAATTTTTTCAGTCTCGGGTCATTCGGGTCGTGTCGGGTTGACCAAGACTCAAAGCGGGTTGGGTTAGGGTTGACCAGTATAGTGCCGGGTCAATTTCAGATTCAACCCGAACTCGACCCGTGACCCGAAATTGACACCCCTATTTATATCACTTGTTTGATTGTTTCTAAAGAATGGGCTGATCTTTGCAGGACATTCGGCAAGCTATCTTGAAGTTGCAGCCTAAAGTGTCAGCCAAAGTTGTGGCCCTTACAGAAGGATTCAGATCATCATACTCTTAAATGCTCATGTATGGATTCCTTTGTTATTGATACTGGTCAGGTATGAGAAGGTTTCTTTTGTATTGGATATGTGATCATAGTACACGTCTTTCTAATGAAGTGGAGTATGAGCTCCATTCTCAAAGGACTGTCCAAACTATTTTGCATTGCTTATTTGCTACTACCTCTACTATAGAAAGAAAGTTGTAAATTACTTTTAGCACAATTGTAGGAAAGTATATTGTGACGCGATTTTGAAAATCAATCAGATTTGTCATCTTTAAAAGCCCCAGGGGGCATTTTTTTTTCTTGTACAAGTAATTTCTTGCATAATTGCTTCTAAAGAAGAAATTTATTTCAAATTTAAGAGATGGAAATTAAGGCTTTGCTTGTGACAACTTCTTTGCTGCTTTTTAAAGCGATTTTATAGTACAAAATTTCTTGAATTAAAAATTTTTTAATTAAAAAATAGTTTTAGAAAGTAACAAGAAAATGGTCTCAAATAAAGCCTAAATTTATGTTAATAGTAATTGTTTAAGACTTGCATTTTATCTGGTCTTTGAAATTTGTACTGTAAAGCCAAATGAGGCTCTGGATTATTCACCTAGTAATTTGTTTGTAAGTGGTCTTCTGAAGAACTAGATTGTATACGAGATTGATTGTATCTGGATTATTCACCTATTAGTGCTGTTTCACCATATTATATTGAGATCAAATTATAAGAATGCATGTTTGTGGAAATCGGAGGTATTTTTTGTCCTAGAATTGATGATTCTATATTCTAAGGTTTTAAGGTTTTATTTGGGATAAATTTTTTACTGTTTTCTAAAGTAATTTAGTAAAAAATTTCAAGTTCAAAAATTTTTTGTATTAAAATTTTACTTTAAAAAATAATAAGAAAGCTATCTCAAATGAAGCCTAATCAAACATATCCGAGCACCACCGCAATGAGGGGAAAAAATCCATCGAGAGATTATTACATGCAGAGTCCGGACGCATTCGGAGATCAATTCAGATGTGTAACGTCATCTGATGCACTATGTGTTAGATGATGTGGTGTGTCCGGATTAGCCTTCAAAGGCGTTCGGACAGCCTTGTTCCAACTATTGTGGCCCTGTGGGTTTATTTTTTACTCAATTTTTTAGTATAACAAATAAATTTTTTATACAAAAAAATTGCTCTAAGAAGCAGTTAGAAAGCCGCCGCAAATAAAGCCCTAATCTCACGGGAAAACTTTTATGTATACATCTTATTGATGCTACTTTGTATTTATGTTGTGTTGTTTAATTGAAGCATACGAATGCTTGCGAAATTATTGTTAATAATTGATGAAAGTCCTAATTTTATTTAATAGGTGTTTTAAAAAAAACAATATTTGATCAACTTCCGATAACTCTCCCAATCCTAATTTTTATATTTTTGTTTTTCTTTCAAACAGAAGCTGTGTTGTCTTTCACAGAATGCCCCAAAATTGATTATTCGATTTAAAGAAGGAATAATCGGGCAATAAAAAGCATTGTCTGATGAGTCAAAGACTATTTATCTTCTTTATTTATTCATTTCTTAATTATATTATATAGATTTATCTTATTTTTACCTCTATATTTTTTATTTTATTATATTAAACTTAATTATGATAAGTTTTTTTCTCTCATTGCACTCAAATTCATATATAACAGCATATTTTCCGTACGGGTTGAATTCTGTTGGATCTAAAAATTTAAGACTTATGAAGATCAGAGAGAAAATAGAGTTTAGAGTGAGAAGCCTTGAGATTTTATCAAAATAGTTTTTTATCTTGTGCTCAACTTTTGACTCATTTATAAATTTGGATTGGGGCTATGTAAATAAGTTAAAATAAAGAATAAGGTTCAATAATTGTTTGTTGTCTGGGCTGCAAATGAATGAAGCTGAGTCGAATATGTGTCTTTTCATGTTTGAGTTTATTTATTATCAATTTATTCAATTTTGGTCCGTGTTTGCTTCGAGTTTTATTGTTTGTGTTCATGTTTGGTTTGTTTAAATTAATGAGTGTTTATGTTTGGTTCATGTTTAGTTCATTTAGTGCTTATTGAGCTTTAAACAAACAAGCCATAATGAGTTATAAATGAGCTCTACATTTAAATGCTCATTTACTTAACAAATGAGTTTTATCAAGCCTCCTAATAAATAATTACTTCGAGCATGTTCGTGAACATATTTAGCAATTTTTTTAATGACGGGGAAGAGTTTCGGTGTTTGTCGCGCTACCTTTTGTCCTTTCCAATTCAGTAAAATTTAATAAATATGTAAATTTTATTTTAGTTAGCATAAATTATAATATTCAATTACTTTAAATTTATTATTTAGCAATAGTAATACCATTATGTTATAAGAAATATATAATATCTATATTATTTATATTTATCAATTTTACAATCAAATATTAATTGAATTTTTATCGAGCTTATCCACGAATTTTGAATCGAACTTGAATCAAGCTTTTATCGAGCTTAAGGTTGAGCTTGTTCAAGAGCTTTAAATGATCTTATTCATGAATATAAATGAGCCGAACACATCAGTGTTCAAACTTGTTTATTTAAGGATCTAGTATTTAAAATATTGTTCAAGTTTGTTTATATAGTTAATTAAAAGATCACAAACAAGATTTAATCGAACCGGCTATCGAGCAACAAATAGCTTGTTTAATGTTTTGTTCGCTTGCAGCTCTATTTGTTATAAAATATGAAACATATTACTCAATTATATTTGAATAGACAAACTTGATCCAAATGTCCAATGAATGTGGCCGGTAAAATTTATGTGAATTTTTAAAAATTTATATATCACACTATGCTTGAGACTAGCATTAACAACTTCAAAAGAAATTTTATTTAAGCTTAGTATTTTAAAAAGATAAAATATAAAACAATAAAAAATTACAATTTGAATGCATATTATTCAAATAATTGTTTTATTATCAAAATAATTAAATATTTATTTCTCAATATAAATTATTAAAATACTATTCATTCATTCATTTTTAACACATTTCAGTCAATTTGTCAAAAGCTTTACAATAACTTTATAGATGGTATTGCATAAAGAGAGGGATGTTTGAATTAAAAATGTTCATTGTAAAGTTTTGCAGAGATTATATTGGTTGATAGAATGCTTTATACGATGAGGCAGCTTAGAAAATTTAAAGAAAAATTTCACAACATTTTCAAAAGCAGGGGCGGATCCCCCTTATGTTCAAGGGGGTAATTGCCCCCCCAGACAAAAGAAGCCTCATCCCAAGTGTGTAAAAAAAATGGCATCAAAACCATCAAGGCCCAGACTATCTTTGGTGGATTTTTATCTAGAGTATAGTAAAGGAGATAAGAGGGAGAGCAATCCAAAGAAGTCAATTATAAGAGAATGAGATTTTGTAAAGAACTTCCTAATACAATCTTTTCTTAATTTGCCTCTTGTATTTTTTTTAAATAAAAGATATTTTTTATTTTAATACCTATGACTGAGTAAGTCATATCTCTGGGCTTATGTATTATAAACCGAACCTAGACCGGTTCAGTCCGGGGTTCTCGCTTGATCTCCCTTCATGCGGGATCACAAACCAGCCCCCTCTTGCGAGCCGCCCTCCTCTCACGCACTCGACCGAGCAACTCCCCTATTCGCACGTCGTAGCATTGCACGTGACCGAAATGAGCAAGCTGCAATCCTCTCTCCCTCCAATCACAATTCTTTTCCCTATTTGATAGATTCTCCTGCCTCGTTACATCCCTCTCACCATTTATTTCAATTTAGAGCATAGGACATCATTCTAAACCTTCCCTTGCCTCCCTCACAGTCACCGAAAGCCGTTCTTTTTTTATCTCGTCATTGTATCTGATAGAGATGAGAGATTTACTTCAAAGCTATGGAAGAAAGTGCAAGAAGTTTTGGATACAATTAGATTTCAACATTACCTTTCACCCGCATATATATGATCACTCAGAGTGCACCATTCAAATATTAGAATATTTGTTGAGATAATGCATTTTTAACTTTAGAGAAAGATGGGAGGACTACATTCCATTTGTGGAGTTTGCTTACGACAACATCTTTCAAGCTAGTATTGACATGACACCTTATAAGGCTTTCTATGGCATGAGGTGCAGATCTCCTTTGTGTTGGTTTGAGGTCGGTGAGAGGAAGCTTTTGGTACCTCAATTACTTGAGCAAGCTACAGAGAAGATTCATCAGATTCGAGAAAGGCTTATTTTAATTCTAGTGCATCAGAAAAGATATTGTTCTTAAGCATAAGAATTTGAATTTGAGGTTGGTGATCATGTATTTCACAAGGGTTTGAGATCTGGCAAAAGTGGAAAGCTTCGGCCACGCTTCATTGGACCTTTTGAGGTAATCGAAAAAATCAATAGAGTTTATTATAGATTGATTCTTCCTTTGAGGCTTGCAGGAGTACATAATGTCTTTATGCCTCACTTCTCTGACGCTACATGCATGAAAATTCTCTCATTATTTAGTTTGAGCCTATTTTGATTTAGGAAGATTTGAGTTATGAAGAAGTACCATAGCCCATTCTGGAATGTGAAGTTCGATGGCTTCTTTGTCATAGTACTTGGAAGAACTAGTCAAAATGAGAAGACACATGGGAGATTAAAGAGGAGATGATTGGGAAGTATCCGCAACGGTTTCAGAACTAATATATAATTTTAGGGACCAAATTCTTTTAAGGGGGATAGTATATTATAAACTGAACCTAGACCGGTTCAGTCCGGGGGTCTCGTGTGATCTCTATTCACATAGGATCGCGATGAATGTGCGAGATGCGCCAAGAGGGAGGTAAATTGGATGATTAAAAATGTCTTTAACGAAAAGAAATATCTTTTTATAACTTTATGCGGAAGAGAATTTCACCCACACAATTAATTGCAATAAAAATGAACGCGGAAATAAAGTGCGGAAATAATAAAGGAAAGAACACACCGATTTATAGTGGTTTGATCAAACTATGACCTACATCAACTCCCCGGAGTCACCCTCCGAGTATTATACTAAATCTAGCCCCCACAGCAAGGCGGAAAAATCCTTACAAAATCACTTCCACCTTCCCCGGTGCGGCGAAGGAGCCGGGTCCTTTGACACCAAAGAGATCTTCTTCTTCCCAAAATTTCGCTCAAGATGAACCTTGAATCTGATGGTACTCTAGTGCAAGCTCACCAGAGCAACTGTGTGAAATCTCCTTCACACTCTCTTTAAATCCTCTCTAATGATCTTCTCCCTCTCTCAAACTCCATCATTTCCTCTTTCTCTCTTTCAAGTTCTCTCTTAAAATTTTCTTCAGAAAAATGAAGCTTCAATGGATGCCAAAGACTCTTACAAAGTCTTATGAGAGCTTAAATAGAGGGCTAAAAAAACCTTAAAAAAAACTACATTCAACCGTCAAAGATCATTCCGTACGATCGCAAGATCGTTTAGTACGATGTGCATAAATTGAATTGTTAGTTCTGTTCGATTAACAGTTAGTACTGTACGAACCGTTCAATTACTTGTTCGTACTGTATGATGTCCTGTTAGTACGATACAAATAGTTCAATAAAAATGCAATATGATCAGCAGTTAGTACTGTACGAACAGTTCAATTTGTCTGTTCGTTATGTACGATGTCCAGTTAGTACTGCACGAACAATTCATGAAAAATACAATTCGTACAGAACGAAGAATAGGATGGCCAAAATCGTCTATATTGATCATACAATATGATCCAGTTCGTACAATATGATCAAAATATAAAATTAAGCCGTTTTGATTGATTAATCAAATGATTAAATTAGGTAAGATTTTAAACATCATACAATATGATCATGTTCGTACAGTACTATTAGAACAACTTTTCAAATTCAAATTTTTGCCTAATTTAATGGACGACGGACTTTCTAATTATAAAAGATCGTCTAGTGCAATATGGTGATCGTACTGTACGATTAGTTATATTTAAAAAATATTTTTTTACAATATAATAAATTTTTTAATTAATTTCTGTTACACCACATCGTACAGTACGATTTACAAAAAAATTAAAATATTTAAAAACATTTTTTGCTCCCCCTAGGAGTGTGCACGATCATCAATCTAATATACATTATTACAAGACTTGATTCAAGAAATAAAAATTACAGACTCGTTTAATATAACCAATTCTATACAATCTTGAGTCTTGAATCTTCAAATAACGGTGCATGGTGTACCTGAAATATTAGTAAACACACAAACAATATATGTACTACAAACACTAGGAGAAATAAAAGATTAATCAATATTATTTGTTATCATCAAAATCATAAATTCGAAAGCCCAAGTTGCAACACGCAACTTTCCCTTCTCTCACGCAACTTAACTAAGCAGGTCCCCTATTAGCATGCCGCAGCGTTGCACATGATGAAACCGAATAACCTGCTACAATCCTCTCTCTCTCTCTCTCTCTCTCTCTCTCTCTCTCTCTCTCTCTCTCTCTCTCTCTCTCTCTCCAATTGCAAATTCTTTCCCTATTCGACAGATGCTCCCGCCTTGCTTTGTTGACATATATTTTCGTATCGAGCCTAAATCAGCCCCGATCGAATTGATTTGAGTCCGACTGAGCTTGATGGCATTCGATTAACTTGATCAAACAAAAATTACCCAAATCAAGCTTTAATTAAATCAATTTAAATTCAATTTAATTAAATTAAAGTCAAATTGATCGAACTAACTCAAAATCTGTCCAAATCGAACAATCGAGCCTAGTCGAACCAAATTTGGCGCAGATTCGAGCTCAATTTTGCAACTTGATTGTTTTTTTTTCATTATTTAGCATATTAAAGGAATGCAGTGCATTTAAAATGCTTTGGAGTTAATTGGAGAGTTTAAAATAAATACATGAGATTATATTTTTTTATCTGGCTTGTGGTCGACTGTGTCAGGTGAACTCCTACAATGGCTTGTGGTTGTGGTGGTGGGCTGCGGTCGGTGGTGGTGATAGAGGGTTGTGTGGCAGAGGCGGGTAGTGGTGGCTAGAGGTGGACGGTGGCGGTGGTTACCAAAGGGCGACGTTGGCAATCATAGGCGGGTGGCGGTGACAACTGCTAGAGGTGGGCGGTGGTCGACTGCAAGAGGCATGTGGTGGCGGTTGGTAGCGGACAACAACATTGGCGATTCATTTAAGGTAGATTTAGAAATCAACCAGTTCTGAGGAATTCCAAATCCGCTAAAGTTGAACTAAAGAGAGTTCTAAATGCATCAAAATTTTATATTATATTTGTTTTACTTCAAACCAAATATAAATATTCTCAAAACTCTTGCATTTGAAATAATTTACACCAATTATGCTTCAAACCAAACAACCCATATATTCATGATTGTAATATTACCCAGTTAGTGGTAATATAATTCAAACAATAATAATTTGAGAGAATAACATATTTTAAATTTAAAATTGATTCTTTATAAAATTGATATTTTTTTGTATCTATTCTGTAAACTCTCATATAAATATTAAAATTTACAATGAAATTTTAATTTATATTTTTTGCTATTATTAAACTTCAATGATTTAATCAGCAATTTCAATCATAAATAAATAAAATATAAAAAAAGGGGATGTATGCAAGATTGTAACACGAAATTCAGTATTAACGTGTCACGTATCCATCAGAACCCCATTTTCTTGTTTCGTGTTTCGTGTTTCGTGTTTCGTGTTAGACCCAGTTTCCACTTTCCAGCGCCTAGGCTGCTTTCTCCGGACTTAAGTAGCCTATCAAAATATATCCGCTATAAAAAACTCCGCCCCTCTTTCACCTCGATTTTTCCCTTCTCTCTCCCCCCGATCTGCGGCTCAAGTCTTCGAACTCTCACACCGCCATCTCAAAACGGCATTCCCCTCCCTTTTAAAGACATATAAAACCACTACTCCCCGCCAAAACCCCTTTTGAAAGGCACCCTTCTCTCCCTTTGTCCTTCACTCCCTCTGCTCCTTCTCTCCCTCGCTAGGGTTTCCCACCCCAGTCTATGGGGGACGAAGCGAGGGAGCGTATCGCTTCCGCTACGCAGGCCGACGCAGCACCGCATCCTCCGCCAGCGAAGAAACGAAGAGGAAGAGAAGAGGAGCTGCGGAGAGTGGCGCAGATCATGATGGTGCTGTCGGCGATGGTGGAGATGAGAGCGGGGAAGGAGCCGACCGCGGCGGAGAAGGCTTTGGCGGCGGAGGCGAGAGAGAGGTTAGCTCGGTTATGTGAGGAGGTTCGGCCTAAGGACTTGTTCTCCAGTGAGGCCGTCAGGGTCATGGTCGAGGATCTGGGGTTGAATCGATCGAGGGACCCGGTGCTGGCGTTCCGGCCTAAGATTTCTATCGCCGAGAGAGTGCAACAAACCAAGAAAAAGGTAATTGTTTTTGTTTTATTGGCATCCCTTTTGACCCTCTCGACTTCGTCAATTTCCTTCTACGTTCTAATTTCTTCGTTTTATTTAGGATGTTGGTTGGCTTTGAGCCAAGAATAGTCCAGTTTTTGGTATGATTTGATATTAGTTCCCGAGGGTTTTGATTGCATCTTTGCATATTTGAGTAATTTGTTGGACGAGAAGATGGTGCTTAGGAATATTTATTGGATTAAATGATTTATGAAATCTAGAGCATTGTTACTGATAGATCCGTTCTAGATAGAATTTGATGAGGGTGATTTTTCCTGAAGGAGCGGTTTATGTCCTGATAGAGAGGTTTATGTAATTGAGTGGCCTTGTTTAATTCATTGAGTAGAAGTGGTTGAGATTTGAGAGTCCACTTTTTTTTAATACATTTTTCACTAAAGCTCAGAATTTCTTTTGCAGATGGATGGATGTTTTGTTTAAATGTTTAGCACCTGTGGTGATTAGAAGCACGCTAAAGTTTTGAACAACATTCAGGGGACAACCAAGAAATTGATGGTAAACTTCAGAAATAAATGGAAATGATGGGGATATTAATCACACAAACTTGGGCCGGCTAGTCTTTTAGACTTTATTACCTGGCCGGCTAACCGCAGTAATCTAAGAGCTTAAGAAATGAGGTTAAGGCCATAGAATGACTTAGTTTTCTTAACCCAAAGTGGAGATTAGTTTGATTCAGTCAAGTGCTTTAATGAATACTAAGTAGGCTCCCGACCCTTGTAGAAATTGGGGTTTAGAAGTTTCAAACCTAGCAATTAATGATAATTCAGATTCAAATATAATAATGGTGGACTTATGAACCTAAAGGCTAAGCAATCAATTTAGGGCCTATGAATGATTTTATGCTCTCAAATAACATTCATAAGCAACAAATAAATCTTCTAACACTGGTTCTTGTGCCTTAAAAATACTGGCAAACATATTATTAATTTGCTTGGCATTCTATTGGGACTTTGCATCAAACTGGAGATATGATTAAACACATTCCGAATGAACTAGTTAAACATGCCTCATTTTGTCATTCCAATACCTTATTGTTTGTTCTATCATACTTTGATAACCTTCAACTTAATTCCGTTATATTACATTGTTATAGCTCAATCTGACGCTGGAGCTTTTCACCTTCTTTACTGTAGATGGAAGAGTCACGAGACCATACAGCTTCTGCTCATGCTTCTCTACCTCATTCAGCTAGCTTTGGTCCAAGCTCTGAATCGCATGGATCCCAAAGATTAATTGCTAGTAAATCGAGTCCAATGGTATTGACAGCTGGAGGTTTTCCCAATAATTCAGCTGCACATATTCCTGCTCTAGCTTCTTCCTCTATGAAACAGACACCAATGAGTGAAGCACAGACTGCTCTTGTAAAATTATCTTCCATAAAAGATTCATCTTCAGTTGCAACATCAAGTGTCGAAGCTGTAAATCAAAGGCTAGATGCACGGATCAATGGACCAACTTATTTTACACTTGTTCGACGTATGGTTTTGGAAACCATTTTATTTCTCCTCTTTTTTGTTCATTCCCATTCTGGTGTTGCATTATTTTTGCTCCTACACTTTTTGTTGCTTATGTATTTTGTTTGGTTAACACTGACATCTAGTGGATATTTAAACCTTTTTACAAAAAAAAAAATATTTTTTTTTTGTTGCTGGTAAAAGAGAAGCATAAGTGTTGTAGAGATGAGGATGTTCAGGTGGATGACTGACTTTACTCTAACACAGGATACAAAATGAGCATATACGTGAAAAGGTTAGAGTAGCTCAAATGGAAGATAAGATTAGAAAGAGTAGCCTTAGCAATGACCTAGTTAGGAAAGTAGATGCATTAGATTTGACTAATGTTAAGAAAGGTAGAGGTAGACCTAAAAAGATTTGGTTAGAAAATATTAGAAATGACTTTTCTTTTTTTGGTTTAAATGAGAATTTGACTCTTAATAGGACAACAATGGAGAAAAATGATTCATGTAGTCGACCCCACGTAGTGGAACAAGTGCTCGATGTTGTTACTGATAAGCTCAGTTTTTTTTTCTATATTTATTTTAGACCTCTTTGATTATTACATAATTCTAAAGCAGAAATTTGGTCGTATGTTGACTAATATGATTAGTAAATCAATTTTTGTTGGCCGAATAACCATTCATGAACTAGTCGGTTTGGATATGTATTCAAAATTAAATTTTTGGAATGACTTAGAAGAATTAAAACACTGTTGTTGCCTGGTCCCAAGTCCTGGATGATAAAAGTGGAGGGTTATGTTAGGTAGTAGACATCTAGTGTAAAACTTGTCGAATAATCATGATATGAATCTTTTAATATATTATGTTAATGCTAGGGCGTTCCCTGGAAGCAATGAGTTGTATGCCTTGAATACAGCGACGAACGAGCAAGGGCCGTTGCACCGGCGTTCAGGTGCAATGTAAATAGGCAAGGATTCCCATATCATGGATATATGTGGGCAAAGTAGCTACTACATGAAACTAAAATTATGATATGAACTTGAAATATAGGTTCCCTTACAGACAAATTAATGGAATTATTGTATATTATTATTCATAAAAAGATAAATATTTTATGCATTCAGTAAACTAAATGTGTTATAGAGAAGATTAAGGAGATTGATAGTTTAGGATTTAAACTATGATATTCTAGTAGAAATTGTACTAGAAATGATTTATGTATAATTATAGATAAGAGTTTGAAGGATAATGTTGTAAAAATTAATAGAGTTAGAGATAAAATTATAGTTTTAAAGATTGTTGTTGATACTAAGATTATTAATATTATAAGCGCTTATGCTCCTCAAGTAGGTATGGATATGTGTTCAAAATTAAAAATTTGGAATTATTTAGAAAAAATAATATGAAAAATACCTCTTGAAGAAATAGTTTTTATTGGAGGAGATTTAAATTTTGAGAGTAAGATTATAGATTTTATGATTTTGTCTGTGCATGAGGAAGCTAATGTTATTTGAGAAAAAGTAGCTAGTTATATTTAAAAATGTTATAAAAGATGTGTTTTGGGTATTAAAGAGAAAAACTCCTAATAGTAAAAATAGTTGGTGGTGGAATCAAAATGTGCAAGAAAAGATTAAAAAAAAAGTTTTGTTATAAAAATTTGTTTAAATATAAAAATTATGATAATTGGGAAAGATATAAAGAGACTTATAAGGAGTCTAAGAAAGCAATATGTGATGCAAATATCTTAGCTTTTAATGATTTATATAATACATTAGATACTAAGGAAGACGAAAGTGGATGATAATAAGAATTTTGTTCAAGTGAAGTGCATTAAGGATGAAAATAAAAAAAATGCTTTTATTAGAAGAGGATATTCAACAAAGGTGGATGAGATATTTTGTATTGTTCGTACTGTATGATGTAAGTTCGTACAGACGACTGATATAGTATGAAATTGGGTCGCCCACGTTCGTACCAAATTAAGCTTGATTTGTGTTAACGGTTCGTACTATACGATGTTTGTTCATACATACGACGATAGAGAACGAATAAGGTTCGTACATGATCGTATCAGACGAATAGGCTCATTTTTGAACTGCTCGTATAGTACGATGTCAATTCGTACAGACAACTGACAAAATACGAAATAAGGTTCGTACATGGATTTTTGAACTGTTCATACAGACGATCCTTGATCGTACTGTACGATCTTAAGTCGGTTGATTTGTAATTTTCAGTTGTTTAGGATGGTTTTTCTTGTGTTTCATGTATAAGTGATATAAAAACTAACACTATACATTTGCTACGATTTTATCTTGAGAGTGGCCACTGAGTGTGAGTGTTTGAGAGAGATTGTGAGGTGAAGTGTGAGAGATCAAGTGAGGACTGAGGAGTTTTGAGGGATTCACAAGGTTGCTCAAAGCGAGGTTCTCTTTTTCTTCTTCAAATTTTTGCCCATCTCCTTTGGAGGCTTTTGAGAGAAGATCTTCAACATTGTGTCGCGGTACTTTGTCGTCACCAGATAGGACGTCAATACTCTGTCGTTACCAGGAGGGTGAAAAAGGACGAAAGTTATTTGCCGTCACCAGAAGTGTGAGAAAGGACGTCGCTACTCTGTCACACAGGTGTTGCTGGAAGAGAGTTTGTAAAGATTTCTCTGCCTTGTTGTGGGGGCAAAAAGGAGAGTCACTTTGATTTTGTGCAATACATGGAGAAAGAGTCTTCAGGGAGTGGACGTAGGTCTAGTTTGGACCGAACCACTATAAATTTGGTGTTCTTCTGTTCACTTACTTTTTCTGTATTTTTATTTTTTTTGTGCTTCAAAATTTTATGGTTGAAAAATTTATTGTGATAATTAGTTTATTACATAACTGCATATTTCCATTATTTCGGGATCATTGTTTAAACTTTCTAAAAACGGTTTTTGAAAATCCAAGAAATTTTTAAAAAATTACCAATTCACCCCCTCTTGGTTAGCCTTGGGACAGTTCAATAAGGTCTAACAACATACTCGAACTTTCATAAACTAGACTCGAAGATGAGTATGGCTGAGATGCTTCTATATAAGTTTCACAATCAGAGGAGGCAAAGATCTCCCACCCCACGTTTTGAGTGTTTACCCTTTCATTCTGTGTCAAAAAAAGTCTTTCATTAATTAGGAAAGTGCAGGCAAAGATTGATCGTCCTGATATGGGATAAAGAAGAAATAAGTGTTGGGTATACTTCCAAGTTCCAATCAAAGGCATCCGCTTCCTAACCTATGGTATTCTTCTCATTGAATGGATATACCATCTTTTGGAATTGAACAAGAGTTTTTTTTTCTTCCAAATTTAGGTTTTTAAGTGATCAAGTTTTCTTCTACGTGGTATGGTTTGTGTATCCTGCTTGATTTTCTGACATTGTGCCTGTTCTTTGATGGCGATGCAAGGCCAATTTACAATGTGACTTGATGCTCTGCTGTCTGGTATATTGTTTATTGGTCAAATAAAGGAGATGATTTTTTTAATCGCTATTCTAATTTGCTTAGAAAAGAAACCTACAAAAGAAGAACTGTAAGATGTAGTAAAACCCTTTAGTTTATGATGTTCAGTGAGTATACGACTCCCTTTTTGATATTCAGTGTACGAGAGAAATAGTATTAAGCAACTAAAAGTAAAATATTTGGTTGACATTTTTTTTTGGCCTGAACATTATCGAAATATAATTTTGATATCGTTTTCTGAGTAATTCAGATGAATATATTTGAGTTATTTTGGTTGACATCGGGTATTTTGAAATGTAGCTACTGCTGCTACCAATTACCTAATGGAAAAGCCTTCAGCTTCAGGGATATCAACATCTGCTGCTCTAGCAACACAAAGTCCAGATGTTAATTCACAGGGTAATCATGAAGTCAAAGCCATACAGGCTTCACACCAGATGATGAAAGCACATGATACAAAAGGTCCTGTGGTTCATGCAACGCAAGTAAACATGGTCATAGGAAATCAAACTTCACAAGGTTTAACATTTGTGCATGTACCTTCTTTCATCAGCAATCACAATGAAATTGCTAAAAGTGTGATGGGTGTTGTGCAAACAAAGGTTCCTGATTGTCCAAACTTACCACTTCCGTCAACTGAATACATAACCAAACCTCTTAATTGCCAAGTATGTAAGATTATTATTACTGATGTGGAAAGTTTACTTGTTTGTGATGCTTGTGAGAAAGGAATTCACTTGAAGTGCCTTCAATTGAATGGCACCAAAATCATTCCAAAAGCCGATTGGCACTGTCCAAAATGCTTGTCAGCAAACAATGGCAAGCCATTTCCACCAAAATATGGTCGTGTTACTCGGAATATTCCTTCAGTGACGACTACTTCCAGTGGAGGTGGAACCATATTGGCAGAGAAGAATGGGGAAATTCCAGAAGCCAAGTTTAAATATCAGAAGTCAATGGAAAATGAGAATTTGAGCTCATCCAGTGTTGTCCAAGTGTTAAATATGAATGGGAAGAGAAACGGAGAAGGGATGTATTCTGGAACATCAATCAGTGACTTGGAGGAAAATACTGGGTTGGCATCTGCCATACCTGGAGCACAAATTGGAATTTCTGATGGTCAAACTGCAAGAATCAAATCACCAGAAACAGAGGCAACGAAACCTGCTTCTGATTCTCAATCCAGGAACTTTGATGAGCTTCCCGAGCAAAGCTCATTGTTTACATCTGAGATGCAGAGATCTGTCTCTGGATCTATGCCAAATATAGAACAAGCAGAATACCTTTGTTCTAACCAAAAACATGAAACTGTTGTCAAAACTGCTTGTCAGTCTCAGTTAACCAGTGACTTGCGGACTATTAAAGAAGTAGATGTTCCAATTTGTGCTGAATCTGCAGATGATCTAATGCTAAAACCAAGCACAATGGTAACTGATGATTTAAAAGAATTTCCTAAATCACCAGAAGCATTTTCAAATCAAGTGCTAGAAGTCAGTTTAGAGGGTGGTGAACATGGTTCTCAGATGATGTGTGGCCAAATTCTTCAGAATGAGAGTGATTCTGGCAACTCATTAGTAGAAGAACTGCAAAGATTAGATTGGGTTGGTGATATCCTTGAGGTTGTGGAGAATAGAGCTTATTATAGGTCTTGTCGCATTAATGGCTGTATCATCAACCTTCAAGATAATGTTATAGTTTCTACCAACAACAAGAACTTCTATCCAGCGAAACTTCTGGTGAGACTTTTGCGTGCCCATTTTTCCTCTTTATCATACAATCTACTGTTTTATTTTATTTAGTTGTAATTAATTGTGCATGAAAATCTTACATTTCTTTCTTCTGTTTACTGATTTATGATTTATTTAATTTATTCTGCTGGAAAGTCTTTGTGGGAAGACAATAAAGTTTGTTCAAAGTTAGCCATTGTGAATGAGTATTACTTGCCTGGTAATCTTCCCGAGGGTGTTGGTCAACCATCAACTCCTGTAAAAGATGAGGTCAGTTATTATTTGTATTTTGTTATAAATTATGGTTTCATTTTAATTTTCTTAATTTTATCCCATGCAAACATGTGGCCTATGGTTTCAAGCTCCTTGCATGAATGCATGTTTTGACATGTAATGAAGTAGGAGAAATTTTGCTTCAGGTTCTTTTGACCCATTTTTGAGTCTAAGGCAATGTAATCCAAAATACAAGACATATATAAAATAATTATAAGAAAGCTATTTTGTACCACAAAATGACACTCAAATTCATTATTTGTTGTAAGAAAATATTGCATTGTCTTATATTATAGATGAAATGATTTTAAATTTTGTTCATTCCTATTGTGCTTTTGATATATATATATATATATATATATATATATATATATATATATATATATATATATATATATATATATATATATATATATATATATATATATATATATATATATATATATATATATATATATATATATTTCATTTGTCTTGCACTCCTGGAAAAAAAAAGTGCTCGCATAAAAAGTTGGCCTTCCGATGGTCCGGTTAGGAGAGTAGATGTATTAGTTTGATTTATGTTAATAAAGGTAGAGGTAGACCTAAAAAGACTTGGTCATAAAATATTAAAAATTACATTTCTTTATTAGATTTAAATGAGAATTTTACTCTTAACATGACACAATGGAGAAAAAAGATTCATGTAGCTTACCGCACGTTGTGGGACAAAGGCTTGTTGTTGTTGTCGTCATCGTCGTCGTCTTGCACTCTTGACCCTATTTTTGGGTCAAGGGTCCTTGACACAATTTTCCTCTATTAAAACTCTATCTAACAAGCTTGGATGGATTGAAAGGAGATTTATTGTGTGAGATTGTCCCTTTTTAGTTCATAACTATAGGGCTTAAAGTGTTGGAGTATGCTCTTCTTTTCCTTAGAAGAAAGAGAAGATTTTTTTTTTTTTTTTCAAGTTTAGCATATTCTTTATTCTTGAATTGTTGTTTGGCAAGGTCAAGGTGTTTGCCAGTAATGTAGAATTATGACTTAACTTGATTATGATGGAAAATGATAAGGATTAGTTAGCATGTCACCTAGATATCACAATTTAACTCGGTTGTGGTACCTTTTTTTTATTATTATTTTTTTTATGATATCATATCATTATACTCGATTGTGGTACCTAGGTTTGACAAGTTTAAGTACCTTTAATTTGGTTTGGCAGAGTGTTTTGAGATGATTTTCTCGCCAATCTTAATTATAAAATCAAAATTTACTATATGTATTTTCATACATTCCTAAAAAAATGTCTAATTTTTATCTGCTATTTATTGCTATCTATTTAATCTCTACAAGTTTGTTACCTACGCTCTCTAAGCATTATGTAGGGGATGGGTGAAGGGTATTGAAGGGCATCACTTATTCTTCCTTTTCATTTAGCCATGTTTAAAGCCTCATTGGAGAGGTGATTGATGGACTGATAGTAGGTTTGTAGCTATCTTGGTCTGTATCATACAGAGGAATTTTTTTTTTCTTGGGTGTTTGACAACGAGCGCTGAAGGCCCAACTATGACAGTTGGAAGTTAGAGACTTCCAGAAAAGGAAATAGGTGATTGTTATAGGGGCTGGTGACTTAAGAGGTAAGTCCAAAATAAGAGGTGGCAGGCTTTCTTTTATATTCAATGAGCATAATCGACGGAAGAATTAAACACTGGTTTGGCCTTTGGAGAGAGAATACTGGGGAGAGGGAAGAACTAGGAAGTATGTGATGCATATTTGAGTGAGCAAATATTTGTATAATATATTAGTTTCTGGATTAGTTTGTATTTCTCTTTTTATGCAGTCCTATATGTAGGTTGATCTCTCCAAACCATGCAAACTCTCTTGTATTCTTTTGTTATTCTTGCAAAAAATTTCTTTTTTCTTTTGCACTTGTGCATAATTTCTCTTTGACGCACACTTACTCCAAAAAATTATTATTAGAGTTACGATAGCTTTGGAGTCTACAAGAAGTTTGGGAGCAATAGCGTACGAAGATGGGAAGATGAGGATTGATCGATTTTATGGAATGATTTTGGTGTTGAATGATGTGTATCAAAGATTACATATGCTAGGGAAAATTATATCCACCTTTGCTTATAGTTTATGTGGAGCAACCTGAACCAATAATACTATAGGAAGACAAGCATTGGGAGTTATATGGTTGATATAGATCAAGAAGGGTTCCTTCAATATATTGCACAAGGGGACCTCAACTAGAATGATGAAAGCTTTGTCAAGCATGTATGAGAAGCCTTCAACAGTGAACAAGCCATATACAGTGAGAAAGTATTTTAATTTTAAGATGAATAAAGGTGTTTCCACATCAATGCATATATATGAGTCCAATTTGATCATAATCTAGTTGAGCTACTTGATGTTAGATTTGATAACAATGTTTGGGCGTTGTGGTTGTTGTCATCACTATAGAAAGTTAGGCTAGAATTTTGATAGCTCTCAACTGTTCATGCTAGTCTATGAAACGTAATTTAAATGATGTCGCTGACCTAATCTTAAGCGAGGACATCAGCAGATGAGAATTAGGTGAACATTCTTCTTTTGATGTTTTGATGTTTTGAATTTTGAGAGTAAAGAAAAAAGTGTAGCAATAGGCAACAACAAAGGAAGACTCAAATCTTAGCTGATATGCCAATCTAAAAGTAGCAGTGGTATGTATTGGCGATTTGGTGAAATTAGCTGTATGAAAAGAGATTGTTTGCATAGGAATGGTGGAAAAAGCTTGAATCAATGTGGAATCCTTGAATGCTGTAAGACCATCTCCTACTGAGTGCCTTACAGGTGTATGCAGTTGTTCGGCCGCTCCAATCGAACTCCAATTTGCACGGCATTGTCCCGTGGCGTCACACTGTTCAGCGACACAATTTTTTTTTTTTGTTTGAAAATTAAAAAACCGGGTTTCAAATGTAGTTTCTTTATTAATTTTTTAAGTACAGTTTCTTTACTATTAATTTTTAAATTAATATAATTTATAAATGTATTATTTTTAAAATTTTAATATATATATTTTTATAGTTAATTTATTTAAATTAGGTTATTCATTTTAAATAATGCAAAATTAAATAAATATAATTAAGCTACAACATTAATAAATAAATTAAGATAAAATTCTCATATAAATTTAAAGAATATTGATAAATATAAATATATGATTAAAAATAAATATAAAAAATATATATGAGAATGGATATACACAGAATATTCTTTTTTTGGTTTTAGAAAATGGAGTTCGGTTGGAGATGAGCTACTGTATTTTGGAATATTATTGCATTTTGGAGTGGAAAATGAGTTTTTCGTTCAGAGATGGCCTAAGTGAAGATATTTATGATGCAGTTATCTTTAATATTGATAGTCTTATGGAGTACTAGCTTGGTAATGGGCATAACAAATTGATAATGTGATTATATTGAAGCTTCACAATGTGAAGCACATTCTTGAAAAAGAGCTTGATTTCGATTGGGCAGCTTAGTTAAGAATGTTACATCTCAACCTTTTATACTTATACTTGGAAGGTGATCAAATGCGACTTGGTGATATCATGTGGAGAACGGATGGCACCATTTACGTGATATTAAACCTCAAAATAGTGAAACTATAAAATTTAGTGTTGATGATTATGGAGATGGGATGCATGACAAAAATTATATCAAGTAATAATTTCAAAGGGCAGATGTTGCAAGGTAGATGATATTTCAGGATTATGGAGCAGTAAGGTAACAAAGCAAGGATTTTAGTAAATGATGCCAGATTTACCAGTTCATTAGTCAACCTCTATATGTGATCGAGAGGGGTTGTCGCTTTATGGAAGACTCCTGTGTTGAGCTTGGTACCCTTACAACCCGTTGCATCACCATCAACCCTCTCATGTAGAATACCCGCATCACGCTTAACCCCTCACACTCTCATGTGCTGCATGTTTGCACTTTGCCCCAATTTATGTTTCTTTGCACCACGATGATGTCCGTTTATTCTTAGGACTTACGGCTCTCTCAACTGACTTTCCTTCTCCGGCTTTGGTGTTTAGAGTAACATCCTTTCTACTATGTACTCGTTCTAATTTCAATCTACAACATTTTAATTTTTGTTCCTTTTATCCTATTCAACATCACAATCTTTCGTTTCTTTTGGCTTCAATTCATCCCTTGATTGTTAGTTCATCTATATCTAGACCCTTCATTGCCTTCGCCCTTAGCTCCTTTGGTGACTCCTCATTGTGAGGATTCACTTTTGGCCACTCCTACACCTAGGATACCAGTTGCTTTGGAATATCCTTCTGCGTGTGCTCCCCATTTTATCTGTTGAGGCTATGATGGGGATGGTGTGTCATGGATCTTAATTTGCTTCCTCGATTTCCATATATTTTTAGCAAAATTCAGTACCAATGCATCATAAGATGCACTTCATCTTGTACGGTTAACCCACACTCATTTTTTTATGAAACAATATTTTAGGTAGTGTTCTTTCTTTTTCACAATTGTTGGCAAGTTCTCGTAGTAGTGTCTCAGTCTTGAAATTGTTGGTAGGTTCATTTCCGATTTTTTATTAATTGGAGATTTCTCTATTGGGCTTCTTGATTCAAGCATGTTCTTATCAAATTATCACTAAATGTTGATTATTCAATACTTTTTTCAAGAAGAGATCATAATTTGGATGGTTATTTTATGTAGATATTTACTTAGCCTCCTTTGATTGCTCCGGGAACCACTTATAACTTCTATTTGGATTTCATTTTCTTGGCTTTTCATTCACTACTTTTCTCTTGATGTTATTTTTTTGAAAATTTCTTTAAGTTGATGAAGAACCTCACATGAAGGATGAACGACTGAAGAAAATAAAATATGGGCATGACCATTTAGAAATTTAAATATTTAAATTTAGCCATCCAAGGACACATGTGTCGAGCATGTCTGATATGAGTGTGTGATTTTTTTTTTTAATTTAAATAATTTGACAAATGGATGATGTGTCTTATACGGTGTCAGTTGCATGTATCATGCATATCATGTTTTGAACTTCTCAGACATTGTATACGACTTTATAATAGAGTGTAAGTGCATCGTAACCTTTGCCTCTAATTTATCTACCCATCCATTCGGCACATTCTCCACCTTTCATTGTATATGTCTACATCACTTGAGTATATTTTCATATATCTTATATTCAATATATGTTATTCTAATTTGACCTTTAATATAATTATTCTATATTTAATATTTCTTAATTTTGCTACATATCTATCTTAAAACTCATTTCTACTATACCTACTTAGCTAGCAATATTTTTTTGTGGTTCAACTAGAATCTCGTAGCCAAAATAATTGCAGTTTATAAAATTTATGTTTTAGGTCTCAATATTATTATTTTATTATAAATTTCTACAAATGCACTTTTTCATTTAGCCACCTAACCTTAATTATTAAAGTTTATATCTTATTCATATCCCCTTTTTCTACATGGTAGATCAAACTTCAAAGATACCCAAACCTATCAAAGTTATGTTGTATGTTATCTTCAAACAGTCTTGATTGATAATTGCCTATATACACCTGCTAAAAATGCATATCATATATCAAGTCTTTATTCTAATGATTCTAGGTCCTCTATTTTTAAATGTCTTTTTCTTTTTAATTTTTTACTTATTTCAACAGCAACCTAATGAGAATTATGCCATTTACAAAAAGCATATACCAAGAAATCTCATTGTGAATTTCCTCAAAAAGCATCTTAATAACAGATGTAAAAAGATATGGACTCAGATGTTTATTATTGCTATAATCCCATTGTAATTGGAAACTCTTTTATCACTCTGTAGCTCTTTCTACTGTTATTTAGTGCAAGATCATGCTTATTTAAAATAATTTCATCATACCTTTGAAACATATGTTTCTTCCATAATGCAGATCAAATAAATTCTCAAAGTATTGGATCAGATCTCTTCTCAAGGTTAATAATTTATTATTATTTATATTTTTTATTAATTGTCTTATAAAAAAAAACCACCTTAATTTAGTTTTCTAGCATGAATCCAAATTGATTCACGGAAAAGGATGTAGTTTTCCCCAATTTAATTTTCTAGCACTCTCTCGTTAAACCTTGTAATATGTTTCTCTATTACTCTCTCATAAAACTCTGTAATATGACTCTCCATTACTCTCGTAAAAATTTGTAATATGACTTATAAATTTATTCTTATATAATTATCAAAATCTTGAAAATTTTATTTTTTCTTAAATATAAATATTAGTACCTAACACTGTCGTTGCCAGGTCCCAAGTCCTGGATGAGAAAAGTGGAGGGTTGCGTTAGGTAGTCGACAGCCAGTGTAAAACTTGTCGAACAATAATGACATGAATCCTTTAAGAAATTGTGTTAATGCTAGGGCGTCCCCTTGAAGCGACGCGCTGTATGGTCTGAATACAGTGACAAGTGTGCAAGGGCCGCTGCACCGGCGCTCGGGTGCAGTGTTAAAAAGGCAAGGGTTCCCACATCAAGGACGGATGTGGGCAAAGAAGCTAGTTCATGAAACTAAAATTAGGATAGGAACTTGGAATATAGGTTCCCTTACAGAAAAATTAATGGAATTAATAGATATTATGATTCATAGGAAGTTAAATATTTTGTGCATTCAGGAAACTAAATGGGTTGGAGAGAAGGCTAAGGAAATTGATAGTTTAGGATTTAAACTTTGGTATTCGGGTAGGAGTCGTACTAGAAATGGTGTAAATGTTATTATAGATAAGAATTTAAAGGATAATGTTTTAAAAATTAATAGGATTGGAGATAGAATTATAACTTTAAAGATTGTTGTTGATGATAAGATTGTTAATATTATAAGTGCTTATGCTCCTCAAGTAGGTTTGAATATGAGTTCTAAATTAAATTTTTGGAATGACTTAGAAGAATTAATACAAAATATATATCTTGAAGAAAGAGTTTTTATTGGAGGATATTTAAATGGACATGTTGGTAGAAAGGTAGATGATTTTAAAAGCATTCATGGTGGCCATGGATTTGGAACGACGAATGAAGGTGGCAAGATCATATTGGATTTTTGTTTAGCTTATGATTTTTTAATTGCTAATATCTTATTTAAGAAAAAGAATGAGCATCTCATCACTTATAAAAATGGATATAGTACAACCCAGATTGACTATTTTCTTATTAGAAAATTAAATCGTTTAGATTGCAAAGATTGTAAAGTTATTCCGAGTGAAAATTTATGTACCCAACATCGATTATTAGTTTTGGACTTTAAGATAAAGGGGCATAAAATAAAAAATAAAGAAAAATGATTTTCTAGGATTAGATGGGGGCATTTAAACAATATTAACAAAAATATTTTTGGTAATAAGATTTTAGATCTTAAGGTTTTGTCTGTGCATGAGGATGCTAATGTTATGTGGGAAAAAGTGGCTAGTGATATTAAGAATATTGCAAAAGATGTCCTTGGAGTATCAAAGGGAAAAGCTCCCAATAGTAAAAATAGTTGGTGGTGGAATCCAAATGTGCAAGAAAAGATTAAAATTAAGAAGCTTTGTTATAAAAATTAATTTAATTTTAAAAATTCAGATAATTGGGAAATATATAAAGTGGCTCATAAGGATGCTAAGAGAGCAATATGCGATGCAAAGACATTAACTTTTAGTGATTTATATAATAAATTTGATAATAAAGAGGGAGAAAGATATATGTATAAGTTAGCCAAACAAAGAGAGAGTAGTAAGGATTTAGTTCAAGTGAAATGTATTAAGGATGAAGATCAAAAAATACTTTTCTTAGAAGATGATATTCAACAAAGATGGATGAGATATTTTGCTAAACTTTTTAATGAAGATTGTGAAAATAAGATTGACTACAGTGACCTTAGCACCCTAAATGAAAATAAAGATTTATGTTTTTATCGGCGTATTAGTAAAATTGAAGTTAGAGAGGCTTTAAAGAAAATGAAGGGTGGAAAAGCGGTTGGACCTGATGATATTCCAATAGAGGTGTGGAAATGCTTAGAAGCAATGTTTAAAATTGCGTATTCGGGTATTGAGGTGTTTTTCATTCGTGAGGCGAGGCGTAAGCCTCAAGGCTTTTTGAGGCGTAAGCCTCAAGGCTTTTTGAGGCATAAGCCTCAAAATCAAAAGATTGCGTAAACATAAAATGATAAATTTTTTATATACTAATGAGTGAATAATATAAAATATAAAAAAGCATAAGATATGAATTGAAATCAAAATATCCCAATAATAAGACAACATGAAATATAGTTCAACTCAAAATTCTATCTTTCCTAAATCCCAGTATTCTTTTCATTAACATATAATTCCAATTTCCAAAAACAAATAGCAATGACATATCACATAAGAACTCATAAGTCATCAACACTGTCATCACTAAGGGGTTCTTCATTTGAATCATCATTATAATGAACTGCTCTCTCCCATTTCCTCTACTATAGAGTCCAATGTCGGACATTTACTTTAAGATTTATGTAAGTTTTAATATATATATATATATATATATATATATATATATATATATATATATATATATAGCGTGAGGCGTAAGCCTCATGTCAGTGAGGCGAGGCTGGCCTCAAGGCGGGCCTTAACCAAGTTGAGGCGCAAGCCTCATAAAAAAAACTCGAGGCGTAAGCATCGAGGCATTTTTTTACTGGAATTGCGCAAACGCGGGCCTCAAGGCGAGCCTCATATTGCGCAATGAGATGAAGGAATTTCATGGCTTACTAAACTTTTTAATACTATTTTGAAGACTAAAAAGATGCCAGATGAGTGGAGAATGAGTGTGTTAATTCCTATTTTTAAGAATAAAGATGATGCACAAGATTGTGCGAATTATAGAGGTATTAAGTTAATGCGTCATACTTTAAAACTATGGGAGCGAGTTATGGAGCATAGGTTGCGGCGTGATACTAAAGTTTCTCAAAATCAATTTGGATTCATGCCGGGTAGGTCGACTATGGAACCCATACATTTATTAAGAGGTTTGATGGAGAAATATAGAGAAAATAAGGATGATCTACATATGATATTTATTGATTTAGAAAAAGCATATGATAAAGTTCCAAGAGAAGTGCTATGGAGAGTTCTTGAAAAGAAAGGAGTCAATAATGCTTATATTCAAATCATTAAAGATATGTATGCAGGAGCTATTACTTGTGTTCAAACACAAGGTGGACGGACCAAGTATTTCCCTATTTCGATTGGGTTACATCAAGGATCAGCCTTAAGCCCATATCTTTTTGCTTTAGTCATGGATGTCCTCACTAGACATTTGCAAGAGGATGTACCTTGGTGTATGCTTTTTGCTGATGATATTCTTCTTGTTGATAAGACTAGAGAGGGAGTTGAAGGTAAACTTGAATTATGGAGGTCAACCTTAGAATCTAATGGTTTTCGCTTGAGTAGATCTAAAACAAAATATATGGAGTGTAATTTTAGTAGTAATAGACCTAGTGAGGGGATTGTGACTTTGGGCAATCAAGTCATTAATTAGAGTACATATTTTAGATATCTTGGATCTATTGTTTAGAGTGATGGTGAAATAGACAGGGATATTATCAGCAGAATTCAAGTTGGATGGTTGAAGTGGAGGAATGCATCGGGCTTGTTATGTGATAGAAATGTATCCATCAAACTTAAGGGAAAATTCTATAAGATGGTAGTGAGGCCTGCAATGCTTTATGGTGCCGAATGTTGGCCATTAAAAGAGAAGCATAATACTAAGTTAAGTGTGGCAGAGATGAGGATGCTCAGGTGGATGAGTGGCTTTACCCTTAGAGATAAGATACGAAATGAGCATATACGTGAAAAGGTTGGAGTAGCTCCAGTAGAAGATAAGATTAGAGAGAGTCGCCTTAGATGGTTTGGTCACATAAAACGGCGGCCTTCTGATGACCCGGTTAGGAGAGTAGAGGTATTAGATTTGACTTATGTTAGGAAAGGTAGGGGTAGACCTAAAAAGACTTTGCTAGAAAATATTAGGAATGACCTTTCTTTATTAGATTTAAACGAGAATTTGACTTTTAATAGGACACAATGGAGAAAAAGGATTCATGTAGCCGACCCCACGCAGTGGGTTAAAGGCTTGTTGTTGTTGTTGTTGTATAAATATTAGTACCAAAATGCTTCTTCTTCATTCATTTGTCATTTTCTTAATCTTTGACCATTGCAAATATTTCTTAATCAAACAACTGCAATATCTTTTATTAATCTTTGTTTTTATACATTATCTTCAGTTTGAAACAATTAATATATTTCTTAATTTTTATTATGTTGTTTTAAAATAAATTCTTCCTTAAATTTTCATTTAATTATTTCTTAAAAGGACATATCTATCTTTCGATTGTATGATATTGGTTGGGCTCTTTAAAATGTAAATCCACAGCCCATTTCAACTATTTTGATTAGCTATAGATCAATTTTTACCATCCATTCACTCTTCATTTGAATAACATTCCAATATCCTTAGTTAAAGAAAAAGGCATCAAAACCCTTCAGAAACCCCAACGCAAGCATAGTTCTTATTTACTTATTGTAGCATTTGTTCTGCTTCAGGTATTTATTTTAGTATCTATAATTTATTTTTTCAATTTATCGCTGCTAAACACTTGAGTTCCTTACAAATTTTGTTTACTTAAGAGTACTATTTTTAATCCTATTTTGCATTTTGGTCGCAGGTGTATGCTTCAGATAGAAGAAGCACAATTTTGGCTTGTTCGATTTATGGTTTATGTGATGTTCTACCTGAAGACAAATTTAGGGAGGAAACGGACAGAAGAAATCTTTTAGCAGACAAGGCTGATGCCCTACATTCAGTTTTTATGTGCAAGTAATTCTCCTATAGGGTTCCTTCTTTAAATATTCATCTATGCTCTTGATGTTAATTTATTCTATTGTGGTAATATCTTTACGCTTTATATGAAATCATTTTTTTTGTATGTTCTACTTTTGGATTTTAGTATATCCACTTGTAGCTTTTACATGGCAAAGTTACTAGTGTTATAATTGAATGAAAGTGTTTACATGATGAGGCAGCTATGACTGTTGAATTCCTGTAGAATGAAATGGTTATGAAAGATGATGATTACTATAGAAGACATTTTCAGCTCCAATTTAGCGTTGAGATCTCGGATTTATGATATATAGGATGTGATTGCCCTTTATTGATTATCGTTTCCATCCTCTGTTATTTGCGTTTCCTTATTATCTTTTCAATTTACAGATGGATATTTGATGAATCTAAGCGCATCTTCCAAACTTATGATCAATTTTTATGATGCTGTGATTTTAGTTGTCCTTCACACTTACCAGACGTGCTAGATCATGAATGAATATTTTTAAACTAGGTATGCCCTTTCTATGACGACTTTTCTTGTTATAATTTCATTTCTATTTTGGCCAAACTCATTTGTATTCACGATACTGGTTTTAAGAACGAGTTTTTTTATTTTGGTATCTGCTTTGCTTTAGCAATTCATGAGATAAAAATGCTTGTGTTGTATGATCGATCGGACCCTAAAATACTTGTAACTAGGATTGATAAATCATGAATATTTTCCTTGGTTATTCCTAACCTGAAATGTTGAACGACGCTGCAGAAAAATATTGAGATGATCTGACTATGCTTTTCATTAAGCATATATTGGCACTCTCTGCAGATGATTCCAGCAATTCCAAGGACTTCTGTATTGCTTAAATATGCACAATAAAAAAAGAAAAAAAGAAAAATGGAAAATTTGACTTTGTGGATTTTAATGGAGACGAAATCCTGGAACAAAAATGTTGTTAAAGCATATAGAGCTTGGTGAAGTATGATAGTCTAAGATTATCTTATTAAGGTGATTAGGGTGATGAATCATGAAATTCAATTCATCGTAGCTAGTAGGTAGCTTTTAATTCAGTTGGAAAAATTTAAATTGGGAGTACATTGTCCTTCTACGTTTGTTTCTATTAAGCTGTCCAATTCGATGATGTCATTTTTTTAATGTGTTTTATTGTTGTTATCGAATTGTTTGTTGATGGCAAGTATTTTTCATAAAGGCTATTTCCAAATTTTAATTTGAGTTCAAGTTAAATTTGTTAACTAAGTGAAAAGTTTGAAGATGCACCACTAAGATGGCTAGATAAAATCAATGTAGAATGATTGAAAAGAAAACTAGTAGACCAAGATATAACTCAAATATAAATTGTGCAAAATATTGTGCCGCAGGAAGAACATCTATCTCTGTCTAAATGGTGATGATGTTTCTTACGGTGACAACCTAATTGTTGCCCTCTAAATTGACATATTCTATGTGCATGAATGTCCTACTTTTTCTGTGCTGGTTATTCAGATGTTACGTAGCATGAAGGAAAAACAGTGGAGGAAGAGAATTAATTTAGAGGAAGAAGAAATTCGCATTCATCATGATGATTTTACATTCATTTTTCTCCTTAAATGTCCTATGTAACAACTAAATTCTCACTAATCATGCATGAAATATTAACTACACTAAATATTCATGGAATTTTAATTACCCAAACGTACCTATTTACAACATAATAGCTTCATAACCAGCTACATTAATACCCACTTGACCCATGTCTCCACTTCTTCGAGTACGTGCATTGACCAAAGGCGTAAGTAGCTCTTCGGTGTGGCTGCTTTGTGGCTGGCGGCTGTGTGAGGGGACTCTGTAACATCAGCTTTGGTTTAAGATGCTACTAAAGTTCTCGCCAATTATTTGTCTTCAAAGATAGCATGTAAACATTTTTAACTGAGAATCTACGTTGCATGTCAAATCTTTGTTAGCCATGTTGAAATGACAGAAAGGAATAAGAAAAGCTAATTTAAATTGTCTAGATTTGCAAAACGATTTCAAGTTTTGTGAAAATTGATGACCGCACATGTTTGTTATTTTGAATTTTCAGCTTGCTTTGAAGCAAATAAAAATCTCAAGTCAGGCACTTAGCTTCTTCTTTTAGTGTAAACGTTGCTAATAGTTTATCTATTAAGGATCTGAATTTCTAGCAAGACATGAAACTAAAGCTCAGTACAACAGTACCTCATAGGACATAATTACCTCATAGTTACATCAAGCCCTAGAAAAGGGCGCATGCTACATTGAACAAATCTAGTACTTACTATTACGACCCACAACATGTTTCATTTTAGAACAGTCTCGTATTCATTCTAAATCAATGAGTAAAGCGTGCTATCATGAGTCTAAAGCGTCATGAGTGCTGATCATCAACTCTTTGATGACAACAAGCTTGATACCACACGTGCAAACTGTTGATGCCATGAACGCATCCTTTCAGTGAATAGAAGGCTGTAAATAGGCTTTTTATGTGATAGGAAACGCTTCTAAAAATCAAGAGTTTCCCGATTGAAATTAAATTTCAGCACTTTGCAAAAATAGATTTGAGAAGAAACTTCGAAGAATAATCAGAAATAAATCTTTTTAATTAATAATAGTCGAAGAAAAACACAAGATACAAAGGATCTTCTATTGGAGAGGAAGATCTAGCTTTCCCAAATCTCTAGATGCCACTAAAGCCCAAACAAGAATTAAGAACTAAAAAATTTCGGCTAAAACAAAAATGCAAAATAAACCCTACAAGTAATTCCCTCTTAAACAAGCATTAATCCTCCCTAATTACCAAACAACCCCCTCTATTTAAAATTTTTCCTCCTAAATCCTTCCTTAATTTCCCCTTAATTGAGCTTGTGGACCCCACACTCAAATGGGCATCAAGGCTGTGGCGAAACTCCCCCTATTCCGCCTCATGTAGACCAAAGCCAATCATGATTTGATTGGCTGGACAAGTCTAGCTAGGGGTGTCAATTCGGGTCGACGGGTCTGGTTTGGGTCGAACCCGAGTTGACCCGGTTCTAAACGGGTCAACCGGAACCCAACCCGTTTTTGTAAACGGGTCGGCTATCTCAACCCGGACCCGACTCGCGCAGGTTGCCGGGTTGACACGACCCGACTCGGTTATTTAAAATGGAAGCGGTAGCCGGCAGTGGTAGCAGGCGCACAGCGGCGGACCAGGCGGCACCGCTGCCAATGACCAGTCGGAACTCGGCACGCGTCACAACTCGCAACTAAACCCAAACCCCAAGCAGGCGCGGGGCGCTGGCACACGAGCGGCTAAGCCGAAGCAGGCTCTGCGCCTCTGCCACGCTGGCACGCGAACCGCGAAGGCGCGACTTGACTCGTCGGGCAACCGAGCAGGGACACGACTTGATGCATCGTGCAACCAGGCAGTCAACGCGGGCAGCCGGGCAAGGACCATTTTCGGGTCATTTTCGGGTCGTTTTCGGGTTCGCGGGTCAACCCGAACCCGACCCAATTTTTGAAATGGGTCAATTTACTGAACCTGAACCCGACCCATTTCATAAACGGGTTGACCCAAATCCAGATTTTTCTGGGTCGGGTTCGGGTTGGGTAAAAAATTGACACCCCTAAGTCTAGCAATACTCCTCCCCTAAAGAGCCACCTTGTCCTCAAGGTGGAAGGAGGAAAACTAATGCTTTACCCTCTCATATGACTCCCATGTGGCATCATAGTCAGGTAGGTTCTTCCACTTAATCAACACTTTCTTGGGTTCTCCCTCTCCGTGGCGTACCCCCTTAAGCTTCAGTGATTTCAAAATCACATCCAAATCCTCTGTTAGTGTCCCCGGTAATTTTGAACTAGCTCTATGATTTCCAACAACTCTTCTCAACTATGATACGTGGAACATTGTGTGTATGGAAGCGGTCGAGGGTAATCTCAAGCGATAAGCCACTGCTCAAATCCTCTTCATTACCTCATAAATGCTAAAGTACCTCGGGGCTAGCTTCTCATTTCTCTGTTGGCTACTGTCTTCTATTTGTAGGGTCACAGCTTTAAGAACACTCGATCCCTAATGGCGAACTGGATGCCCTTCCTATACCCATCCACCCGCTTCCTCATAATTTACTTAGCCCCCAGCAAGTGTCTTTTTAACTCATTCAACACCCTATCCCTTTCCTCAAAATACTAATATACTGAAGAGATTGGTGTGCGACTCTGCCCAACATACACTAAATATGGAGGGTTTCTTTTGTACAACACTGTGAAAGGAGTCATCTGGGAGGCCGAGTTGTACGAAGTGTTGTACCTATTATTTTGCCCGTGCTAGCCTCTTGGCCTATACCTTAGGTGTTTATGAAGTAAAACATCGCAGTTATGTCTCCAAGCTCATGTTTACCACTTTTTTCTGCAGCCCTTCTGTTTGGGGGTGGTAGGCGGTATTTCTCTTAAGTACTGTCCCCTATAACTTAAATAGCTCCTCCAAAAATGACTATGGAACATTTTATCTATGTCAGATACTATAGATTCTGATATTCCATGCAGCCTGACCACCTCTCTGATGAATGCAATCGCCACCTTCACTATCGTGCAAGGATGTTGTAGGGGGATGAAGTGAGTGTACTTGCTCAATCTGTCAACTTCCACCAGAATCACTATAAAGCCTTTAGATCGGGATAACCCATCAATAAAGTCCATGGTGACATCCTCCCACAGCCTGTCCGGTAGAGCTAGGGGTTGAAGTAACCCTCTAGGAGCCATGGCCATGTACTTGTTTTGTTGGCACACCTCATATCTAGCCACCATTTCTTCCACATCCTTGTGCATCCCCTTCTAATATAATTCCGTTGCCAGTCTCATGTATGTCTTATGCATCTAGAGTGACCCCCAACCGCGCTCCCATGGAACTATTGTAGTAGCTGTGGGATATGAATTGAGGTCCGATGCATCACAATTCTCCTCTGATACAACAGTCTCTCCCCCTCCATAGAATAGCCAGGGTGGATGTTCTCATCCTCTGAAGATCTGCTCGAATTCTTCCAAGCTCCTCATTCTGCACACTCTGCTCTTTTATAGCCCCCCAATCTAGCATCAATGGTATCGACATGGCTAACTCCTGGAGCTCCCAAATGCATCTGGACAAGGCATCAACCACTTTGTTCTCAAATCCTAACCTCTAATGGATTTCAAAATCATAGCCTAATAGCTTTGACAACCACCTCTGATGCTCCTCACTCATCATCCTCATCTTCAATAGAAACTTCAAGCTCCTCTGATCCGTCATGACAATAAAATACTTACCCAACAAGTATGATCGTTACTTCTGAATGGCTAACACAATGGCCATCAACTCCCTCTCATAAATGGACTTCAACCTAGCTCTGGCTGTCAACACTTAGCTGAAGTAGGCTATGGGTTTGTGATTCTTCATGAGAACATCTGCCAATCCATATCTTGATGCATCAGTCTCAACCACAAACATTTGATTGAAATCCAGTAGGGACAAAACCGGTACTGTGGTCATGGCTTTCTTCAATCTCTCAAAGCCGACCGATTTGATTGGGAGGGAATTATGAAGTTTTCTAATAAAAATGGAACTTTTTAGGAAGATTCTTAATCAAAGGAGAGTTGTTTAGGAAAGGTTTGATTACAATTGAGAGGAAATTATTTAGTGCAAATGATCTTATTTAGGGAAAGAGGGCTGATTTGGGAGGGAATTAGGGGAGCCTATTTAAGGCTAACTATGGGGTGATTTCAGATTATGTTTGATTTTGCTGGAATTAGTTTTGTTTAGGTTGAGTGCGCTCTAGCCGACGGCTAGGGATTTGGGAGAGCCGTATCTTCCACTCCAATTGAAGATTCAACTGTATCTTATGTTTTTCTTCTTAGTTCTTTCAATAAAAAGAGTCCGTGTGTGTTCTACTTCCTAAATTTCTTAAGTCGTTCTCTAGTTTTGCTGAAATTGCATCCACTTCTCATTAGTATGCCATCTCCATATGATCATTTATCATTTTAACCAAATAATATTCCATTATTATTTAACAATGTTTAACTCTCAAGCTAATAATTTACTATTATTCTAAATTAGAGCTGATAACTGTCAAATCACGGCTGCATACAATATAATCCCCAATTCAAGGCTTTTTAACAGCTACCTTCCATGGAGAAAATTGCTTACAGCAGACTTTCAGGCAATCTTGCAAGTATAACCAAAAGAGGAAAATTTTGAGATTCACAATTGCAATGCCCAAAAGTTCCCGAGCAGAGCTTGAACTAAAAATCCTTTTATCAGCTCATGCTGCCTGGAACTGTACTAAAATACAAAATCAACATTCTAATTTTTTTTTTTTTTTTCACAAAAGACCATACTATGATTAACGACACTGGCTATTCCTAGTTTTTACATCCTATCTTATTCTCCCCAAATTTCCTTTCCTTTTTTCCCTCATGAAGTATTTCATTTACCGTTGATTATAGTTCAGTTAAATATTATCTAACAACCTTTGAACATGTTTCTTTTCAAGTTTAAACCATCAGTACTTCTTTCTCCTGTGTGTGCTTAAGGAGTTTCTTTTATCTGTACTATATAAGGTCATTCTATCTTAACAAGTCCTTGAATAGTTAAATGAACCATATATTACATGCGGTCTCACTTGTATACTGATGATTGTTAATACAACCTTGTTTGAGTTCACATTTTTGGGTGTCTTTTGGGAATGCTTTTCAACTATTTTGATTTAAAAAAATTGATACCATCACATTTTTGTGACAAACATGCAAAAGAAACATCTATGCTGCACATACCTCCTTTATTTCTTCAAGATTTTGGGCAACAGACTTATATATCAAATCATCCATCTCTTTGAAAATTATGGTGACTTTATTTGTTACAGCTTAACAATTTATCAACATAGCATAACCAAATGAAGGATTGATTTGAAAAATATTGGGATATTTTGAGAGATATGGCTAACACTTTTAGTAAACTAATTGTGGGCTTAAAAAATTCATGGCTAGCTCTTCTAATTTCAGGTGAAATTTTTAAATAAGAGATTATACTATAGATAAGATGCTACACAGATTTTTCCATCATACTTTAAAATCTAATTCTAGATATTTCATAAGTGTTAGCCCTTATGGTTTTCCCTCCCAGTGATGAGAGAGAACTTTCAGAGCCACTAAATGCTTAATGTATATAGTATCGAATGCTGAGAGGGAATGATGATAAACTAAATCAAGATCTTATGATTTCATTGTCTAGAATTATTGTGGACATTTGTCTGCTTAGTCAGTGAATATAATTGACCCAACTTGACTGAAGAATCCTTGTCAGCAACCATTTGTTGTGTCGTCGAAAACATGAGGTGGATATATGCTGAGATAATTTTAAGTCAACAAAGAGCTTTGTATCCTATCAAGTATACCATATTATTCACAGCTCAAGGGGCTAGAGCTAATTGGGGAACATCTATGCTATGACCATGACTATAATATAATAGTGTCATTTTGCAGCAAATCAACCTGTTAGAGAGTTTTAATAGTGTCATTTTGCAGCAAATCAACCTGTTAGAGAGTTTCATCATAACCATTTATCATGGTGTCATTTGATGGCAAAATTGTCAGTTAGAGGACGCATGACACGTTCTTATTGGTGTTAAATCTTTTGAGAGTGGTCATAGCGATACGCTTAATATGACATTGGTACTTTTGTAAGCTAATGTTATTCTTAACTTGTCATTTACAACAAATTGTTGCTTTACACTTGGGGCGGTAGATTTATGATAGGAAAATACTTGAGTTCGCAAGTAACCCTAAGGTAATACTTGAGTTCGCAAGCAAACCTAACCCAAATCGGCACACAAATAGCGCAAAAACAGCGGAAATAGGGAAGAACTTGTAGGAAAACACTAGCGACGATTGTATTCCACTAGTAAGCAATCAAAACCAAAGCCCGATACAATGTTCTTCAATTCGAGAGGAAGAACAACTCTCCTACAATCTCCGGCAACGCCGAGAGCCCAAGCAAGAAAAACTAGAAACCAAAGTAATTTTCCAAATGCAAGATAATCCCCTCCTCCTCTCATTACACCCTCTTAATACAATCTAATTCAAAAATAAAAACAAAAGGACTACTCTACCCTTCCTTCTCCCTCCAAAAATACTTAAACCATGTTTGAATTCCAAGCGGACCCCACCCCAGCCCCCTTTGCGTTTTCCGCCTGGCCTCTGGCCCGTCTCCGCCTCCTGGAGAATACCCGGACCGGCTGGGCCGGTCCAGGTTGAGCCGGTCCAAGGTGGACCGGCATAACATTACCCCCCTCCCAAAGTACCACCTTGTCCTCAAGGTGGAAGGTAGGAAACTGCTCTGCAATCCTTTCCAGTGGCTCCCATGTGGCCTCATAGTCTGGGAGGCCGCTCCACCTAATCTTCACTTCCTTTTCCCCCTTCTCACTGATGCGCACTCCTTCTACCGTTATAGGCTCCAGGGTCACTTCCATGTCTTCCCTCAATGTGCTGGGCAGCTCTGGACTTACTGCATGCTCCCCCACCACTTTCCTCAATTGTGAGACATGAAAAACGGGGTGTATTCTGGCTGTTGGAGGAAGCCTCAATCTATATGCCACCTCCCCGATTTTCTCCTCTACTTCAAAAGGGCCAAAATATCTCGCTGCGAGCTTCTCGTTTCTCCTTTGGGCCATAGTCCTCTGTCGGTATGGTCAGAGCTTCAAATAGACCTTGTCTCCAACTCCAAATTGTATATCCCTCCTTTTGCTGTCCGCTTGCTTCTTCATAATCTGTTGGGCTCTGAGTAAATGCCTCTTGAGCTCATCCAACACTTGGTCTCTTTCCTCCAAATGCTGATCCACTGCCCATACAGGCGTACTCTTATGGCTGTAGTATACCAGATGTGGGGGATCCCTACCATATAACACCTTAAAAGGTGTCATCTTGGTAGCCGAGTGAAAAGAAGTGTTGTACCAGTATTCTGCCCAGGCTAGTCATTTGGCCCACTGCTTTGGTGTATCAGACACAAAGCATCTCAAATATGTCTCTAAGCTCCTATTCACCACCTCTGTTTGTCCATCAGTCTGTGGATGGTAGGCTGTGCTCCTCTTCAATACGGTGCCCTGCATCCTAAATAGCTCCCTCCAAAAGTTACTCATGAATACCTTGTCCCTGTCAGAAATAATGGACTCTGGTACCCCATGCAGGCGGACTATCTCCCTCACAAAAGCTGCTGCTACAGACACTGCTGTATACGGGTGCCTTAAGGGAATGAAATGAGCATATTTGCTTAGCCTGTCGACCACTACAAATATAACCGTAAACCCCTCTGATTTTGGGAGCCCATCAATGAAATCCATAGTAATCTCCTCCCAAACTTTCTCTGGTAGGGCCAAGGGCTGTAGTAATCCTCCTGGTGCCATCGTCATGTACTTGTTCCGCTGGCAGGTATCACACTTAGCCACCATCTCCTCTATGTCCTTCCTCATCCCCTTCCAGTACAATTCAGCAGCTAACCGGCTATAAGTTTTCTGTACTCCTGAGTGCCCTCCTATGGCACTCCCATGAAACTCCTGTAGCAGTTGAGGAATATGAATGGAAGTCCTAGGGATCACACTCCTTCCCTGATAGTACAGTCTTTCTCCCTCCACTGAGTAGCCTGGGTGGCTGTTTTCATCTGATAGCACCTCTTCTTTGATTCTCCTTAGCTCCTCATTCTGGATGCTCTCCTCTTTGATGGCTCCCCAATCTATCAGAACAGGTACTGATACTGCTATCCCCTGGAGCTCCTCCATACAGCGTGATAAGGCATCCGCTGCCTTATTCTCTAGTCCTGGTCGATAGTGGATCTCAAAATCATATCCCAGCAGCTTGGATAACCACCTCTGATGCTCCTCTGTGACCATCCTTTATTCCAACAAGTACTTCAGGCTTCTCTGATCAGTTCTGACAATAAAGTGTCTGCCCAATAAATAAGGTCTCCACTTTTGAATGGCCAGTACAATAGCCATCAGCTCTCTCTCATATACTGACTTCAGCCTAGCCCGGGACGACAGTATCTGACTGAAGTAAGCTATGGCTCTATGGTTCTGCATCAACACTGCTCCCAATCCATAGCCTGAAGCATCTGTCTCCAACACAAACACCTGATTGAAATCTGGCAGAGCAAGTACGGGCACCGTCGTCATGGCCTTCTTCAGCTTCTCAAAAGCCTCAGAAGCTGCTTCCCCCCATAAAAAATTATCCTTCTTCAGCAGCTCTGTCAGTGGTCCTGCTATGGTGCTGTATCCTCTTACGAACCTCCTGTAGTAGCCGGTCAGTCCCAAAAATCCTCTGAGCCCCTTCAAGGTTTTGGGTTGAGGCCAAGCCAACATTGCCTCTATTTTGGACTGATCCGCAGCCACTCCCTCCTGAGATATCACGTGCCCCAGGTACTCCACTTGTGCCTGAGCGAAGTCACACTTCTTGAAATTGGCCTTCAGCTGATGCTCCCTCAGCACCCCCAACACCACTCTCAGGTGCTCTAGGTGTTCCTCCTCAGTCCTGCTATAGATGAGAATGTCATCAAAAAACACCAACACAAACCTGCGAAGGTGTGACTTGAAGATCCGGTTCATCAATGCCTGGAATGTGGCTGGTGCATTGGTGAGGCCAAAAGGCATCACCAGGAACTCATAGTGGCCCTCATGAGTCCTGAAGGCTGTCTTCTGCACATCTTCCTTCCTCATCCTGATCTGGTGATAGCCTGACTTTAGATCAATCTTGGTGAATAAAACGGCTCCATGTAGCTCATCCATCAACTCATCAATCACAGGGATGGGAAACTTGTCAGGCACTGTCTCCTTGTTTAGGGCTCTGTAATCAACACAGAACCTCCAATTCCCATCCTTCTTTTTTACCAGCAGAACGGGGCTAGAGAAAGGACTCACACTGGGTTGAATGATCCCTCCTTCTAGCATTTCTCCCACCAACTTTTCAATCTCATTTTTCTGCACCTGAGGGTATCTGTAAGGTCTCACACTGATAGGGGATACCCCCTCTTTCAGTATAATCTGGTGCTCCCGTTCTCTGTCAGGTGGTAGTCCCACCGGAGTTTGGAACACATCCTCAAATTCCTTCAAAAAGGGCTGAACTAACACAGGAATGTGTTTGTCTTCCTCCTCCTGATGATCTTCCAAGCTCTGCAACTCCACTAGGAAACCTCCTCCTTCCTCATGGATCATCTTTACCATCGACCTGAGAGACACTCCAGCTCTGGATAATCCTGGTTCCCCTTTCAACTTCACCCTCTTTCCCTCTACCATCAGTTCCATCACCATGGTTCCCCAATTTACCTTGGTTTCACCCAAGGTCTGTAGCCACTTCATGCCCAGAATGACGTCTGTGCTACCCAACCTCAGGGGTAGGAAGTCCTCCACCACCCTAATCTCCTGTAGTCTCATCTCCAACCCCTTGCAGATCCCAGTGCTGGACTCAATATTCCCTGTCCCCATCATCACTCCATAACTGCCTGTCTCAGTAGGCTCCATTCCCAGCTCCTCCGCTACCTGAGCGGATATGAAATTGTGGGTGGCTCCACTGTCGATCAATACTACTACCTCCCTCCCAAGGATTTTCCCCTTCACCTTCATCGTATGGCTAGGAGTGAATCCCATCACAGAATTTAGGGATACCTCGGCTACCTCCAACTGGGGATCAATCTGCTCCTCATCAGAAGCATCACCCTCATCAGGCGCCTCGTCTATATAGACGGTGAGAGCCCGAAGAGCGCGATCCTTGCACCGGTGCCCTGGAACAAACTTCTCCTCACATCTGAAACAAAGGCCCTTGGCCCTTTTCTCCTGCATCTCCTCCTCGGTCAATCTCTTGAAACTCCCAGCTGATCTGGTCACCCCGCTCTTCTCCTTCCCACTTTCTTTAAGGACACTAGGGGTTGGCCCTTTTGGAGCCAAGTAAGTGGTAGTTGTCCTGGTAGGACCCCCTGCGTGGTTGTTCCGCCAACTTCGGGCGTTGGTCTTCTGGTTCTCCACCAGTTGAGCCAACTCCATGGCCTCCCTCAGGTCCCTCGGTCTCATTACCTTCACCGCATCTCTAATTTCTGGCTTAAGGCCCTTCATAAAGTTTCCCCCCAGAGTGCTGTTCGATAATCGCTCCATGTCACCCACCAGACTTTCAAATCTCTTCTGGTACTCTTCCACTGTTCCCTCTTGAGTGAGGGCGTAGAACTGTTCTGATATCTCCCATGGGCTGCCCCCCCTGAATCTCTCCCTGATAGCCTCCTTGAAGTCCCTCCAAGTCCTCACCGGATCCCACTTATCCATGTATTTGAACCATGCAAAAGCCGCCCCTTCCAAGCACATGCTAGCCGCCATCAATCTCTCCTCCTCCATCAGGCCATTCACCGCAAAATACCTCTCCACCTTGTGGATCCATTCATCCACATTTCCCTCTTCGAACACGGGCATTTTCAGCTTTCTGGCTCTCGTGTCCACCCCGTATGCCCTATTCCCCCCATGGCCTCCTCGGTCCCATGCAATGGGGTCTTCCCAAGTTCCCCTCTCTCCATATCGGGGCTCATCATCCCTCCTCGGCCGCCGATAGCCATCTTCCCCTCGCGCTCCGCCATGGTGATTCGGGATCCCCCATGGCCGGTCCACTGGATCGGCCCGCCGGCGACGCCAATCATCCTCTCTTTCTTCCCTGAAGTCTCTCCTTCTTTCATGCTCTTCTCGCCTGATGGACTCCCGAGGTGGCATCCTCCCACTGCTGTTAAACAGTTCCACCTCCTCTTCCTCGTCTGGATTCACCTTCTCCTTTCCCCTGCTCCCACTCCCTTCTCCTCTTTCCTCCCCCGGCACCGCCCTTGCTTGCCCTTCTAGCAGTTTCTTCATCATCTCCTCCAATACCCCGAATTTCCCTTCCACATTCTCGCTCAATGTGGCTATCTTCTCATCCAGATCCGCCTTAAGTTGCCCCATCTCGGTCTCCAAGACTTCTACTCGCTTAGATGCCATGGGAAATGACGAGATGCCTCCGGATCCTCAAAAAATCAGCAAAAATCTGCAGCGAAAATCGGAGAAAAACCACCCTCCACCGCCCGGATCTTGCTCTGATACCAATTTGATAGGAAAATACTTGAGTTCGCAAGTAACCCTAAGGTAATACTTGAGTTCGCAAGCAAACCTAACCCAAATCGGCACACAAATAGCGCAAAAACAGCGGAAATAGGGAAGAACTTGTAGGAAAACACTAGCGACGATTGTATTCCACTAGTAAGCAATCAAAACCAAAGCCCGATACAATGTTCTTCAATTCGAGAGGAAGAACAACTCTCCTACAATCTCCGGCAACGCCGAGAGCCCAAGCAAGAAAAACTAGAAACCAAAGTAATTTTCCAAATGCAAGATAATCCCCTCCTCCTCTCATTACACCCTCTTAATACAATCTAATTCAAAAATAAAAACAAAAGGACTACTCTACCCTTCCTTCTCCCTCCAAAAATACTTAAACCATGTTTGAATTCCAAGCAGACCCCACCCCAGCCCCCTTTGCGTTTTCCGCCTGGCCTCTGGCCCGTCTCCGCCTCCTGGAGAATACCCGGACCGGCTGGGCCGGTCCAGGTTGAGCCGGTCCAAGGTGGACCGGCATAACAATTTACTATTTGAATTATTTTATATATTTTTTGTAATAATTGGGTTTTTAACATGTTTTATCAGAATTAAAACCTGAAATGATCAGTTTTTGAATTTGAGGACATTTTGATGATAAGTTTCTGTCTTGTAAAATTCACTTATCAAAAGGGCCATCATGGGGTTAGAATGCTTTCATTTTTGTTGTTTTCAACTTTATCAGTTCTGCTAGTTTGTTTGCAGATGACTGGGTATGATTAGCACTTGTGTTTGTGTTTTGTATATATAGCATCAATGGATTGCATTTTGAAAATAGATTTACTTTGTTAAAGGAATTTGAAGGCCTTGTACAGGCGTTAAACAAAATGTCTTTGGAAGATTTATGATAGGAACTTTTTTTTTCAAACTTTCCTTATTGAGGAGAAAGTGCAACACTAGAGAGCCCTCTTTTAATCACCATTGCCGTAATCATCAAATGGTAGAAGTTTTTTAACTCTAGTCCTAGGTATATGAAAGATCAGGCTTCAAAAGTGGGGCTTGTAACCCTGTCCTATAGGCAAGGCAATTTGCTTGAGAGCATTGCACATTTATGTTGATAAATTTAATTTTAAAAAAGATAGTGAAATTTTAAAATGATTGTGGGCTTCTCGATGTGAAAGTTAAATTTAAGTTCATTTTGTTTTCGATATGTTTAGTATTTTCAAACATTACACTTGAATTAGCACATTTATCAAAGCACATGCAGATGAGTTTGGACTTAAAAAGGTTTGTGAATTTTAAAATTATTGTAGGCTTTATAGAGCAATTGCACTCTTTTCATATTTCTCTGTCTTTTATTTATATCTTTCTTTTTTAAATTTTTTCTCTTTTCACTTTCTTTTTCGATCTTCTCTCTCTGTTTTTTTTTTTTGTTTATTTGAAAATTTCCTTTTTTTTTAATTCATTTATCACTTGTTTTGTTGGAGTGAAGGGAAGATAGTATTAGAGAGAAAAAGAGTTAGAGAAAGAGAGAATTAGAGAGGGGGATAAAGAGAGAGGAAGAAAGGTGGAGAGAGAGGAAGAGGAGCATTGACAGAGAAGTAGAGATTGAGAGGAAGGTTGGAGGTGGCGATTTAGAGTTGCCGAAGTGTAAGATCATCGACGACAAGCCATCAAATAGAATGTGATTGGTGATGAATGACTTTTGTGCTAGGTCGCTGGACTTGGTGGAGAGGTGTCGACGATGTTTGTATGTTGGTGGCTAGGAAGTTGAAGTGAGGTGGCTGCTGGTTAAGGTCAATAGTGAGCAACGGTTTGAGAAAGAGAGAGAGAGAGAGAGAGGGTGAGAGCTCAGTGGTGGTAATGAAGTGAGTGAGAAGGGAAGTGAGGTTCATCGGCAAAGAGTTTGATTAGTTGAGAGTGGCGGCCTGAGATAAGTTAGTGTGGATAGTTCATCATTGGAGAAGGTGCATATGGTTGGCACTTGGCAGTTAACTTAATGAGACAGAGAAGTGCAGAGGAAGGAGTCATAATTCAAAAGGAGAGGATTAAAATCCTCTACTCCACATGAATGGTTTTGTTGATGCTGTCATCAGCAAGCTTTTGCTATGCCTTCTTGCCTCTCTATCATCTAGGGTTTTAATAGTTTAGGCAAAAGCGAAAGGGGAAAGGTGATCATCAGAACACAAGCTAGAGCCATATGGGGTGACGGGGAGTTGCAATCTCTTATGGCGCTAGGGAGATCAACAATGGGTTGGGTTATGTGTGAGGTGAAGAAACGAGGGAGAGAGAGTTGGGCTATCAAAGCAAAGGATTTTAGAGGCAGAGAGAGTGAATCGAGAAAGAGGAGAGATTGTACGAGGAGGAATGAGTTAATAATGATTTTGTTTTTTAATGGGAATGGAGAATCAATATTTTTTATATGATTTTGATGCTTCAAATGCATGAGCATTGTCTGTTTCACAAAACGAATAGGATTTCAGTGATTTTCAATTTTTCCAGTGTTCTTCAAACTTAACATGCACATGTCACATTTGTTGTACGACTAAATTGATCATAGGAATCTTTTTGATAATTTCAATACTCTGAACACATCGACATTGTATATTTTGTGAAGTGGACAACTTTTGAGTGATTTCGATGCAAGTGGGCCATCTTGAAATAATTCCGTGCAACATTGTGCCCTTTGTTCATTGTTTTCGATGTATTTGATCAAAATGGATTTTTAAGGAGGTTTAATACAATACAAAGCACCTCTAGACAAACCATAGGAAGACTAGGGAAGCCTACTAATATATTTCTTAAATTTCTTACCCAATGTAATTTATCTTAACAGACCTGTATAGTGGGCACCAATTGTTGAGATTTATCTTACTCTTTAATGTGATCCCTTGTTGGCTGCTGCTTCCCAAACTTCTTTATGGGGGCGAGCTTCCTAATAAAGACAATAGAAAAGATTTTTTGTGCTCCCGGACCCCTAAATCTGGTTGAAAACTAGTTTTTGTAGGATTAGTCCACCTGCCACTGTTTCTTGGACTTGCAACTCTCTTTGCTGGTAGAAATCCTACAAAATAAACACTTTAGGGATACATTTTATGTTAGTTAGGTCCTCTTTTAAAGTTAGGGTAACTCCCCGAGTGAAACAATATGAAAATGAGGTTTTGTTTGTACTAATTGTGGTAACCACTGATTCCTTGAAGGTTTTAATCCCTTGCTTTACTCTTTGAATACATGTCGTTCCCTTATATCTATAGTTTTTATGTTTTTTTGAACTATGAGATTTATTTTCTAATTCCTCACCTTTTGGATTTTTTTTTTTTGCAGGTATTGATATCTTCTTCCTTGATGCGTCATTGGAGGTTGACAGCGTTTTGCCCCTCTATCGTATTATTTGGTAGCTCCTTTCTGCAATCAGATTCTTTTTACATCTTTAGGCTCATAGTATCAGTAGTACTTCGTGTAAAATATTTAAATCATTTGGCTTTTAGGTCAACTTTTTGTTATTTATCTATACATCAATACACTAATTTTTCTCCCCACAATCAAATTTCGGAAGGGAAAGGCAAACGACCAGTAATTTGAACTGAATGAGAGAAACAAAGTTTAGATGAAGCAATTTTTTGCTGATAGGATAGATCTGCTCGGTCTTCGATCTTTAAGCAGTTTAGGTTCCTGTTTTTGTTTTTATTTTTTTGGAACTGGGTATCCACCCGCTGCCGCCTCCGAAAGGGTGCTTAACGGCGTGACTAATCTTCGGCTGACCTAGAAGAGGCACCCACTCCAGAAACCTCCTGGCCCGGACCTGATTGGATCCCACTTAAGCTCGAGTCAAGTTCATGCTTGATTGAGGGTTTCAGAAGGCGTGCACTTTGAGTGAGTAGGTTTTAGTCTCAATAATATGATGTATTTAAAAGCTTATATAAAACAAATAGAAACTTAATTTTACATTTGTAGGAAAAATAATCTGCATATTAAATAGTGAAAAGGAGAACTAGCCCACTACGCCGCCGACTAAGCCCTGCGGTCACTTACTCTGTTCATCTGATATTGTCTCTACGTTCTCCTGCTTGAGCAGCCTTAGTCGTTTGCTCAGAGAACGACTAACTAGTCGTTTGCCCAGTGACAGAGAACGACTCACGTGGTATTACGGGGTTATTCTCGTAATTAGCTTATACAATTATTACCTATATAACATCTTGTAATACACATCAGGAATGTAATGAAGTCAAGTTACTGTTCATCATCTTCTTCTTTCTGATCTGTGTTTATTTCCGTCTGATGAGTTTCATTATGGTATCAGAGCTGTATGTCTAACGGCTCTTCCTCCCGTCGCTGGTGAAGATGGGAGATTCTTCGGCTTTTGCTCCAAGCACACCACCTGCGGGTGTCGTGACATCTGATGTCACCCCTGCTTCCATTGATGTAGTTATTCCTCCTACTCTCAAATTTCTACTTGCAAACATCAAAAACGTGATTAACGTTCAGTTACTCCCAAACAACTACCCTACATGGCGTTCTGCTATCTACAAGTTGTTTGCTGCAAATCACTTCTCTGGGTACTTAGACGGGAACATTCTTTGCCCGCCTAAACATCTTTTAACCGCCAATGGGCAGCTCACTCTCAACCCACAGTTTTCTTCCTGGTCTTTAATTGACCAAAACTTGTCTGTCTCCTTGTTCTCTACTATTTCGCCGTCTATTCTTCCCTACATACTCACCCTGGAAACTTCTTCGTCCATTTGGAAAACCTTGGAGCATCGCTTCTTCTCTACTAACCGGACACGAGTTATCCAGCTCAAAAATGAGCTGCATTCCCTTTCTATGCAGAACAAATCCATGACAGATTACTTGGCGTCCATTAAAAGTATAGTGGACAATATTCGAGCTGCCGGAGGAACAGTTGATAATGAAGATATCTTACATTACATCTTAAATGGATTACCACCATCATATCAATCCTTCAAAACAACAATTTGTAGCTCCCTTCAACCCATCCACTTGGACGATTTGTATTCACTCCTTCGCAGTGAAGAAGTTCATCAAACTACATATGTTGTTCGTGAACTCTCCTTCTCCAATGTTTCTCAATCCTCAGACGCCTAGACTGCTCTGTTCTCTACTCTGGACGTTCCCGTGGTCGTTTCTCCTCCAATCGAGGACGCGATCGAACTTACTCCAACAATACCAATAGAGCTCCTTCTCGAACCTCCAGGTTTGAAGGCGAATGCCAAATTTGTGGCAAGCGCGGTCACTCAGCAGTAAACTGTTGGCACCGGGGGAACTTCAATTACACAGCTCCAACCTCCAACTCTTAAGTTGCATTAATGGCAGATCCTGAACCATCTCCTTGGTACTTGGACAACGGGGCATCTGCGCATCTCACTCCTGATCCTCTTCCCATTCAGCATCCACAGTCCTATTCTGGTAGAGATCAAGTATTTGTGGGCAATGGACAGTCGTTACCCATTCAACATGTAGGTAACGACCTTCTTCCAATACCTACCCGTAAGCTCCACCTTAAACATCTCTTTCACGTTCCTAAACTCACTCATCGGCTTATCTCCATCTCTAAATTTAACTTCTGATAATAATTGTTCTATCAAGTTTGACAAATCTGGTTTTTCTATTAAGGACTTGACGACCAAACAACCGCTTCTTCACGGACAATGTCGTAATGGGCTCTATCCGATCCCATTCCAGCCTCCCATCGTTGCGGCATCCATGATTGTTTCATCAAATCGTTCAGCTTTATCCTGGCATTGGCGGTTGGGTCACCCAAATCAAAAGACCATGGCTGCTATTTCTAAAAAATTTCCTTCGTTATGTATTTCTTCTTTAGACTCTCTATGTACTGCTTGTGCTCTATCATAGAGCCACCGGCTACCTTTTTCACCTTCAGATCATGTATCTTCTAATCCATTAGACTTAATCCATGTGGATGTTTGGGGTCCTTCCCCTGTGTTCTCTATTGATGGTTATCGTTATTTTCTTGTTATTGTTGATGATCATACAAAATATACTTGGCTTACTCTGTTAAAACAAAAGAATGAAGTTCCTAATTCTTTGATTAATTTCATCAATAAAATCGAAAAAAACTTAAAAGCCTCTGTTCAAACAATACACAGTGATTGTGGAACTGAATTCACAAACTCTCACTTCAAAGCTTTTACTCGTTCCCGCGGAATTACCCATCAATTTTCTTATCCCTATGCTCTCCAACAGAATGGAGTATCAGAACGAAAAAATCGTCATATTTTAGAGACAGCCAGAACACTTCTATTTGACGCTCGTCTTCCATTCTCTTTTTGGTCTGCAGTTGTTCATACTGCAGTTTTTCTAATAAATTACCTTCACCCAATACTGAATCAACATCTCCATATCAGTTGCTTTACAAGGTACCTCCATATTACACAATACTCCGTCCATTTGGCTACCGTTGTTTTCCCTGGACAAGGTATTCAGCTCCACATAAACTCGCTCCTCGTTCAGTTCCTTGCATCTTCCTTGGTTACACAACAAATTACAAAGGTTACAAATGTTATGATCCCTTCACCAACAAAATTCTAATCTCTCGACACGTTCAGTTTGATGAATCCTTCTTTCCATCTATTACTCCTGAATCTAGCATTACCCAACCATCCTCATCCTCTCCTATCACTTCTGATTTTCCTCCTCAACCAAACACAACTACAATTCTTTCTGAAACAACCTCCAATACTACTCCCTCTCTTCCATCTTCTCACAATACCACATCTCCCACACATTCTTCTCCTACTATATCTACCTCTTCTACCTCCTCTACTATACCACTAAACAAATTGACTCATCCCATGATTACCAGATTTCAAACCGGCACACTAAAACCCAGAATTCTCTTAGATCTCTCTCACACTGTTCATACCACACCTACTTGCTTCTATACTGCCAACAAAGATTCAAATTGGCGCCAAGCCATGTTGGCTGAATTCAGAGCTCTCCAAGCACAGGGAACTTGGTCTCTAGTGCCACGGCCAACTACCCAGCAAGTAATTGGATGCAAATGAATCTACAAATTGAAGCACTTATCCAATGGCGATATAGCCCGCTACAAAGCACGTTTGGTTGCGCAAGGTTTCAAGCAATCCTATGGCATTGATTATCTTGAGACCTTTAGCCCAGTGGTCAAGCATACAACAATTCGCCTTCTTCTTCTAGTTGCTCTTCATCATGGCTGGCAAATACATCAACTTGATGTTATGAATGCTTTTCTTCATGGTGCTTTAACAGATATAATTTACATGGATCAACCTCAAGGATTTGAAGATCCACATTACCCGGATCATGTATGCTTGCAACACAAGGCCATATATGGTCTCAAACAGGCCCCGTGCCTCTGGTTTGCAACCTTATCAACTTATCTCAAAACACAAAACTTTACAGTAAGTGCAGCTGACCCTTCGTTCTTCCATCTTCATACGGACGATCTTCAAGTATACATTTTAGTATACGTTGATGACATTCTAGTCTCCGGCAGTGATCAGCACTACAACTCCTCCTTGATTGATCGACTTGCACAGCGATTTCAGACACGAAATCTAGGCCAGTTATCTAAATTTCTTGGCACTTTATTCATTAGACAATCTGATGGATACCATCTTTCTCAGCAATCTTACATAACTGACCTGCTGCATACAGCCTCCATGGCCAAATGCAAACCTTTACTCACACCATTACCATCCAAACTTCCCACAGACAACAATCTTACAATGCCATTTGCTCAACCTGAGTTCTTTCGCAAATTAGTTGGATCACTGCAATACCTCACCTATACACGTTCTGACATAGCATTTGCTGTTAATAAACTTTGCCAACATATGCATAATCCCCTACTTATTCACTTTCAGTTACTCAAACATGTTCTACGTTACCTGAAAGGCACCATTACTCATACTCTGTTTCTTCCCAAAACCCAGTTAACCCTGTCTGCGTATTCAGACTCTGACTGGGCTGGTGATCAGCTCGATCGTAAGTCTACCATTGGTTACTGTCTTTACTTAGGCAAAGCCCTTCTTACATGGTCGGTTAAGAAGCAAACAACAGTTGCAAGGTCTTCAACTGAAGCTGAATATCGTTCCATGGCAGCGACTGCAACAGACATTATCTGGACTCGTCGTCTCTGTGAGGACTTCCTTCTCCCTCAACAGCCAACAAAGTTGTTTTGCGACAACATTTCTGCCATGTCCATAGTTTGCAATCCAATTTTTCATGCCCGCACCAAACATATTGAAATCGACCATCACTTCATCCGGGAATGTATTCAAGCCAACCACATTGCGGTTCATCACATCTCCACTCTTGATTAGGTTGCATATATCTTTACCAAATATCTTCCCTCTGCTCGGCTGCTCGAGCTGCGTCACAAGCTTCTGGTCATTCCTCCTGTCAGCTTGAGGGACGGTGAAAAGGAGAACTAGCCCACTACGCCGCCGACTAAGCCCTGCGGTCACTTACTCTGTTCCTCTGATATTGTCTCCACGTTCTCCTGCTTGAGTAGCCTTAGTCGTTTGCTCAGAGAATGACTAACTAGTCGTTTGCCCAGTGAACGACTCACGAGTCATTTGCCCAGAGAATGACTCACGTGGCATTACCGGGTTATTCTCGTAATTAGCTTATACAATTATTACCTATATAACATCTTGTAATACACATCAGGAATGTAATGAAGTCAAGTTACTGTTCATCATCTTCTTCTTTCTGCTATGTGTTTATTTCCATCTGATGAGTTTCATTAAATAGGCTGCTTGACAGTGTGCAAAGTATACCTAATTCAGCAAGTCCAAACTGTTCAAACACCTATATATACTATGCATTATGGTCTTTAAAGAAGAGAAGAGACAGGTAGTAGTTAAAAGAGGATTTTGCTTGCACGAAATGGAGGCTAAATTAATAGTGGATCTAGTTAATTTAATTCTTCTTTCTCTCTAAGGGTTGAAGCATTGTTGACCTGTTTATTGTTCTTAACTTCATGAATTATAACTACCACGGCGTTACAAAATTAAGAATTGAACTGTGGTTAAAAGTCGTCATAAATTTTGATCTTTTTTATAGTTCTGAATAGAATTTTGATTTTTAAGGAGAAATTTTATTTTAGATAAGCATTTATACACTTAGGAGCTATTGGGTTGATTGAAAAAAGAATGTACTGTAAAAAAAATGTAATGTAATATAAATATAGTGAAGTTGAATTATTTTAGAGTTATTTAATATAATGAGTATTAAATTAACGTAAGTGATTATTTATTTATTTTTGTTTGAGTAAAATAATTTTAATGTAAGTAGAAGATGGTGATGGTCAGTGGTTAGTAGTGATGGTGGTGGCAAATGGCGGCCAAAGGATATAGATGGTGGTCATTTAAGACGGTTGTCAGGTAATGGGTAGCTATGGTGTTGGTGATAATCGCAGTTATCAATGATGATGGCCGACGATGTGTATTTCAATTACATCAAAATTTTATAGTACATTAAGTTGAACACTAATATTCTTAAAACATCTATATTTGCATTTAAAATATTTTACATTCATTTGAATTTAAACCAAACAGCCCTGAAAAATGTTTTAAAATGTTGATGAAAAAACAATTCATCAACACAAGGTGTGCAAAGATTTTCATCATTTTGTAGCCCAATTCATCCCCATTCTTATTGTTTAGGGTTAACATTCATTCTTTCTATGATAAAGCTTCGTAAACTTGGTCTTGTTTAATGAAATTTGTCGTCTGTCATATTCTTAAACGAACATGAAGATCGGATAAAAACCATCATGTCAATGCTAATTGTTGGAGGCTAAAGATTCAGGACATGAAAAGCTCTACTTTTTATTTTTGATCATGCAATAAATTAGATTAATTCAAGTTTTATATTAATCCATAATAAAAGAGAATGTCTGTTCTCTTTTTTGGAATAGAACTCTAATTTTTTTTTTTTAGTTTCCTTAATGGAGAATAAGGTATTTTTTATTTAAAATATCAGATATCTAATAAAATTTACATAGCATACTCTTCTAAATTTTTATTTTTCCTAATTAAAATAATATTTAATTTTAAAAAATAACCTTCTCTTTCAAATCGAATATATCAAACTGTTGCTTGTTAAAATATTCAAGATTGTGTAGAGAGATTTTGATATTTTAATACCACTATTACAACAACAATTTTTATTTCACTATATGTGATTGACTACATGTGAAAAATTATTGCGTCATCCCATCTGACGTAGAGATACGTCCTCCCATCGCAAAAAAACTCGATTTTTGCTCTATATTGCTAGGTATTATTTGATAATAACGAGGAATATCATCATGTGAAGAACAATACCGAGTTATACCGAGCAATACCGAGCAATACAAAAAAATACCGAGTTTTTCTATATCTCGTTATTGTTTGGTATTGCTCGGTATTTGCTCGATATTTCTCGTTTTTTAGCGTGATTTTAGCTCTGGGAGGACGTATCTCTACGTCAGGTGGGAGGACAATAATTTTTCGACTACATGAATCTTTGAAGAATCAAATTTTTATTTAAATATAATTAAAAAAATTATTTCTAATATTTTCTAACCAAATCTTTTTATGGTCATCTTTTCTTAACATAAATCATATCTAGTACATTTACCATTCTAATTGGGTCATTAGAAGGCCAACATTTTATGTGATCAAACCATCTAAGACAACTCTCCCTAATCTATCTACAAATAGAGCTACTCCAAGCTTTTCACATATATGCTCATTTTGTACCTTATTTTTAAGAAAAAAGCCATTCATCCACCTAAGTATCCTCATCTCTACAACACTTAGTATTATGATTTCTTTTAATGGCCAACATTCTCCACAATAAAGCTCTATAAGGTCTAATCACCATCTTATAAAATTTTCCTTCAAGTTTGATGATAACTTTTCTATCACACAACTAACTCGATGCATTCCACCACTTCAACCATCCAACTTGAATTCTACTAATAATATCCCCATCTATTTCACCATCACTCAAAACAATAGATTCCAGTATTAAAAACACATGCTCTTATTAATGATTTGATAACCCAATCCTCTCAATGGATCTATTAAAATTGCACTCCATATATTTAATTTTAAATCTATTCAAATGAAAATCTTTAAACTCTAACATTTACCATCATAATTTAAGTTTAACTTCAACTCGCTCTCTAATCTTCTCTTCTCAACAAGAAGATTATCATCAATAAAAAACATAACAAGATACATCTTGCAAATGTCAAGTAAAAAATTAAAAACATCCATACTAAAGAAAAAAAAAAAGATATGAGCTTAAGTCTGATCCTTGATATAATTCAACTGAAATAGGAAAACATTTGATCAAACCACCTTCCGAGTTTGATCATTTTAATACTGAGCAATAGTAATGCAAACACATATATCAATAAATTATAACAACTCATATGAGATATAACATTTTTTATCTAAAAAATTCATGAGAAAAAAAAATTGTGAGGTCTAACTTAATAAAAACGACATCATTTGCTTAAGACTAACAATGAGCTGAGCTAACCAAGTAAAAGGTTGTTGGAGCTGAGCCAATTCATCACAAGCTAGTGCAAGCTTAGGTTGAGAACTTAATTCATTTTGTGTGCACATACTATATATTCCTCATTAAACATTTAACAAGGAATGTAATTATTCCAGACTAACGGCTAAATTCATCACAGAAACCATTCAGCAGAGCTGGCGGACATAATACATAATACACACTTCCTGTGTAAGAAAAATAACTTCATGAGCCACAAGAACCAACAGAAATCATTTGAAGGGTATGCATATTTCCATTATTTTGTAGAGAAGAACCCTTGCTTTAAGACCTCAGCAAAACCCAACCAAGCTTGTAAGGCTGTATATCTCCCTGAAAATAAGCTTCATTCAAGTACTGGCCCAAGCAAGCAAGGTTCTCTGGATTCAATGAAGCATAAACATCACCGAATGATTGAAGATTTGATGTCATGATGTGGCAATTCAAGTACCGGACATGAAGTGCTATACAACTGCAGATTTTTTTTTTTCTTGATCGAAAACTTAATACATATCTTGTAAGGAAGCATTAGATATGACAGCAGATATAAACATACCAAAATGCATTAGTTTAAGTCGGAAAATAAAAATTTCCCTGGGCCATCAAGTAAATAATGATGAGGTTGATGTGATGGTTGAACAAAGGAATTTGTTAGCAGTTACTGCTGGAGAAAAGATAGATGTAACAATGAAAGAGAAATAAAGTTTTATAAAGCATGATGGGCACCAACCGCTAAGATTGTTCATAAACAAGGAGATAGAGAGATGATAAAGATATATCTATCACAATGTCTAACTTTTCAGCACAATAACTTCTAAAGATATCTGACTTGAGCTTCATTTGGGATGGCTTTCTTTCTTGTTTCTTAAAACAGTTTTTTAGTACAAAAATTAAAAATTTTGTGCTAAAAAAACTGTTTTAAGCAGTTAAAAAGCCATCCCAAACGAAGCCTTAGTTGTGAACATGACAAATCAAATGACGAGAAATTACAAGTAGAAAACAGAAATTTAGGTTGAACATTTTGTCATTCCTCGGAAGGCCAAAGGAAACATCATGAGTATGAATCAAGCTGGTAATAAAAGGTGCTTAGGAATCCATGTAACTAGACTTGTATTAGACCATGACCAACTTAAACTGTTCTGTTGTAAAAGCCACGGATTCTAACTCAACATGACCAATCAAACGATACAACAACACCATAGACTTCTTCAGATGGACATGAACAAACAGATGCGACCATCTATTAGTACCTGGAAGTGCCAGCAGTTAGAAAAAGATTATCCTTCTAATAATAAAATGTTAATTCAAATATCTACATGGATTAATATCGTCAAGACCTAAAGCAAGTCAGGCAATAACTAAAAGCATAAAAACCTTTATCAGTATAAGAGACAAATAAGTTTAATCAACATAACTAATTTGAGCTTCTATCAAAAAGCCCCCAAAAAAAAAACATAAGCACAGTAAAACAAGAACAATTTGAAAGTTCAAAAATACCTGAAGTCCAAGAAGACAGCAAAAGGAAGGGAGCAGTTGCTCAGCTTATCAAACTCCTACAAACGTGAACATAAATGCTTTCACCATTAGAGTGAAATGCTTTAAGCTGAAAAATTCTTGATATGTGCTGAAAACGTATGAAGAAGTTTCTATCTCCAAAAGCATAAGCGTGATTAGTGATTAATATCCAAAAAAAAAAAAATCAACCTCAACTAAGCAAACGGAGAGGGCATTTCATTCAGTAATATAATCTTCATTGGACTCAAAAGTTGTACATAAATTCCTAGATGAAAGAATCCAGCAGCAGCCCAATTGACACATAAATGGTGCGCTCAAGATAAGGGTGAGATTACTGCACAAAAAGCAACAATCAAAATATAAGCAGCAGCAGCAGCACCTCGATTGCAAATTGCACTACAAGCTCAGCAATTTGCTACAAACCTTTATGAGATGCCTTTGAGGTGAAGCTAAACCTGTGGGTCAGAGAACTAATGAGAAAATAAAAAAAAATAAAAAAACATCAATCATCGCAAAAATATTTTTGGGTATTTATAAAAAAGGACAGTACACAAACAGACTTTTAAAGGTTTCTCTTGAAACTAAAACAAAATAAAGACTGAGAAACAGGTAACAGAAACATGCCAACAAAAAGTTCAAATACATCCAACTTGCTTTTTCAGTGTACATCTGCCCTCCATAATCGGAAAAATTATTCTGTGCGGAGTCCAGACTCGAATGAAAATGCGTCATGTCTGATACCGAACTTAATACCGAGTGGCTCGGTACCTAAGCGTAAACCGGACGATTCTCCCATCCGGTGTCAGCACAGAATAATCTCTTCCAGAATAGACCTTCAAAGTAGTCAAACCCAGATTGCAGAATCTGCATTCAGAATCACAGCACCATATCAATCAAGTGTAGGTAGATAGGTGACGCTATTACCATAGTACAAGATAACAATATTAAGGTAAACCATAGACCCAAATAGTTCAAAACATCTCTCGGGCACCCTAGTGGCTACAATAATGATATGTAATAACCTTGAAGCCACCAAATTGAGTGTTTATCTCTTTCTTCCACCACGCTCCCTTAATGCTAGAGTTAAGGTTTCACCCGGAACAATATTATAATAAGCAAGAGTGAGATTATCCTTTAGGAAACCAGCCCGCCCACTCAGTTTTTGCTTATTAGCCGGAAGCTGAATCTCTCCAGCAATCTTCTCCTTAAAGTTCCCAACAGTCTCAGAAAGTGTGAGGACGGTGATTTCCAAAACTTGACCTTTCAAATTCCCTTCATCAACATTAGGAACCGATACAGAAATACGGGCAGAACCCTGCAAATAAAAGATTATTTTAATTATAGTTTAGATTTGATGAATTCAAGCCTAATCATCAGTGAACAAATGGGATGCTTGTAAGAGGATATTTTGCAAATAAAAAAATTACCGGATGCTGTGCAAGGAACTGTTCCTCTGGGATAAGTGAAGTATCATCCATTCTTGCCCTTTTGGGCTCTGGTTCATCAGGAAGTGGAGGAGGAGCTTCCTCAGGTGGTGGAGGTGGAGGCATTCCTAGAGGAAGAGGTGGCGGAGGAACCATTGGCATGTTGGGATGGGGAATAGGCATTGGAGCAAAATGTCTTGGAATTCCCAAAGGAGTAAACTGGGAACCTGGTGGAGGCGGAACAGGTATATTTGGAGGATTAACTGAGATGGGCTGGAGCACTTGGGGTCTATTAATCATAAGAGGTTGCTGAGTAGAAGTACCAGACATAGTTGGAAGGGGTGGCCTCATTGATGGAATTACTGAAACAGCAGGCCTTGGCGGTGGAGGAACTACTCCCATAGTGTTTGTAGAGTATGCTGAAACATTTGGAGGGAAGCGAGGAAGATTCAAAGCCAACCCAGGCGGAGGAGGGAGTGGACGAATTACTGGAGCTCCAGGTTTTGGTAGAGGAGCAGGACCTGGAAGAGTCCTCCCATCATTGCCATTGGAATCAACCATCTCTTCACTGGAAAGACTCTGAGAAAGTGCCTGATTTGCAGTTCGTCCAATACTTCCAGTATGCCCATCCCATATCACCTGCTTTGGTTGCTCATCCTTCTTCTTTTCAATCTCAGCCTTGACAGCATTTGAAACTTCTTCCTCTGTGGTTCCAAAGATATCCGGACGTGTTCGTGCAAGTCCTACAATATTTCTAGAGATCTCATCGTCTGCAGCAAGAGTTGTCTCCCGGATCTTTGCCATCATCCGCTCCTTTTGCTCCTTGTATTTTGGATCTATGAGGGATATACGCATGTGTTCGGCCATCTCACTGATAGGAATCAATTCCCCTGTTATTGGTGATATAACAAAATTAGTGGGATCCCTCTCAGCAGGAATTCTATCCTCAGGCCGTTTCCAGTTTTTCACAATCCTCATTGGAGCCTCAGGTTCATCTGCTGGTCCCTTGGGTTCACCCTTTTTCTCATCAATAACATTGCCATCTATTCTTGCTGCTCTCATTCCTTCCTCAACAAGATGCATCTCCTCTTCATCCATCTCCATCTCCATATCTTTTGCAGGCTCAACACCTCCTACTGGACCTTCCTCTTCCAAACCTGATATCTTGCTCCTCCTTATGACCTCCTCAAGTGTTAATGGCACTGGAAGCTCCTCATCCTCATCATCAGCAAATTCAATGGTCTCCACCACAACAAAATCATGCCAATCAATCATTGCCATCAGTGCCCTCTCCTGCTCAATCTCATCCTCAGCCTTCTGCCTTGCTTGCTCCTGAGACCTCTCCCACTCAACTCGGTGCAAACAACGCTCAAGAACTGTTGTCATATCAGTAACACTTTTACTCAGCTTATCAGTAATCCCTTTTGGTGGCATCAGAACCTTTGAATACGCATCAGCCAAAGCAGTGAAAAAGGTGAACATGCTGTGAGTTGGTTTCAGGAAATGAAACTGGGGGTTGCTAATCTCACGACTTGTAAGGTTTGTCAAAAATGACTTTCCATTCCTGGCAACAAATTGAGCAGTGAGCTTAATAATATCCAGCTCCTCGCCGGTGATTCCTTCGGGAAGCCGAACAGTATACTGTTCAGCTTCAGGCGGCTCAAGCACCTTTCTAGGGGGAATCAGAAACTGCACAGCCGATTCTACTGGCTTTGCAGCGTCGCCATCATCGGCCGCAAGCTGTGCAGGTGTGACAGCTGCAGAAGCAGCTGACCCAGACTCAGCTGGCTGGGAAGGATCAGATACCGTCTGCTGGGAGGATTGTACCTGAATCCGGTGCTCTGAGACCCGGTGCTGGTAGTAAGCATGGTAGGGATCGGATTGAATCAAAAAGTTGAACTTTGCATTGCCAGCGTTGTTAGCAAGAATGCGCCGCTCAAATTCAAGGCCGTTTTTAGCAACAAAGGCTGCTGTCTTCTCGATGATCATACGAATATCTGGGGGAGGATGAATAATCCCGATCGTCCGGGTGTGCGTCGCCACAGAAGCCGGAGGTAGTGGAGGAGGTTCAACGGCAGAGTGGCTCTGTGCATCCCTGGAATCTTCGGTGACTTGGGCAAGAGGAAGCGGTCCAAGGTCACCATCGGCGGGCGGTGCAGGAAGGGTAAGTGTTGGGCCAATCATACCTGCTCCTTCCACAGGGAATATCTCGTACTAGGCAAAGAAATCAGGCTAGGGTTTGCCTACAGATCGTCGTAGAGACCGTGTTTTTCTTTTCCGCTTATATAAACTGGTTTTTTGGATTACAAAATTTGTTTAAGGACAGAAAAATATAAGGGCTGTTTGGCAACAGGATTTATGCAAAATCCTGCCAAACGGGATTTGAGCGCCCTATAAATCTCACGGCGGAATAAATCCTCCGTTTCCCTCTTTTTTCCGTAAATCCCGGATTTACTAAATCCTGTAGTTCGCCGGATTTACGGGATTTGGCCAAAGAAGCGCACGAAAGGTAGAAAGTTACCTTCTGAGCGAGCGAGCGAGCTCCGGTCGTCGCTTCCAATCAAAATGCCGTAACTTCCGATCCGACTGGAAGGCAACGTCGTCGAAGGAGCGAAGTAGAACAAAAACGAAGGAGAAGAAGAAGCAACTCGTCCAATCTTACACCCCTGCGAAAGTGCGAAGCAAGGAACTGACCAAACAGCAACGACCAAATAGAGAAGATGAAACCCTAGACATCTCTAAGCTAACATTGGTTTACTTAATTGATAAAATTTAAAAAATAATAATTAAGTAAATAATTAATATTATATATACTGCATAAATTAATTATCTAATTTAAGTTAATTAAATAGTTAGTAATATATTAGTAATTTAAAATTAATATAATCAGTTTAATTAATATAATTTTAAAATGAAATTATTAAATATATTATTATTAGTGTAAATCATAATTAAATAATTAATAAGTAGTAGAATTCTTAAGTAATTAATAAGATAATTATTAATAAAATTTATAATTAAAACTAATTAAACTAATTTCCAATTAAATTATTTATCATCATAATTTATTAAATATAATTAAAATTAAAATTAATAAGTAACTTAATTATACTTAACATTTAATTAAATTCATAACACATTAAATTTCATTTTTAAATGAATTAATTATTTTAAATCATGAATTATATTGTCAAACAATTCACAGGATTTAACATGATTTAATAGTTTTTAGTATTTAACATACACATGATTTATCAAATCCTGGATTTACTAAAACCTACAAACTTAAATCCTACTTTTGCTAAACAACCCCTATGGGAGAGAGAGAGAAATTACTTGTGTTATTGTCGAATTACCTGAGGCAGGCATGGATCGAATAAAGATAGTTGAGCTAGGGTTTTTAGCACGACCAAAGCGAGCATAGTTGTTTAAATAGTCGGAGGTCGGGAACTTTCAAACTCTATATCTGATAGCCTGATATGATGAGCCTCAGGATAGCCCGGTGTAAGTTGGTCCGTTTGATTTTGATATTCGATATTTTTATGGCGAATTTTTTTCTTCAAATCACATTTAGGTTTTTAAAAAAATTACAATTAATTCTAATCTTTTAAAATTAAATGAATGGCTTGAATAAAAACAATTTATCCTCCAATTAAAAGTATTTAAATCAGAAATTAAATTATGAAGATATTTAATATTTCTAATAGTTTTCAAATATATTTATATAAATATAAGTGTTGCGTGCTAGAAAATATAAGGAAGTAGAATAAAAGAGTTTTTGCAACTTAAATTTGTATGATGAACCAACATATTAATAGATAAATGAAAAAAACATAGGTTTTGTAGGAGTTTTTACATGAAAATCCGTGATAGAAAAATGTTGTGGGCATGACCCATCAAAAATGATTGTTATGTGAGTGTTGGTTATAAAAAGTTGCTTGACTTTTAACTTAGAAATGATAAAATTGAAAGAGTTTAGAGATTTGACAAAATAATATAGCAGAGCATACATGGCTTGAGAGTTGCTTGAACGGTTGTGGCCGAGTGACAATGGTCTGACATTTAATGGTTGGGTGATGACTAAGGTTCTACAATGATGATCGGATAATTAGAGTCCGATAATAATTGGGCAACGGCGATTAGACATTGGAGGTTGAGTAGTAATTGGTAGGAGACGACGGTCGAGAAACAATATTCTTACGACAATGGTTGGACAGCTAAAAATCGATGGCAAAGGTAGGCCCCTAAAGGGCGCACTATACATATATATAACAACAATAAAGGGGTTGGGTGTTAAGAGCAACCATTTATGGGCACACTCAAATGCACTTGGTATCATTGTAGTGGTCAGTCATGTAATGCCTCAGAATCATATTGAAAAAATTTATATATTTATCATTTTAAAGATATATCAGAGCTTTTATAAATCATCATTATAAATAATAACCTTCAAAAGCAATTAAAATCATATACATCAAAATATTTTAATATTATTCATCCAAATTGTCATTTACACTAGCTAGGAGATCACTCTAATAAATAATAAAAAAATACATAACCAAAATTTAAGGAAAACATGAAGAACTATGACAATCTCACTCTACTTAGTCATGACCTGAAATCATTAAAATTCACAAGTGGGTTGAAAAGCTCAGCAATAATACAAAACTCACTAAAACTTTCAATGCAAGGATTAAAAAATAAATATGATATGCTCAATCTAATATAATAAATAGTAGCAAATGTAGTTCATGACCAAATATTATTAATAAAACTCAAAATGACCAATAATAAAAGCATAGAATCATTATATTGAATCTAAAAATTAATAATTTGTATAAAATTCAATAAATCAGTAAAACAACGATGTAGAAATAATTCATAAATCACTAAAAGAATATATCTTATTTATTCATATACATCATTTATGTTTATGTATTATCAATGCATCCAATATTATCAATGATATTAATGTATTTATCAATGTCATTAGTATTATCAATATATACATGCATTAATGTATGATTTAGTAAGGCAAGACATCTAGCTTTAATATGATATTTTTAACATCTTTTATCCAATTGATTCTCAATTGGTCATCAGTCATATCAACTATCACTTATTCAATTAATCAATTATCATATACAATTAATTAATTATTATTACATGTGGCTTCATTAAATCAATAAAGAGTCGCCGCTCTCTGCCCGTCGACATAATTGATCATCTATTGCATGCTACAATCGGGATAACACCTCAAAATCATCTTTACATGAAAGCCCGCTGGTCCACCCTCAAGCTTAGGGAATTATATTTTAATAGTCAACCTATTTTATAGTGTTAACAGTTAGCCTTTTTTGTTTATGCAAATGTCACAATCAAAATGCAGTAGGAAATATATATATAATTATTTAAAACTAAAATGAAATTTGAGTTATTACAAGAAATAAAAGAAATCTCTGAACAAAATTGGCGGATGAAAATGCCCCGAACAATCTTCTCTCTCTTTCCTCTCTCTTCTTCGACATGGCACATTGTTGAAATTTAGGATTTTCATTTAAAAAAAATCGGATTATTACAGGTCAGCGGCTAGCCCAACTGCCTGCACCCTTTTAGGCCCCTTTTTTAGCTCAAACAATCCATATAAGATGTTTAGGGGTCCCTAAGATCAATCTTTTGGCTTTCTATACTCAATTGTAGTACCTTTAGAGTCTAATAAAACCTTCATAGTCAAATTTAAGAAATTTTGAAAACATTAGAGTAATTTTTCTCAACAATTTTCATGCTAATCAATGTACTGACCTAACAATATGTTGAAATTATAATTAAAGAGGTTTTGCATGGTTCATGATACTGGGCTGAGATCCACGTTAACATATAGGAAGTGCTCGTATCTTGCCATTTTTTCGAGATTATAATTTTACACAATAAAATTTTCAAGAAACAAGGCTCAAGTGTAATTTTATGTATTGGATACTTTTTTTAGGGCTCTGCCCCTAAACTCCCGAGAGATCTAGGGACTTCCCAGCCTCCCTTCTAGGGCCAATTATTACGTCATCTGACCGGACGTAGAGCTACGTTCGGTCGCCAATAACATGTCGCCACATGCTCTTACTCTTTACCGCGCGGCCCGACGACTTGACCCGGACCGGAACCCGGGAATGCTATGTTCGAGTATTGCAAGATATTACTCGGTATTTGCTCGGTATTGCTTGGTATTGCTAGATATTGCTTGACAATAACGAGAAATGCCGCTCTGTGAAGACCAATACCGAGCAATACCGAGTTGCACCGAGTTTTTCTAGAAAAACTCGGTATAACTCGGTATTGCTCGGTATTGGTTATTGCCAAGCAAAATCGACCAATACCTAGCAATACCGAGCAATACCTAGCAAAATCGAGAAATATCGAGCCATACTGGGTCCGTTCCGGGACGGGTTGTCGGGGCACGCAGTAAATAATGAGAACGCGTGGCGATTCTACTGGCGTCCGAACGTAGAGCTACGTCCTGTGACCGGACCACCCCCACGCAAATAACTTTGTGTAGCTCATATTTGTTTGTACTACAAAAATGATATTTTGAATTCAATATATTTTCGTAACAAGCATACTTTGTGTTTAAACATAAGGAAGCAACCGATATGTCATTAAAAATCAACTTGATCAAGCATGAATCTTAATGCACGTATGAATGGGAAGATTTTTAAAATTTAATCTATAACCATCCAAACTATAATTTCAATAAACTTATAGTGAAATTGATCCACTGGATGAGACAAATTCAAAGAAACCAAAAGGGCTTGGATCATAATCTAAATTAGCCCAAATAAAGAGCTTGAATCAAAGTTTAAAATTTAATAATATAAATTGGAGCACCAAATGACCTCTAAATTTGGCATGCTTATAATCAAATCGAGCGTCCCAACGAGACGAATCCAAAGAACTAAAGCTCACTCAATTTCAATAATATTAAGGCAATTAAAAGCTAAGCAAATATTTTGTACCAAAGGAATCAACACTGGCCGTCAAATGGAGTGCTCAGTATTTTCTTTGTGGACACTCTAAAATTTCTACAAATATGCTGCATTCTATACATGTGGAGGACCCTTGAATAGATATTCGAGAGAGCTCAAATGTTCGAAGAATTTTAGAACTACACCAAATCACTGCCTTCATCGAATAATTACCCGACCACCAACGTTGAACTGCTTCTACCCTACCTCCATTTTCCAATAGTCACTTCCCAATTGTTGTTGGACCCATGCCACCAAAGCCTATCAACCCATACATTCTCTACCATATTTTTTTACCAATTCTTCAAATTCTTATAATATTGTCATCTAAATGTTAAGAGACGAGCAAACCTTCATAACCAACACTTACATACTGAAATCATTTCCCTAGGCCATGCCCTATAGTTTTTTCTCTTTTCGAATTTTCACATAAAAACTCTGATGTCACCCATTCTTTTTTACATTTCTATTTGAGTGGTGAATCTTCATAAAAAGGTAAGATGTAAAAACTCTCTCTTTACTATTACAAAATTTCTTACCCACAACAATAAAGATAGAGAATGATATATTATTTAAAATGAAATTTTCCTAAGAAAAAAATAATGATGCTTACAAATAAACTTTTTACTATTTTGAGTCTAATTAATATTGATGGAAATAAGCTATAATGCAAACACAAACTATGGTAAATACCTCTTATTTCAATTTCAATAGAGCTGATAATCAGAGGTTTTTTAATCAAGCAACTATGAACAACCTTTTTTCCCGGAAAAATGGGTAAGCTTAATAACTAAGATTAGCGGGCAATTTGAATCATTCAAGAAACCCTTCTTCAAGGAGGAGAACAATTAATGTTGGGTAACAAGTAAAGGTGTTAAAACAAGCCTTCTCGTGCAAAGAATGATTGAACTAAGAGAGTATTATGGCTTAGTTTTATAATATTTTAATGGTGGGATTCTATTAAGATATTCTGTTGAGCTAATGGAAGTTATGTGAAGGCTAAGTGGCCGAGCAAAGGTGAACAATCAAGCTTGATCAAGAGCTTTTGGTGGAGATTGGCTTGTAAAGCAAAGGATAAAAGATTAAGAGGAAGTTCTGATGTCTATCAATCTTATAAAATTATACAAATGATGATAAAGAGCTTAAAATTCTCATCAAAGGACTTCAATGGAGATGAAAATGATCAAATCAATTCCACTTTAATAATTAAGTTCATAAAAAACATTCACCGAGCGTTGGGAATAAAAGTGGGAGAAATATTTAGAATATACTACAGAATGAGCTCGCGTGGAGTTATTAAAGCTCTACTGTTGTACTGAAAATTGAAAAATTAGTGGAACCAAGAGATTATTATGTCAGAATCCGGACGGGAGAACTGTAATTACCGCGCACATTACGCTTTTACTGCACACTCACAAAATCCGGACGCAGCTCCGATCATGTACTTTTTTTTTAAAACATTTAAACCAATTAAGACAAACTCACACACATCACATATACAAGATTCTAATTTAAAAACTCTTAGTTGATAACCAAAGCTTCAAACCGGTAAATCAAATAGAACTATTTTTCTGAATAAATTTCAACGTTTTAGATGGATCAATGTTATTCATTTTGTGCAGTAGATAACATTTGAGTACTTAACATGCATGAATAGAACTGTTTCCATTCATTTACGTGAATTTTGACTTACAGAATATACATTGGGCCCCAAGCTTTATATGAGAGTATATAGAAAATATATTATTTCACATTTAAGAATTCAATATTAAATTCAAGTAAATGCAGTAATAAAGGCCTCCCAACCGAAACCTGAACCTGTGCTGAGGTATTGAGTGAAACTAACTTGATACTACAATCCTAAGAATACTTAACAAAAATCATTAGAATCATCCAAATATATATGTATTATCATTAAAATCAAATTACTGAACCTTGAAAGCCACAATATCACCACCAACAAATGAAATCCAGAATTTCGTGAATCCAAACGAACATTACTACAATAGCAGCGCAACTATTGCGTGAGAAAATAGAACATATCTACAAAGTTGAGCTGTAAGGTTATAGTATTAACAGGAGCAACACCACCTCAAATATAAATTGACTCATCCTCAATGAGGAGGCTCGGCAGAAGGATTTGTGAGAAGCTCGAGAGATCGACGAAGAAAATCCACAGCCACTGGCACATCATCGAATGCAAGGGCACCAACAGCAAACCTTGCTGCCTTGTGAGCCTCTGCAATCTTCTCTACAGGAGGCATATAATTACTGTCGTATTTATAGCTAGCAGCAGGAGAAATTGAAGATCCAGCAAGATTTCCAGTGCTATTGGGATTACTGTATTGTGCTGTAGATTGGTAGTTCGAAATGGACGGTGTTGCCGTTGATTCTTGGGAATAAGGGAAGATCGGTACCATGGTAGTAAGAAGGCTGGTGAGTTGGCGCAGAAGGAAAAGAGCTTTCTTGAAAGCTTGGGTAAGATTGGAAGTTTGGGTAAGAGGAAGGGTTCGAAATTTCTGGAGAATAATTTTGTGCAAATGGTGGCTGCTCATAGGAATATGACTGATGATAATTCGGTGAATAAGGTTGAGGAAACTGTGGGTAGTCACTGGTCGAATAATCTTTGCTAGAATAAGGAGATGGTGAAGTACTAGCATGCGGATTGGCTCCAGAATAGTTGAAACTCTCCCTCCTTCCAATATCCTAAGGATGGAAAGTTCAAGAAACACGAAGGGAAAGAATTGTAATCGCCTGTACAAATGAATGAACGTGAAGTAATAGCTGAAACAGTGAAAAGAAGGCAGACCTTGTGTGCAGGCTGAGATGGAACATTAGCTCCAGAGTAGTTATCCCTTTCCGGATCCTAAGGATGAAAAATTCAAGAGCTTTCAGCTCAGCATTAGCAGTAGATAAAAGGATTCTAAGAAAAGGAAGAACGAGAAGCCTTTGCAGGAAGGAGAATCAACCTGTTCTGTTTGGTCAGATGATAGTCCCCTGGAAAAATTGGTTTGATTGCTTTCATTTGAATCTAGAACCTGAAGGAGGATTAAAATAAATGACATAAAATTGGTTTGGTTCATTCGCTCATATGGTACAATGCTCTCAATACACTTCCCCATTTAAATAACTAAGCTTTAACTTGAAGAATTATGACATTTATTATATTTTCAAATTTGAATCGTTTTGATACTCATGCTGTATAGAATTCCTAAGATACATCAAATTTAACATCCTTATCAACATTCTTGTAAATTTTAACTTGAGTCCACCTGTAATCTAAAAAAGCACTAAAATTTTTGAGAATCAACTTAGCATTCATGTCAAGAAAAAAGAGAGAATGATACATTGGTGTTGATCTGTGGAATTGATGGCACAAAAAGATCTTCATCGCCACCAGGAGGTCCTGGTTCTGGTTTTCTTCCTTCTTTTAAAGCTTTTCGTATGTCTGCAGCTTTCCAAACTGCATACTTCAGCTTTTGTTCAATCTGCAAAATACAAATTAAAAAGAAGTATTGATCCAAGTCAACTTAGTTGACCATAATCACTTTGATCACACAGCTCGGAAGACAGCACTAAAAGGAAAACGTAATGACTGCAACATAGACTTACATCAGGTGCAAGTTCACCAAACTGAGTCAAAACTTCAAAGAAAATGCTTGCAGCATAGAAAGTTTTGGCAGTATTCCTGTTTCATACAGTTAAAACAACACCTCTGAGAATCAACTAGAAAAAACTATCATTAAATACATACATGATATTTAGAACCAACGGGATAAGAACCAAGAGAAAAGAAGCATACAGGTCTGCCCGTCCAGCACGATCTTGCTTGTCTGCCTTTGCAAAGACATTTGAAGCAAACCCCTCTGCATATAAGCTGTCTTCAGGCCCTAGTTTAAGTGATTTTTTATCCTGTCCATTGTAGCAAATTTAAAAACTGACGTACATAAAATATTAGATTAGAAACAAAAAATTACAATTCTTTGACTTCTTCAGCAAATAGAGATGTAAAAAATACAACTTATCTGTCAAATCAATTACTGCTAAGCAAAGAGAATGCATTGAACAGAAAGAAAGGTTCATTATCATCCAATGATAGACTTCAAATAGCTCAACTTAAATTGCCATCCATGCATCATCGGATAGCAAAGTTTCAACAAAAGGGCAAAAAGATAGAACAGATCATCACTGTCACTGATGGCGACAGCATTAGAATATCAAGCAAAAAACCCAAGAAGTAATAGCAGAACAATGTCATCACAAAGATCAAAATAAGTTAGCCAGGTACGTTCATTTGAACTTAAAAAAAAAAAAGGTTCATTTGAACTAGAATTAAAAGCTACTTGAGATTTTTCCATTTTTACCAACATTTTCTCAACCAAGGTAAACTTAATGATTCATCTTATGATGAATTCATAAACCAGGCTCCTACTAAGAACCCAATTGGCACATTGGGTGTATCCAAGAGCTATGTAGCTCACCATCAGTAACATAACATCATTAGGATACCATCAACCATTTTTCTAACGGTTGGAAAAATTGATATTTTCTTCCATACACTACTGTTAAGAGCTACAGCACTAATCATCTCTTCTTAAGTTAATTGTAGTTGAACCATTTTAAACAACCTCCAAATCTTTTAGAGTAATTTCATCCCAGCCTTACAGTTTTTTCCTTTGCCCCGCATCATACTTGCACCAAACCATCTCAATCATATTATGTGTTGTCCAAGCTAAATTGGTGTTATTCTAATCATTGAACAAATTATCTTTTCCTTGGATTTACGACAGTCCTAGTTTTCTCACTCAATTGAAATCTGATTTTCTTTTTAATTTTTGCATTTAATTTTTGCATTCCAACATGCAAACAAGTTAACTATGGTCGAGAGCTCTTAGAGGAGGCTTACTTGAGGTGCAAAGGTGTAGAAATCTTCTTCCTTGCCTTTTTTCCTACACTTTCTCTTCTATCAACAAAATTTCAATCTTTTAAAAGAAGGTATACAAAATATCAATCTTTTAAAAGAATGTATACGTTAGGCTGCCGGTTCATCAGTAACAAAATTTCAATCTTCTACTATCAACAAAATTTCAATCTCACCCCAGCCGGCCGAGAGGCCGGCTCAAGTGTACAGTAGGCGGAATAGGTCCGCCTCTTTGGAGCTTGCCGCCCACAATAGTGGGACCCACTTGGAGACATTTTTGGAGAGAGGTTTGGGTGGCTAGGTTGAAAGGGAATTTTTGAATTAGGGAAGTATTGTATTAATAGTAGGGCTTGTTTAGAGTTAGGGTTATGCATGTTTTGAGTTTCTCTTGGAGTTCCTTGGCGTCTTGGCTCTAGATTTCTTTGTCTAGAGATTGGGAGAGATGATCCTCCTCTCGAATTGAGGATCACTTGTATCTTGCTTTCATGTTCGTTTGACTTTGATTTCCTTGTTGCAATATAAGGTTTGGTGGTTGATTTGAATCCAGATTTTCCATCATTCTCGTTGTTTTTGCCAATTAGTGATAAGTTTGCTTGCGAACTCAAGTATTTCCATAGTTTAAAATTGTGCAATTAGAGGCACGCCTCTGCGCAATTTCAACCCCAGGTGCCTTATTACTTTAGCAATTCTGGGACCATGAGAGGTGTACGCCTCATAGATCCTGAGGCGCGCCTCAGACGCGCAATTGCACAATAACAGGGGAGGTGTACGCCTCAAGCAAATGGGTCCCACTGACTTAAGTGCCAAATCAAATACCCCATTCATTCCTCCCTAGTGTCACTTAGCCGACCGGAACCGCACGAAGCCGCAAAGCACTACACGACCCCGCCCTAGCATCCCGCCGCCTCTTCCCTTAGCGCCGCCTCATGCCGGTGAGCAGCACGTATCCGACCGCCCTCTACCACACACAGACACTAGTACTGTAGCACAACAAGCAAACAAAGGTATCTCACATTTTTTTGTGTTATTACATTTAAAATATATGCAATTAACAGCACACTAATCATTCTTATTGAACAGAGAAGAAAAAAGTGGGTAAAATTGAAGATGATGATGATTTGTCATTCATATATACAATTGGAGATGAAGATGCCTCCACTAAAGACCTATTTAGTGATAGGACATAATTGGATTTTAAATGTTCTTTCTTATTTGTACTTTGGGAGTTCTGATATGAGATGCATATATTGCATTTATTTTATTATTTTCCACTAAGTTCACTTCTCATTTAGATGTTTTTATTGTATCAGAGACTATTACTGTTATTTACCTTCTAGAATACTTAAATTTGCATTTACGAAATTTTTCGTCCGTGAGGCTTACGCCTCACACCGCCTCGAGGCATATTTACATAATTTTAAACCTTGAGTATTTCCCTTTAGGGTTACATGCGAACTCAAGTATTTCCTATCAAATTAGTACCAGAGCATTGTCTTGGGATCATCAGCGGCTGAAATCCAGAAATTTCAGCAAGGGGATTTTATCCGCAAGAAGATCCTCTCACAAATCTTGGGAAGAAAGATGGCCAAAAAGAAGGTCAAAGTGTTGGAAGGTGAGATTGGGCAACTAAAATCCGATTTGGAGGGAAAATTCTCTGATTTTCAAAATCAACTCCAACAACGAACGATTGGAAGGAAAGTTCACTTTGATAGAAGAAATGTTGAAGAAATTAATAGAGATGAAGACCAATCTGACGACATCAAAAGCAAGGGAGACCATCGGTGGCCATAAGAGAGGAGGGAATCTGAACCTGTTTAGGGGGAGGGAAAATTTGGAAGTGGAGATCCTTGAAGGAGAGGACGGCATGCCACCTTTAGAACCGCTTTCTAGAGAGGAGATGAATATGGGTTACGAAAGAGGGAGACATTTCTCTTGTAGTGCAACCAGTCATACAACAGTTCAGTGAGGTGTTCCAGCCACCTCAAGGGTTACCACCACTCAGAGAACAAGAGCATGCAATTCTTCTAAAGGAGGGGGTGTCACCGATTAGTGTATGACCCTACCGCTACCCCAAATTCATAAGGATGAAATTGAAAAGCTAATTAGAGAAATGTTGGAGGTTGGGACATCAGACCAAGTGTGAGTCTTTTCTCTAGTCCAGTACTATTGGTTAAAAAGAAAGAAGAGAGTTGGAGGTTTTGTGTGGAATACAGGGCGCTGAATAAGGAGACTGTATTGGATAAATTCCTCATTCCTGTGATTGACAAGCTTTTGGATGAACTGTATGGAGCAGTAATATTTTTCAAACTGGATTTGAAGTCAGGATACCATCATATCCAAATGAGGGAAGAAAATATCTCAAAGATAGCGTTCAAGACACACGAGGGACATTGTGAGTTTCTGGTGATGCCATTTGGGCTTACCAATGCCCCTGCTACTTTCTAGTCACTGATGAACAAGGGTGTTCATACATTATCTCCGAAAGTTTGTTATGGTATTTTTTGATGACATCTTAATGTACAACAGAACTGAGTAGGAACATCTGAAGCACTTGAAGTTAGTCTTGGGAGTTCTACAGGAACATCAGTCGAGGGCCAACATGAAGAAGTGTTGCTTTATTTAGACCAGTGTAGAGTACTTGGGCCATATCGTGTCTAAGGAAGGGGTGGCAGCCAATCAATCAAAGGTGGAGGCTATATTGAGAAGACCCTTACCTAAGAATTTAAAGAAGTTGAGAGGATTCCTAGGGCTAACAGGGTACTACAGGAGATTTGTGAAAGGGTACAGTACTATAACATGACCACTAATAGAACAGCTAAAGAAAGATGGATTCTTACGGGGAGAGGCAGCCACATCAGCATTTGAGAAACTAAAGAAGACTAAGACCACGGTACCGATCTTAACTTTACCAGACTTCACTCAAGCCTTCATAATGGAGACAGATGCTTCAGGATACGGATTGGGGGCAGTACTCATGCAGGATCAGCGACCCATTGCCTACTTCAGCCAGGTGTTGGCAGCCAGAGCCAGGCTAAAATCAGTCTATGAGAGAGAGTTGATGGCCATCGTTTTAGCCATCCAGAAGTGGCGACCCTACCTGTTGGGTAGATATTTCATTGTCAGAACATATCAGAGGAGCTTGAAAATCTTGTTAGAGCAGCGGATGATGACTAAAGAGTATCAAAGGTGGTTGTCCAAATTATTGAGGTAAGATTTCGAAATCCAGTACATACAAGGAGGGGAGAACAAGGCGGCAGATGTCTTGTCCAGATGTATGGGTGAGCTATATACAATGGTAGTGTCTGTTCTTTTGATGCTAGATTGGGAGGCCATTAGGGAGGAGAGCGCTAAGGATGAGTTGGGGAAGATCAAGACAGATTTACTGAGGGAAGGTGGTAGCCACCCAGGGTACTCAGTGGAGTGGGAGTGGGAGACAGACTACTGTATCAGGGGAGGTTCATGATGCCCCGGACCTCAATCCACATCCCAAACTTACTCCAGGAATTTCATAGAAGCGCAGTTGGGGGTCATTCAGGGGTGCAGAGGACTTATAGGAGGTTAGTTTCGGAGCTTTACTAGAAGGGAATGCATAGGGACGTCAAGGAGATGGTCGCCAGGTTTGAGATCTGTCAAAGGAACAAATACCTGGCTATGTCGCCAGGTGGACTACTACAGCCGTTGGCATTACCGGGACGAGTATGGGAGGAGATATCCATGGACTTCATAGATGAACTGCCCTGTTCATAAGGCTTCACGGTGATTTTGGTGGTGGTGGATCGATTGAGCAAGTATGCTCATTTTATTCCCCTTCGACATCCTTACACCGCGGTGATAGTGGCTTCAACTTTCATCAGAGAGGTGGTCAGATTGCATTGGTTACCAGAGACAATCGTATCAGATAAAGATAAGATGTTCCTCAGCCACTTTTGGAGGGAGTTGTTTAGGTTACAGGGGACAATTTTGAAGATGAGCACTGCTTACCACCCACAAACGGATAACCAAACGGAAGTGGTCAACAAGAGCTTAGAGACCTACTTGAGATGCTTTGTGTCGGAGACACCCAAGCTTTGGGCCAAGTGGCTATCATGGGAGGAAAACTGGTACAACACGTCTTTTCATTTTGATTCTCAGATGACCCCATTCAAGGTGTTGTATGGAAGGGATCCTCCTCACTTGGTACACTTTGGGAGTAGTAGTACTCCCATTTCTTCAGTGGAGGAGTACTTGGTGGATAGGGATAGAGTGTTAGAGGAGCTAAAGAAATATTACTGAGAGCTCAACAGATTATGAAGAAACAAACTGATGGGCATAGGAAGGACATCCAGTTCGAAGTAGGAGAGAGGGTGTTTTTGAAGCTCCGACCATACAAACAAAAGACAGTTGCCAACAAGAGAAATGAGAAGCTCGCCTCAAAATACTTTGGACCTTATGAAATATTGGAAAAGATTGGAGTGGTAGCATATCGGTTGAAACCACCACCCACGACGACTATTTATCCGATTTTCCATGTATCGCAGCTGAGAAGAGCCATTGGAGATTATACAGCCAGCTCAGAGTTACCGGCAACACTTACTGAGGATTTGGAGGTAATTCTGGAACCCTTAGAGTTGATGGGGTTTGTTAGAAAGAAGATGGAGCTAAGAAAGTACTAATCAAGTGGAAGAATCTGTCTGACTATGATGCAACATCGGAACCACACGAGATGGTGAAACAGCAGTTTCCGAGTCTTCACTTTGAGGATAATGTGATTCTTTGGGAGGGCGGTATTGCTAGACGACCGGTTCATGATGAACTGGCCCAGAGGCCGGCTCAAGTGTACAGGAGGCAGAATAGGTTCGCCTCCTTTGGAGCTTGCCGCCCACAATAGTGGGCCCCACTTGGAGCCATTTTTGGAGAGAGGTTTGGGCGGCTAGGGTGAGAGAGAATTTTTGAATTAGGGAAGTATTGTATTAATAGTAGGGCTTGTTTAGGGTTAGGGTTATGCATGTTTTGAGTTTCTCTTGAAGTTCCTTGGCATCTTGGTTATAGATTTCTTTGTCTAGAGATTGGAAGAGACGATCCTCCTCTCGAATTGAGGATCACTTGTATCTTGCTTTTGTGTTCGTTTGGCTTTGATTTTCTTGTTGCAATACAACGTTTGGTGGTTGATTTGTGTCCAGATTTTACGTTATTCTCGCTGTTTTTGCCAATTAGTGATAGGTTTGCTTGCGAACTCAAGTATTTCCCTTAGGGTTACTTGCAAACTCAAGTATTTCCTATCAATATAATTCCTTTCTTCTTTGGATGTAGGAGTGGAGATTCTTAGAATATCTCTAGATTCATCTAGACCTCTTTTTGGGTTTTCTTTTATGGTTTTCTCACAATCCCAAATGCTTACAAAATGCCCTTATGCACAAAGAGTAAAAAGAACATGTGTTGGCCATTTAACCAAATAAAACACTTACAAGGCTTTTAAAAAAGGGAAGCCATCAGATTCTTGAAAATAAAGAGCTCACATTAAAAAAGGAATTATTTGACACAAAGCAACTTCTTTATGCAAGCTTTCTCATTATTTACAATAATCCCCTCTCACCAACAACTTGGAATTCTATGACAAAATCATATTTTTGGAATTTTCACAGGTCAGAGTTCTTAATGTCTCATCATGCAAACAACAGACATTAAAAAAATGTCACCATATGAAGTTATCAAACCTAAAAAACAACGCAATCAAGTAAAAGAAGTAAGAGAGCATAAATTGGGGCAATCAGAAGTTCAAAACACAGGAGGCCCACATCGAATTACATTTCAAATCAAAATTTAATTCAATAAAAAACGAGAAGGAGAAATCGAAAACAACAAAAATAAAGAAAATCACTACACAAATAGCAATTTTATCGATAACAAACCTTCTCAAGCTGATTCATGAGGGAAATAAGAAGGGAGCTAGTGGTCTTTGTCCGCTCCTTCTGAGGAATCTTGAGTCCTCTATCCATCGCATACAATCGACCTAGAATACAAACAAGAAATTACTCAAAACACGAACTAGAAGTAGATTGATATTGAAAAAGACGATTAGGTATTTTTGATTTTTTCACAGTAGTAGGCGATGAGGGGCTCATGCTTCTGGAGCTCATCGGCTCTCTGTAGAAACGGGAGGAGAAGCTTCGCTGGCTCAGCATCACTCGCCATGACCGCTCTCCAACACTTTCTTCTCTTTATATAAAAATCAACGCAGCGAGTTAGAGAGGGAGAGACAGAAAATACTGATGAACTCATTAATTAGAGATCAGTAAAAAGCACACTAGTGAAAGAAATTTGCAACAAATTTAAACATTACATAATTTATTTATTTAATCCTACATGAAATGATTAATAAGAGATTGAAATCGTGTTGCCAAGCCGGATAATTTACATTTCCAAGTAAATAATAAAAAACATGGTAAAATTGTTGATGCAATGTTAATATCAACTATATTTTCTTTAGTGATAAGCTTCTAATATCACCATTCATGATTTGTGCATTCAATTCTACACCAAAAGGGACGAATCTAGCCTGTTTTTTAGGGTGGGCAAACTCTATAAATAAAAAAGTAAATATCAAAAATTAAATATATTTTTCATTACAGAAAATGCTATATCCGCCACAACAGTAGCAATTGGTAAAGTCAGTGCCAAAACAATTAAGTCTATAAACCAGATGATACACAATATTTTTTTGGCATTTACAATTTGCTTTGCAAGAGCAGCAATGCTAGTCAAAGATGTAAACTCATCGTTGGTACGAATATCAATAATATAAGTACATAGCTGATATTCAAGAGACACAAAATCGACCATAGAGAAATATGTTGGATATAACTCTGCAAGAAGAATTAACTTTCCCTTATCATAAGTAGAGAGCATATTACTCAGATTTAGACATGTCAAACAAAGAAGTAACTTGGTACTAGTTTCAAAAAACCGATTATTCAAATCTCAAATAAATAATTTACTTGCCAATGATTTTTTGCAACAGCCACCAAAGATCTTAGCAAAATAAAACACTAAATTAACTCTTAATCCAAAGAATGAAATGTAAGGCTCCTAAGTATTTAAAGCTCTACAATAAAATTTGGGAGTTTTTGAATGTTTTGTCTTTCCGCAAGAAAACAAATTCATTGTAAAGATTGGCCTTGTGGAAACAAGTGTTCTTCTTCAATTGTCTTAGATTGTTTATACTTGTTTTCCCCCTTCTTATGCTTAATGTGAGGAAAGTTATTTTTGGAGATCAGAGAAGAGTTTTTAACTATGAACAGAGAAGCTTCACTACATGTTTAAAATATGTTAGCTAAGTGTATTGCTACAGAACTTTGTTATTCATAAAAAAATCATTTATACAGAACTTTGCTATTTGAAAGGACATACTGACTGAAGAAAAAATTTAAATAACTTTTCAAAATATTTTTTAAATAAGCTTTAGAATCACAAACAATCAAAATTTGTTAGTCTCAAAATAATTCTGTAGGCTTCAAAACCTATCATGAACAATTTTGAGTCATGAACGGATGAACCAAATAATTTTAATTTTTCAATTATTACATCTAGCAAATTGAAGTCAAGACATCACCATGCACTTTGATAACTCAGCCAGTTCGACTAATTCTACATAACTATAATATTTTAAACACTATGCATAACTTTCTAGACCTATGTCCCTTCTGCATAAACCCTTTGAAAGCCAAGGAGAAAGGAGCAAACAGAAAAGATGTAATATGACACGATAAAATCGTCCGAAGTCAATCACCATAAGCAATAGCTAAAATGAATCAAGAAAATAGTAACCAGTGTGAATTTCATGTTAATAGAATACGCAAATATTGCGATGTCTGAAGACCTAATCCTCTATATCACTGACACCAAGACACTTACGCGAAATTCGGAAATAAAACATCAAGTTTAGAGTACACATTACGAAGATATCTTTAATCCGAGGCAATATATTGCTTCAAAAACATCAAATTTCGAGGCTGTTTGGTAGCAGGATTTATGCCGGATTTGAGGACGATTTGAGCAAAATACAGCCAAGCGGCCTAAAATGCAAAACCAAATCTCACGGTAAATGAAAGCCGGAATAGACGGAAAACTACCCCTTTTCGTGGTAAATCCCGGATTTCCGAAATCCTCTGATTCGGCGGATTTACGGGATTTGGCCGAAGAAGCGCGCGAAAGGGAGAAAGTTACCTTCACAGAGAGCGAGCTCCCGTCGTTGCTTCCGATCAAAACCGTAACTTCCGATCCAACAGGAAGGGAACTCCTTCGAAGAGCAAAGTCGAACAGCGACGAAGGAGACGAAGAAGAACAGCAAGCAACGAAGAAATACAGCGGCAAAGTAAATCGCAGGGCTTAGGTTTACAAAGGAGGAAAAATTATTTTAAGGGGTTTTTACATACATACCACTTTATACCTTATATTTTACATATCTAACACCTAAAACTTAAATATTACACAACAACAATTCAAACACAAACTTAACCTCATATATGCCACTCCGTCAAAAATATGACTCACTCCGTCTCTATCGTTATTTCTGCTTTGGATTCGGCGGGAGATGTATTTCGGGTAGCCCTAAAAATCCAGCGTGAGTTTTTCCGCCGAAGCTTTCTCTCGGGCAGCAGAGCAAGATCTCCTCGATGTAGGAGGAGCGGCTGAGTTTAGGTTCGATTTTTCTGTAAATTCGTATGTATACTTCTTTTGATAAAAATCAGGTATTACTCCTTTGGGTAGATCTGCGATTTTGCTTTCGTTTTTCTACAGGAATAGCGGCTGAGTTTTATCTATTCTGTAACTTCTTTGATTAATAGAGTTCCATAAGTTTTTTATATTCTTGTATAAGTTTTTTCTATTCTTGTATATCCGATTGCTAGCGGCATTTTTTTTTTTTGTTACAGAATGTTTTATCTGTTTTATCTACCCTAAAATTGTGGAAAATACCATTTCTGAATGTCACGAATTATATCTGTTTTGCCACAGAAATGGTATTTTCCACTTTTTTTTTTATACAGAATGTCATGAGTGTTATCTTTCCTAAAAATTCTCTCTGTTTTGTTACATATTAGGTTGGTTTATTCCAAAACGTTTCAAATGAGTTCTACGAATTCGTCCGCTACGAGAGATAGACGCCAACGATCTGAAGTTTATTGTCACTGTCACCTGAATTGTGTATTGTACACTTGCCACCGTGGACCTAATAATGGAAGAAAATTTTATAGGTACGTGAATAACCGAACTGATGACGACTGCAGATACTTCAGATGGGTAGATGAAGTTGAAGATGCATCTTTTGGTATAGACGATGAGCGCAAAGTGTTTGAGGCGAAGGTTATTAATATGCTTGAATGGATGATGTTCTTGATGAAAGTCTTCATTGTAATTGTTGTTGTTGATGTAATCATCCGTTTGTGTTTGTAACGTGTTGTGTCGACTGCAGAAAAGGTTGTTTTTGTTATGTTTAGTTTTGCAACCTTTTATTGATGTGTTGGTCAAGGGTATTGTAAGTTGTTATGTTGAATTATTGATCAAATTTATGCATTATTCTCTCCTGTTTGTCATTGTCAAGCAGCTCTTTGTTCAGCTAAAAAAAACCTGCAGCAAGGAAATGTTAACTTCATGCTAAAAGGAATTGCTGACTTCATGCTGGACAGATTTTTGTATAGACAGATTTCTGTAAGACAGATTTTTGTAAGATTTTGGTACAGACAGCTCAAAAAAACCTGCAGCAACTGTATAGACAGATTTCTGTATGAATTAATAACATGCAGATTTGAGTTCACGTCAGATTACAGAAAGGCAAAGTTCACGTCAGATTACAGATTTCGGTATAGACAGCTTAAAAAAAACGACAGTTAATTTAACGTGCAGATTTAAATTTGAAAACGGTTCCCAGAATGGCAAAGTTACTCAAAGTTTATTAGTTAAATTTCAAAACGGTTCCCATAAAGTTACTCAAAATTTCATCTTGAAACGAACCATTTAGCTATTTCTCCCAAATCAGGCAATCAACAAACGTCATAGTTCTACATCATTCAACTTAAATACATAAAATTTCTTTGAATCAAGAGAATAGCTAATTCATAACAGTCAATACTTTCAAGTTGTTGATATTGCTAGCCCAAAAAAAAAGTTACAGCTGCTATCTACTAGCTCAAAAAAAATACAGTTGCTATCTACTAGCTCAAAAAAGTTACAGCTGCTATGTACTAGCTCAAAAAGTCAAAACAGGGACTTCTTAAAGAGCAGTGAATGCTATCAATCCTAAAATCCAGTCACATATGAGAACTCGAAATCTTCAAGTTGATGATCCTCTCCATTCCGTCTGCTTGGCAACTTTGTCCGACTTCTTCGTCCAACTTCTGTACGCAAATTGTCCTTGTTATTATTATTTCGCAATGGATTTTTGCAAGTACTCCTATGATGCCCCCATAAACCACATCTGCCACACCTATGTGACCTCTTATCTTGCTCCAAGAAATTTAACAATCTTTTTTTCCTATGTCTTCCTCTTGGTCTACAAGTACTAGGTACACCAACATGTTTCGTATTCTCTGTAACTTGCCAAAGATCCTTTCCGGGTAATGTGGCAATTGCCCCTTCGTATGCTAGTTTGTACCTACACCATAGGCAATATGATAAATCAGCGGTTATTATATGCAAATAATTATTCATATGCATATATTTTACCTGTGAACGTGGTAGTAATCATCAACATACGTATGCCAAAGCGGGTGTTCTTTCATTCCAATGAAAGCCACAGCGTGAATGCAAGGTAAACCAATTAACTGCCACACTCTGCAACTGCAGATTCTTTGTTCAATATTGACAATATGTCTCGAATGAAGTCCCTCCACCTCAGCCTTGAAAAGGCTAGATTGCCGAACAACAAAATGATCTTTCCGTGTTGTAATATTTCTAATATATTCCTCCACATTTGGGACTAACTCATGTTGCCAACTCAAGCTACTCATCCTTCGATGAGCTCTTTGTACCATAAGCTTTCCCCGGATCAAATCGATGAGGTCCACGGCAGGTTTAATTCGAGCATCATTAACCCATGAGTTAAATGACTCGGCAAAATTGTTCGTATTTGCAGAATGACATATCCCAATCATAAACTGACTCCTTGACCACTTATACGGTAAAGAAATAAGATACGAGTAAACTGCTTGGCTCAAATGACATAGTTCTACTAGCTTCTCATTGAACTCTGTATTTGTGTAAGCATTAGCGGCCTCCCAGACAAGTCCATGCACTTTTTTTCCATCTTTACAGTGGAAATTTTTTTTAATGTTCTTCCACAAATGGCGAATACAAATTCTATGTTCAGCTTCAGGATATACATCTTTTATAGCCTCTCCCAAACCCTTCTCCATATCTGAAATAAAACACAGAGGATATAAAGAAAGACCAATTGTTTCTCCCAAATTTTGGAGAAACCATGACCATGTCCCTTTCGACTCAGTCTCCATCACAGCGAATGCTAAAGTGAATAAGCCATTATTTCCGTCTAAGGCGTTAGCAGATAGCAACACACCTAGGTACTTCGACTTAAAATGGCATGCATCCAAACTGATTAGTGGTCTACACCCAGCTAGAAAACCGTCAGCACATACCTTAAAACTAACATAAACCTCTGGAATGAATGATCTTCACTATTAAATGCATATGTTATATGAGATCCTGGATTTCCATGAAGGAGTTCTGCTGCCAATGTTGGAACCCATTTGTAATTGTCATCAACTGAACCAAATAAAGCATCACGGCTTCCTCTCTTGCCCTCCAAAGCTTCATATAAGGTAAGGATAAGCCAAACTCTTTTTCTAGACTACTATTTATTTCTTTTGGTGAGATATCTGGGTACCTCTTTACCATCTCCTGTAACCATCTCTACCACGTCTATGTCAGTATTTATAATTTTGTACTCCTTCGGCGATGTTTTGTGAATGTGATAATGCATACTATATTTATATCCTTTAAGCCATGGACATATTTTAAGAATATCTGTTTTGAGTATAAAAATATTCATACTTCCTTTCTCAATTTTGACGGTCCTTTGTTTGCCACCATTATATCTCTTTCTAAAGTTATCATTGGTATCAACCCAAAATCCTCCATATTTAATTGTAACAAAAAAATGCCCTTCATTCTCTCCACATAAATCATCACAATGCATTCTAGACAAAGTATGCCACCCACTAGCAATTTCTTTTTCAACTAAAACCTGAAATAATAAGAAAAAATAAACACCACATTTTTAGAAAAAAAATGTAAAAATAAAAGAGAATGAGGAGAAAGTAAAAAGAGGGAAATTAGCTAATGCAGCTATCAGGAAATTTATTCAATGCATCATGGCTATGCAGCTAATCTAAAGCTTATGTGCGACAAAAGGTAAGAAGGGATAAACCTAAATCTCTTTTGTGCGACAAAAGGTAAGAAGGTATTAACCTAAATCTTATGTGCGACAAAACAGAAGAAGCCGGACAAAATCAGAAGTGAAACAGAGTGGCAGAACAACCTTTTCTCTTTGCAGCCTTCGGGATGTAGGTCCTGAAAGTTCGATGGGGATGTTAAGCCCTTATGAACTTATTCCCAAAGCTAATTAAGAGAGAGGTGATTTGAAAAGAAGAATCTTTTAAACAAAGACAAAAACCTAAACCAAAATCACCACAAAAAGTGCGGAAGAAAAATAAATGCGGAAGCGATAATAAGAAAAGAACACACTGGATTTATAGTGGTTCGGTCAAACCTTGACCTACGTCCACTCCTTGGAGGCACCCTCCAAGTATTGCACTAACACAAGTGTCTCTCCTTTAGCCCCCACAGCTAGGCGGAGAAGCCCTTACACAATCACTTCCACCTCTCCCGGTGCGGCGGAGTTGCCGGGTCCTTTGACACCAAAGAGACTTCTTCTTTGGTGAACTTACCTCGAGACAAGTCTTGAATCCGATGGTACTAAGGTGCGAGTTCGCCGGAGCAACCGTGTGGAACCCCCTCCACACTCCCTTGAGTCCCCCCTCACAGGATCTTCTCCCTCTCTCAAACTCCACCCTTTCCTCTCTCCCTTTCAAGCTCTCTCTTCAAGTTTCCCCCACAAGAACGAAGCTACAATGGCTGCCAAAGACACTTACAAAGTGCCTTGCCATAGCTTAAATAGAGGCTCTCAAAACGAGCTCATTAATGCAAGTTGCCGACATTATCGTCCAGGACGATAGACATATCGTCCTGGCCGATCAGTACAAATTAAGCTCATTAGCCCGGGACGATTTGAGACAATCAGAAGAAAATTGGTTACATCGTCCAGGCCGATCTCACGATCGTCCTGGCCGATTAGTTTAAAACCGATTTCAATCGTCCTGATCATAGCCCTGAATACAAGCTGTCCGATGAAGATCGTCCAGGCCATCGTCCTGGCCGATCATTCGATCGTCCCGGACGATGTGATCGTATCAATCAACCATTAATGCTTTCCAAAGATACCAGATCAATTTAGGCATGATTGAGTTAGATCGTCCTGGACGATAATAATATCGTCCGGGCCGATTTCCTAAAACAAAGAATTCCTAAATTGATTATGGCGGCTGATTCTTTCTGAATTGAGATTATCGTCCTGGCCGATACAGGTATCGTCCAGGCCGATCAGTTGACGGCTGCCTTAATGAGGATGCCCTAAATAGGGTTTCTGATTTTGGACAGATCGTCCAGGACGATATAAATATCGTCCTGGCCGATATTACCAAAAATAGAAAACTTATAGGGAACAATAGGAGATTTTCTAAATTACAATCCAACTGGTCCCACACCCAATACATCAGACTCAAGAAAGGAAAAATATTACAAACTGACTCAGACCTAGTCTACCCAATCTTGAGCTGATTCCAAATTGCAGTCCGATCGTGGGAACCTGAAACGTTAGCACATAAGGCAATCGTAGAGAAATAAGAAATGTTTGCTATCATCAAAATCATAAACCATAGATCCGCAACAATCTCCCCCTTTTTGATGATGGCAAAATATTTCAATTTAAATTTTCATAAAAGTAAATCCTCCTAATCTCCCCCTCACTAGAATAAATCCTTTTTAAAAAAAATAGGGGAGATGAAAATATTTTTGTTGTTTTAAAATTTTTGAAAAGAAAAAAGATACAACGTTCTCCCCCTTTGACATTATCAAAAAGAGAGGAGGCACAAACAAAAACAAAACGAACAAAAAAACATTCCCTGATCAAGTGAAAAAAAAAAACAAATGTTCTTAAAATGAGAAAGTTACCTCTAGGTTTTAATCAAAAAACTTAGTAGAATTGGATTGACAACACATAGCCCAGTAAAGGTTAGAAAATCAAGAATTGATAATCCAAACTCAAGTTCTTTAAAAAGGCTCAAAAACTTTTTAATTCAATATCTAAATCAAGGAATAAATTAGAGAAAGAAACAGTAATTTTTCAAAACTCCTTTCATAAAATATATCTAATAGAAGATTAATGCACGATTTGAATCATGAATCAAGATTTTCAAACTCAATCATCAAAAAATCAAGGGTTTTCTTAAGCTTTAAGAAGTATAAGAATGGTAAGCATTAAAATTTAGTGGGCTCATTTTATGCCTCTTGACAATTGGTTGGCGCACTGCGCATCTTTTGATACACTTTGTGTATTCTATATTTTTCAATTTTGGCGCTTTACGCTTCTTTTATTTTTGGCATCATTGGCCAATTTTTTTTTATTATGCTACCTTTCTGAAATCTTAAATACCAAAAGTAAACCCATACTATTGATAAAGTGAATCTCTTGATTAAGAAAATTTTGAATTTGATTCAACAACTTGCAAAAGATTCCTATGCGATAAATAAAATATAGGGAGATAAAAAATTTAGTTTCAAAAACCAATTTAAAAGATGAAAAATATTTTAAATCAAAAGTAGAAAAACCTCTTTTAGGAAAAAGAGATTGAAAGTCAAAAACATGAGTTTCCTTCCTTTGATTGTTTTTAGAGAAGTCAATCACAACTTACTAAAGATTTCAAGAAAAATTAGGAAGTAAATTTTTCATTTCTAGAAAAGTGAATGTGTGTGTGTGTAGATCAGAGAAAAATTTTTACGAAAAAAAAAAAATTCAAAGAATAAACAAAACAAAAACGCAAAATAAAAATAAAAAAGAAAAAACAAAAACACAACAAAAAGAAACACAAAAACACAACACAAAAAAAATACGAAAGGCACTTAACCATTATCTCTCTCCTGGTCCGATGCTTCAGAGACCAGATCTGCCCATGAGATTTTTTGCCTTTCATTATTTCCCCAGTTTAAATTTAACTTCGCCTTACCCTTTTCTTTTACAGGGAGAATTCTTAAATTAGGGCACTCATTTTTCATATGTCCAGGTTTCCTGCATCGAAAGCAAACAATGTCAGAGGAAATATGGACATCCTTACCACTTTTACCTTTCTTCCTCTTTTGCTTATGCATTGGTGAGCTTTGTGATTTGCTTGACAATTCATTGCTATCGTCACCAACTAAGCTTCCTCTTTCCGTATCTTCGGCTTTTAGAACGATCGTCTCACCTGCATCCAAAAGTCTTTGACTCAACCCTTGCTCGTAGGCAATGAGTGAGCCAATCAAATTATCAATAGAATAATCATTCAAATCTTTAGACTCACAAATAGCAACAACTTTAGAATCAAATTTATCCAGTAGACATCGAAGAATTTTGTTAACTTTTTCAAAATTTGAAAAATCTTTTCCTAAGGCATGCAATGATGTAGTAATTTGAAAGAACCTTGTATACATGTCTAAAATCGTTTCAAAAGGTTTCATAGAAAACATTTCAAAATCATGCATTAAAAAATTCAACTTGGATTGCTTGATTTCACTAGTGCCTTCGTATATGGTGTGCAATTTATCCCAAACTTCCTTACCGGTAGTGCACGTGGATATTAACATAAAATCATCAGAATTTAAAGCACAGAAAAAGCAATTTAAAGACTTTGCATTTAATTGAGCATCCATTCGTTCATCCATATTCCATTGATTAAAAGGAATATCAGTTTTAATTCCATTAACAATACGTGATGGTGATGAATAACCAGTTAAAATCATATGCCACATACGAAAATCAATCGATTGCAAAAAAGTAGACATGCGAATTTTCCAAAAATCAAATGTAATATTTTCAAACAATGGTGGTCTAGTGATTGAATATCCTTCCGCAAAAATACGATTAGAAATATTAGCCATGGATCGAAATTCAAAAGCTTTTAAAAACTTATTTTATGAAAACCTGGCTCTGATACCACTTGAAAGTTCGATGGGGATGTTAAGCCCTTATGAACTTATTCCCAAAGCTAATTAAGAGAGAGGTGATTTGAAAAGAAGAATCTTTTAAACAAAGACAAAAACCTAAACCAAAATCACCACAAAAAGTGCGGAAGAAAAATAAATGCGGAAGCGATAATAAGAAAAGAACACACCGGATTTATAGTGGTTCGGTCAAACCTTGACCTACGTCCACTCCTTGGAGGCACCCTCCAAGTATTGCACTAACACAAGTGTCTCTCCTTTAGCCCCCACAGCTAGGCGGAGAAGCCCTTACACAATCACTTCCACCTCTCCCGGTGCGGCGGAGTTGCCGGGTCCTTTGACACCAAAGAGACTTCTTCTTTGGTGAACTTACCTCGAGACAAGCCTTGAATCCGATGGTACTAAGGTGCGAGTTCGCCGGAGCAACCGTGTGGAACCCCCTCCACACTCCCTTGAGTCCCCCCTCACAGGATCTTCTCCCTCTCTCAAACTCCACCCTTTCCTCTCTCCCTTTCAAGCTCTCTCTTCAAGTTTCCCCCACAAGAACGAAGCTACAATGGCTGCCAAAGACACTTACAAAGTGCCTTGCCATAGCTTAAATAGAGGCTCTCAAAACGAGCTCATTAATGCAAGTTGCCGACATTATCGTCCAGGACGATAGACATATCGTCCTGGCCGATCAGTACAAATTAAGCTCATTAGCCCGGGACGATTTGAGACGATCAGAAGAAAATTGGTTACATCGTCCAGGCCGATCTCACGATCGTCCTGGCCGATTAGTTTAAAACCGATTTCAATCGTCCTGATCATAGCCCTGAATACAAGCTGTCCGATGAAGATCGTCCAGGCCATCGTCCTGGCCGATCATTCGATCGTCCCGGACGATGTGATCGTATCAATCAACCATTAATGCTTTCCAAAGATACCAGATCAATTTAGGCATGATTGAGTTAGATCGTCCTGGACGATAATAATATCGTCCGGGCCGATTTCCTAAAACAAAGAATTCCTAAATTGATTATGGCGGCTGATTCTTTCTGAATTGAGATTATCGTCCTGGCCGATACAGGTATCGTCCAGGCCGATCAGTTGACGGCTGCCTTAATGAGGATGCCCTAAATAGGGTTTCTGATTTTGGACAGATCGTCCAGGACGATATAAATATCGTCCTGGCCGATATTACCAAAAATAGAAAACTTATAGGGAACAATAGGAGATTTTCTAAATTACAATCCAACTGGTCCCACACCCAATACATCAGACTCAAGAAAGGAAAAATATTACAAACTGACTCAGACCTAGTCTACCCAATCTTGAGCTGATTCCAAATTGCAGTCCGATCGTGGGAACCTGAAACGTTAGCACATAAGGCAATCGTAGAGAAATAAGAAATGTTTGCTATCATCAAAATCATAAACCATAGATCCGCAACAGGTTCTTCCGCGCAAAATTTCAACGCACGCGCGGGAAATTACAAGAAGGTGAAACGGAGTGAGCGGAGACTGAGCGGAGTGAAACGGAGTGGCATATATGAGGTTAAGTTTGTGTTTGAGTTGTTGTTGTGTAATATTTAAGTTTTAGGTGTTAGATATGTAAAATATAAGGTATAAAGTGGTATGTATGTAAAAACCCCTTATTTTAAATGATTAAACTAATCTTAATAATTAATATTCATTAATTAATTATATATTAATTCATGTAAATTAATATATTTTAATAAAAATTATTATAATTAATTAATATATTAGATTATCTTAATTATAATTTTGTTTCAAATTAGCAAATTAATCTTAAATCTATTTTATTTTTGCATTTTTTATCAAAATTTTATTGTGTTTTATTTGAACTTTTGTTGTTGTACTTTAATTATCTAAAAAATATTTGTCAAATCTCTTAATCATCTTAAATCTTTAATTGAATAGTCAAACAGTTACATATGATTTTTCCGTAAATATTACCAAACAATTTTTAGGATTTAACACACCCAAGATTTCATAAATTCGGATTTAGAGGAGTTACGAAATCTTACTTAAATGAAATCTTGGGTGCTACCAAACATTCCTTTCTTGAAGTATATTCTATAATAGAGTGTAAAAAAAAAAAAAAACTGATCGAACATGAACTGTAGATCTCTCGGCGAGTCGGCAAGAGGGTATGAATACGAGTGAACAAATGGTCAATTAGATATTTTTCAATATACAGATAAGGGATAAAGAGAATCAATAAATAGAGCAAGTAGAATAGTAGGGAGGCGCCCGTGTTTCGAAGCCTTTGTCTTTGCAGCCTTCTGCTTCGCAGTCGCAGCCGTCGTCTTCATAGCCTTCATCTTCGCAAATCTCGTCTTCCTTGTCGAGTGAAGGTAACTTTTATCTAAGGATTAATCTTGCTGTTTTAGCGTCTCCCTACTACTCCACTTACTCTATTTCTTGCTTTTTTTTCCTTATCTGCATATTAAAAAGTTTCTAATATACCGTTTGTTCACTCGTATTCATACCCTCTGGCTAAGAATATCAAAGTGCATGGTGATGTCTTGACTTCAATTTGCTAGATGTAATAATTGAAAAATTAAAATTATTTGGTTCACTCAAAATTGTTCATGATGGGTCTCGTAGCCTCTAGATTTATTTTGAAACTGTAACAAATTTTGATTATTTGTGATTCTAAAGCTTATTTAAAAATATTTTTAAAAGTTATTCAAATTTTTGCATCATAGTAATAATTGTTACTGTTACGGTGGAAACAACATTTTATGTAATGAAAAATATATTTACTTTTTGGTAGTTACTGTTTTACCTATTGAGTTGCCCATCCTAAAAAAAAAGGCTAGATCCATCCCTGTTGGTGTAGAATTGAATGCAAGTATAGAATTTAATGCACAAATCATGAATTGTGATATCATAAGCTTATCAGTAAAGAAAATATAATTGATATTAACATTGCATTTAGGGGTGGATCCAACCTTAATTTTTTAGTGGGGGGTGCAAACTAATAAGCAAAAGTGTAACATTTATTTGTTCATCGTTGTACGCTTCGTAAATATGTTGGGGGTCCAAGGGGGCAGCACCTCTTGGCGGGATTCGACCTACCCTGTTATGTCGCGGGGTTAAGGGGCAGCGCCCTTGGAACAAATTTTGGTTGTAGTGATATTTTTGGATTCTTTTTACAATTTCTTGTTGTATTTGATTCATCGTTCTCTAACAATAATAGATCTATACAATATATTTAATTGTGTTAGGGCAATTGCCTAAATACCATAGTATTTTAAAACTTTTAAGGGGAGGGGGGGGGGGGGGGAATTAGCTTAAAAACTTTGTAATAAAGACAAAAAAATACATGGAAGGGTCAAATTACCTAAAGAATCTCATAATAATTTTTTTATTATTTTTTCGCTCGGGAAGGGGGAGGGGGGTGTGTGGTTGGGGACAATCGCACTCCTGGCCTTTAGATGGATCCGTCCATGATTGCATCAACAATTTTACCATATTTTTTTATTATTTACTTGTAAATGTTAATGATCCGGCTTAACAACACCATCATAGTCTACTTTGATTGTAATCTCTTATTAATCAAAAGTGTAATTTTTTTTTTCATAAATATCCTTACAATTAAAATGTATTTTTAGGGTGTTGCATCTCAACCTCTATTTGTTCATCGTTGTAAGCTTCGCAGATATGTCGGGAGTCCAAGGGGGCAGCACCTCCTGGTGGGGTTCGACCTGCCCTGTTAGGTCGCAGGGTTAAGGATATTTTTGGTTTCTTTTTACAATTTCTCGTTGTATTTGGTTCATCATTCCCTAACAATAACATATCTACACAATATGTTTAATTATGTTGGGGCAATTATCTAAATATCATAGTATTTTAAAACTTTTAGGGGGGGGGGGGGGAATTGCCTAAAAATCCTTATAATAAAGACTAAAAAATACATGGAGGGGACAAATTATCTAAATAATCTTATAATATTTTTTTAATTATTTCAAGGGGGCAATCGCACCCCTAGCATTAAGGTGGATCCGCCCATGATTGCAACAATTTTACCATGTTTTTTATTATTTGCTTGTAAATGTTAATGATCCGGCTTGGCAACACCATCATAATTTACTTTGATTGCAATCTCTTATTAATAATTTCATGTAGATTCTCCAAAAAAAATAATTCATGTATGATCAAAATAAATTAATTAAGTAATGTTTAAACTTATTTCAAATTTCTTTCACCTGGTGTGCGTCTTACTGATCTCTTATTAATGAGTTCATCAGTATTTTCTTTCTCTCCCTCTCTGACACGCTACGTTGTTTAGGAACTTTTATTGGGTGCGGAGTGCGGACGTAGCTCTGTGTGTGCAACCAAATAGTTTCGCGCCACGTGGAGCCCACCTTGACCCCATCGATTTGAAGAGCACGTGTGTTTGTTTACCCGATAACCTGATAACACGAACCACCCGAAATACTTGAAAAAATGCGCGGTTAAAGCTAGGGTTATATTTGATGGCGCCGTTTTTTTACCTCAGTTAAAATTTTTTTCTCGTAACACCTGAAGCCTCAGAAAGCAGGAGAAGAGCGTAAGGTCTGAGGCGTAAGGTCTGAAGATGGATACTGTGCCGGAGGACATGAAAGACTGGTCAGAGATAGAAGGTTTTACGCAAGAGTCACAGCTTAGAGGAGGAGATGGTTTGCAACATAATACCCAACCAAACTTGGATATATTATCGGTAAATATGATATGAATGTCGTGATTTCTTCAGTGTTTACTTGAATATTTTTTGTTTTAAAATTTTTGTATTGGTGAGAATATATGTATTGGTGGGCAGGCGGTATCGTTTAGTACCCTTTTTAAATGTTCGGTACCGCTCGGTATCAGTAGGTATCGGTCGGTACTTGTAAGTACCGCTAGGTACAGAAGTTATTTTGAAATTGTGTGTGTGTTTCCAATGTTAAACTCGAATTGGTTGTTGTTCGTAGGTTGTTTGTAATAGTGAGAAAGAGGCATATGATATTTATTGTCATTACGTGCACAATGTTGGTTTTAGTGTTTGCAAAGATCATCACTGTTACTGGCCTAATTCGAGAAAGATACGGATGAAAGATTTTGTATGTTCGAAAGCTGATTTTAAGAAGGGCCTTGACTTCAATGCCAAATCGAAATACAGGAAATCCAATACTAGGACAGGGTGTCCCGCGATGATTAGATTTTCAGTTGATCAAGATGGGGAATGGAAGGTTAATAAATGCATTGAGAACCACAACCATGAGTTAGCATGGCCTGAAGATCAACATTTACTGAGATCATGCAGGAATATTACCGAAGAGAGAGCATTCGTTCTTAAATCTATGACTGATGCTGGGATTAGAACCATTGATGCATTCACATACTTAGCTGATGAAGTTGGCGGGAGGGAGTATGTAGGTTTTTTAAGAAGAGATGCATATAACTTTGTTCAGAGAAACAAAAGATGCAAGATTGAGACTGGGGACACCAATTCCCTAATTGAAATATTTAAAAATCGAGCAAACAGTGATAAAATGTTTGTGTGGGAAGTCTAATATGACGAGGAGGATAGATTGATGAATTTTTTCTGGGCTAATGGTGTGGGAAGAATAGACTACTACTGCTTTGGAGATTTTATAATTTTTTATATCAGCTATAGACTGAACAAATACAATCTAGCTTGTGCACCTTTTGTTGGAGTTAATAACCATTGGCAAAATGTTCTTTTGGGGGTTGCATTTCTGTCGGAAGAAACAGTATAATCATTTACATGGTTGTTTAGAACATTCTTGCGAGTAATGGGTGATAAACATCCCATTACAATTTTTACTGACCAGGATCAGGCAATGGCTCGGGTAATAGAAATTGCATTTCCTCAAACACGTCATAGGCTTTGCCAATGGTACATCACCAAGAAGCTTCCATCCAAGTTGCCTTGTTACAACAGCAACAACAAGGTTAGAGGTCTCATTTATAAATTTTCAGCAAGTGTGATTCAAAGGAGGAAGTTTGATAGTTGTTGGACTGAAATGCTGAATGAAGGGGACCTTCATAGCCATGACTGGTTGAAAGAACTCTACAAAATAAGGCATAAGTGGTCCACAGCATACAACAAGACTTGTTTTAACCTTGGTATTCTTTCAACACAGCGTAGTGAATCCACTAACAATGTGTGCCACGGAATTTCTAAGCCTACTAGCATCATTACTGAGTGTTTTTTGGGACTAGATAAGGTGATGAAGACATGACGTCGAAATGAAAAGAATGAAGACTTCAAATGCAGTCAGTCTGATGTTGTACCTTTAGTGAAGAGTAATCCAATTCTTAGGCAGGCCGCGCATTTTTATTCGTGTAAATTGTATTCTTTCTTTGAGGAGGAGTTTTTACAAGGTGTGGGTGGTATGTGCATAGCTCATGCCTCAACTGACTTACTTATCAGTATATTTCTCAAGGAAATCGTCGATAAACATCCTCATCTCGTCATTTATCATTACTCACCCAGGATAATCTATTTTGGTAGGAGCTGGTCTTGGTCCGGGTGATTTTTGACTTTCAACTTCAATCAGAGCATTTGTAAGATTAATCTTTGCTGGGGAGGGCCTAGCAGCAGCTTTTTTAAAAATCTTCCTCTTATATTGGCCCTTGGTGTATGGTGTCTTAACCTTTTTAGCTTTATGAGTCAGCCCGACGTCTCACCCGTTTGGCTATGCCTGAGCTGCATGGTTCAGATTTGGCAACATCATCCTTAATTGGCTGGCTATCTTCAAATAGACATTCAAGCAATAACCTCTGCACACACTACCTTCTTCATTTCATCAGTCATAGTCCTGGAGGAAGATTGAACATGTACATCTGCAGTCGAGGAGGGGTTAAATGAAGAAAAGTTCTCAGATAAGAACTGCTCCATTGCTTCCAATCTTTTATTCATCTCCCTCTGCTCAAAAACATGATGTTCAAGTGCCTCCATTCTTCGTTCATTCAGAGATATTGTTGTTTCCAAGCTAATTAACATACTTCTTAGAAATGTATTTCTAAAACCTTTTGCAGATATTCTACTCTATAATCATGTTGTCCATCAGGTGGGGAAGTTGGTTGCTGCTGCTGCTGGCCATGTGACATAGGTGGTGTTTGAGTGGTTGGTCCACCTGGGCTGATTGGGCTTGGGGGCGGCCTGATTGGGCTTGGGGGTGGGCTGTTTTGTCTTGGAGGACTCGGTGGAGTAGGTGATGTTGAAGGTGAAGAAAGTTGTTCACGAGGTTTGTGCAAGATGATTTATTTGTTAGGGTATTTGTCAGGTGATGTCTGTGGGGGAGGATTTGCTAATAAAGCCCTCTCCTCAGTTGTAATTGCATCAAAAGAAGTTAATAAATCAGCAGCTTCAAGACCATCGAATAAACTAGAAGCATCTGCGTCGTTATAAATTACATCGGATCCCCAGCGGAGAAACCTTGGTCTTGATTTTGAATTCAATGGTTCGTGGAGTGTACAATGTTCTAGAAATCATATCTGAACTCATACATAAGAATATCAACTTAAAATATATCTATCAATATTCAACATCATCAATTAATACAAAACTTTTTAAATTCACTGTACTCACAATTATAATATGAACAAAGTCATTCAAGTAACCGAGTGACAGTCCTTTCTTCATCTTTTTGGTAATGGCATTAAAGTCAGCAACAAGGAATTCTCTGATTGATTCCGGCCAATTGTAAGATAAAAATTTGTCAACATTTCGAGCCACACTAATGATATAGGCTGGTGTTCGATAGTTGTGCAAGAGGAAAAAATAGATTTGACAACAAAAATATGATGAATTTCTTCAAAATATCAAGCATTGGCGTAGATTCATCTAAACTAATCACCTCTTTCCTAATATCATTGACTGATTTTGTTATTGTAGCATACCTATTTCAAAATTGTTGATGGTTTGGTAAGCCTAATATCATAGCTACTGGGATGAAATTCTCGGTGTTTAAATAGTAACTTCTAAGTTAATGATAAGAGCATTGCTTCTTAACAGCAGGACAACTTTTTCAACTTGAAAACCAACGGATTAACATTCTGTAGTTGGGGGCTAAGACGTGGCATAAAAAGAAAGTGGAAAAATCTTAATAGCTATTTTGTTCAAACCTCTAACTTAACTTTTTGAAGATTCTCGCTATTAAATTTTGTGCTTGATTTCTAATGCTAAATGATCACAGTGATGACTTCTCTAAATCTTTTTGCCCTTTTGTTGACTTTGTTCTATGATGCATGAATGCCAATTTAAGTTGAAGCTAATCTTCATTGGATGATAATGAACCTTTCTTTCTTTTCAATATCTCTTTTCTTAGCTGTAATTGATTTAGCAGATAAGTTGCATTTAATTCCAGTCCGGGACATCTACGTACCTATTTGCTGAAGAAGTCAACCTAGTGGTAATTTTTTCTTTCTGATCGGTACCGATGCACGTCTCGAGCGTTTTTACCGATTTGTTACAAGTGAACCAAGAAAAAGAATCTTAAAACAGATCGATACCTGAAGACAACTTACCGAGAGTCCATGTAGAAAGCGGAAAAATTTAAAAATGTGAACTTTCTAAAGAGCAAGATCGTGCTGGACGGGCCCTGTATGCTACATTTCTCTTGGTTCTTATCCCGTTGGTTCTAACTTATGTATTTAATGAAGTTTTTTCTAGTTATTCTCAATGCTGTTTTATATGTATTACAGAAATATCCTGCAAGCATTTTGTTACCAGTTTGGTAGGAACCGCTGGGTACACATTCAGATAACTATGTTGCAGCGGTACGTTTTCCTTTTAGTGCTGTCTTCTGAGATGTGGGTACAGTGGTTCTGTCACACAACTTAACTTTGGAGCAAATAGCATTCTCAACATCATTCTAATCCTAAAAGCTGAAAATTATCAGTTTGGAAAATTGCAGACATATAACTTGAAAGAAGGAAGAAAACCAAAAACCTCCTGGTGGCGATGAAATCTTGTTGTGCCATCTTGATCAACACCAATGTATCATTCTCTCTTGTTTCTCACGATGAAGATTTTCAAATTTTTAGATTCAGGATGCAAAAAAATAATCATTATTATAGAGTCAATTGACTTTCTATAATGCAAAAAAAAAGACTTTCTATTATGAAGTTGCTTCGTTCGTGTGGAAGATGAATAATCGCCTGCATCGTCTCCTTCTTCATATGTTTTTTTGATGATCTTTAAAAAGGATTGTGATCTACTTGTTAGCATTACGCACCTTCAGTTATTATGTATTTTCTTTTCTGCCATTATTACTTCTATATATACTTCCTGTACAGCATTAATGAGACGAATCTTCTTTTCCTCAATTTTGTTTCTTCTCGGTATTCTCCATCCTAGGAGCTCTGGCTTGAGTTCTCGCATGGTATCAGAGCTAGCCATGGGAGATCAAGATTCGGCTAACTCCCTTCCTCCCTCCTCCTCCTCCACCACTAAGCCTTATTCTTCCGTCACCGACCTCACTATACCTCCAACCCTCAAGTTTCTTGTTTCGAATATCAAGAATCTTGCTCCGCATCATCTCACGGTGGACAATTATGCGATATGGCTGGCATAAATTCTACAGCAGTTCACGGCCAACGGGTTCGCCGGACATCTTACCGGCAAAATTACTCCGACCAATGTTGCATCCACCGATTACGCTCATTGGCGCCTTGCGGATAGCAACCTTCTATCCGCCCTCTTCTCCACCATTTCCCAATCCATCTTACCCTACATTCTTTCCTCCACAACTGTGCACAAAGCCTGGACGATTCTTGAACGGCGTCTCCAACCCACTTGCCGTTCTCGTGTCATCCAACTCAAGAATCAACTTCATCACATTCAACTGAAAGATCTGACGATGCAACAGTACGACAGTATCGCTGCCTCCGGATCCAAAATCGATCTGAAGGACATTATTCACTACATTCTTAATGGTCATCCAACCTCTTACATCTCCTTCAAGACCGCTATTCGCACTTCTCTTCTACCCATTGACCTCGACACCTTCTACTCCCTCCTCTGCAGAGAAGAGATCAATCTTTATCAAGAGAACCTTAAAGAACACATAACCAGTTCGCAGATCATGGCTCTTTACGCCCCCTCCACCAGCCAACCTCATAATCGCACCCAGAAACGGTTCTTTAAATCCAAGAACCCTTCGACTGTCTCCAGCTACTCGCCAAACCAAACCCAACAAACTACCTCATCACCATCTGCCAGATCAGTTTGCCAAATATGCGGCAAGATTGGCTATATAGCCCTCAACTGCTAGCACCGCTGCAACTTTAAGTTTTCTCCCACCGTTCCCACCCCATCTCGTGCTCTTCTTGCACAACCGACAGTTTCCACCACTCAAGATTGGGTCCTCGACTCAGGTGCCTCATCTCATCTAACTCAAGACGGCAACTACCTTCAATTTCCCACGGCATATCATGGACCCGACACCGTCTCTATTGCAAATGGATCTACTCTTTCCATTCAAAACTCCGAACAAGGCATCATTCCTCTTCCTGATACTCCTCGTAAGCTTCGTCTATGCAATCTTCTTCACGTTCCTTCACTTAAACACAATCTTTTATTCGTTTCTAAACTCACCTCTGATAACTTTGTCTCCATTTGTTTCGACGCTAACGGTTTTGAAATCAAGGATCTTCAGGACCAAAGACCACTTCTTTGTGGACATCTCCATAACGGACTTTATCAGATCCGTATGTCTCCCGCTACCTCTCCAACGGCCCTCACTGCTACCACCTCCACCGCCAAACTTTGGCACGCTCGCCTCGGTCATCCTCACACTCGTCTTCTCTCAGTCCTTACCGCTAGCATACCTGATCTCAATCATGTTTCTTTTTCCTTCATTTGCACTTCTTGTAATGTGGCCAAGAGCCACAAGCAAAAATTTAATAAAAGTCTTTCTATTTCGTCCGCACCTTTCGATCTTATTCACATCGACGTCTGGGGGCCAGTCCCACTTCATTCTTTAGACGGCTACCGATATTATATCATCTTTATATATGACTTTACGCTTTTCTCTTGGCTCTATTTTATGGAAACAAAACAAGAAGCCTTAGTTAAATTTAAAAATTTTCTGTAACCTTGTCAAAACTCAATACCGATGCACGCCTAAGAATATAACTCAGTTGGCGGTGGCGAATTTACAAGCAACGCCTTCAAATCTTATTTGCAAGCATCTGACATCACACAACAACTCAGCTGCCCTCACACTCCTGAACAAAATGACTTATCCGAACGCAAACATCAGCACATCCTCGATCTCACCCGCACTCTTCTTCACGAATCACACTTACCAAACAAATTCTGGGCTGAAGCTCTGTCAACGGCTCACTATCTCATCAATCACCTCCCCTCCAGATCCATCTCTCTTCAAACTCCTTATCAATGCCTTCACGGTAATCCTCCCAACTACTCCAATCTTCGTGTTTTCGGCTGCCTCTGTTTTCCCTGGTTAAAACCTTACACAGCCAATAAATTCACTCCTCGATCTCAAGAATGCATCTTTATCAGCTATTCCAACCTTCACAAAGGTTATAAATGCTTTGATCTCACTTCTGGAAAAACTTATGTTTCTCGCCATGTCGTCTTCTACGAATCCACATTTCCTTATAAATCCATAGATCAAACTTGCACCGCCACCGAATCCCCACAGAACATCTCTATTTCACTTCTTCTTGTTCCTACCTCATCCACTACAATCCCCCCTACTTCCCAACTTCCCATAACTTAAACGTCTCATACTACTCATTCTACACCTAACAGACACTCTCCCTCCCTCACCAAATACCACGGCTTCAACCACAACCTCACCAATCTCTCCAGCACCTCCTCCACCCAGATCAATGCACACACAATCCCTTCACCAAATGCAGACTCGCCTCAAATATGGAATTACGAAACCTAAGCAAATTTTCAATCTCATTAGCCACACCACTCCTTCAGCAACTCCGACTACTTACAACCAAGCGGCCAAAATTGCTCACTGGCGTAAAGCAATGCTTGATTAAAACATTGCTCATCAGCAAAACGACACTTGGTCTCTTGTTCCCAAACCGCCAGACAAACCGGTCCTCGGCTGCAAGTGGACATACAAAACAAAAACTCTCCCTACCGGCCAGATCGATCGCTATAAAGCTCGACTCGTCGCTCTCGGCTATGATCAGGAGTTGGCGTAAACTATACCGAGACCTTCAGTCCCGTAGCGAAAATGCCAACCATTCGCATACTGCTCACTCTTGCCCTTCAACATAATTGGACAATGCTCCAACTTGACGTCTCCAATGCTTTTCTGCACGGAGATCTTCCTGACGACATCTACATGCGCCAACCTCCAGGATTCGAAGACCCAAACAATCCCGCCTCCGTCTGCAAGCTCCACAAATCCCTCTACGGACTCAAGCAAGCACCACGCCAATGATTTCAGAAATTCACTAACTTTCTTCAAACCAAAGGGTTTGGGTTCAGTCGTTCCGATCCCTCTCTTCTTCTATTTCATCAAAACAACACTCGCATTTACATACTTATTTATGTTGACAATATCCTTGTTACAGGTAATGATCAGTCAGTCATTCAACATCTCCTCATGCAGCTACACACTCAATTCACACTCAAGAAATTAGGACAAATATCCCTCTTTCTCGGCATTCAAGTGCTCAAGACTCCCACCGGGTACTTCCTCACTCAATGTCACTACGCCAACAGATTACTTCAGGACGCCGGCTTCATTGAATGCAAAGCAGCGCCATCCCCAGCCACACCGAAGTCCAAACATTCTCCATCCAATCCGCAGCCATTCCATGACCCAACTCTCTACCGTAAACTAGCCGGCTCACTACAATACTTAACCATAACTCGACCTGACTTCGCCTTTGCCACCAACATAATCTGTCAACACATGCAACACCCTACCGTCCAAGATTTTCAAGATCTCAAATGTCTCCTTCGGTACAGTAAAGGGACCTCAAACTTTGGTCTACCCATCACATACGGTGACCTTACACTCACCTCCTACACCGATGCAGATTGGGCATCTGACACCACGGACCGGAAGTCAATTTCAGGTTTCTGCACCTTCTTGGGCCCCAACTTGATCTCGTGGTCCGTCAAGAAGCAAATCACGGTCGCCAAATCATCTATAGAAGCTGAATATCGATCCCTTTCAACTGCCGTCTCCGAGGTCATTTGGCTTCGTCGACTAGTTGCTGAGCTACGTATTCCTCAGCCCTCACCAACCATGATTCACTGCGACAATGTTTCCGCCATAGCCATCGCAAAGAATCCTGTCTTCCACGCCAGAACCAAATACATCGAGATCGATTACCACTTCATTCGACAACACCTCGGGTCTAGCGACATAGCTCTCACTCACATTCCCTCCATAGAACAAATTACTGACATTCTCACAAAGCCTATCTCCATTAATCGTTTCAACGAGCTTCGCAGCAAATTAACCATTCGACCATCGCACTACTATGATAATAGATTTGATGAGATAAAACTAAAAACAAATAGCATTTTTTAAAAAAATATGCATGTTGTGATGACTATTATTAGAAAGAATGTGACACGTTAAAGTGTTTCTAGTGATGGAATTACATCAAGGATCAAAAGTTTCAACATTTGTTGATTTCTGTTTGAATTAATGGAGATGCTTAGAAAATATTCAACACCAGCTGTGTTTATTTAATTTAATTTTTTTTATAATATAGTTTTGATTAAATGAAAAGTTAGATGGAGGAATTTCGTAGAAGATGAAGTTATTGAGATGCATATGCTATTTGTTGACGATGCAATGCTGATAATATTTGATCTCTTCTAAAGTAATTGAAAAGTTGGATGATTAGCGTACACTTTTAGATGATGAGGAGCTTAGGATTCTTCATGATTTAATATACATATTGAGCACCTAATGTCAATTTTATGTTGAAAAGCCAATTGCCTTGTATTTGTGATATCTTTAGACTGGTGAATTTGTTACTCAAAATTTACAAGAATGTAGATTAGGATGTTAAATTTGATGTATCTTAGGAATTCTATGCAGCATGAATATGAAAACGATTCAAAATTTGAAAATATAATAAAGGTCATAATTCTTCAAGTTAAAGCTTAGTTATTTAAATGGGGAAGTGTATTGAGAGTATTGTACCTCTAGATCCTCTACAAAGCCCCAGTCACCATCCCGCAGCAATTTATGCATAAGACATAATCCCGTTTGATGCCTTCCTGATTTTAATTTGATAGGTCTTTTTACCCAAAGCAATAGTATATCTTGTGATAATAAATGATTATTGCGAATATTTATCATATACTCTGAATGAACCATGGGTGTTTCTGTTATATCATTTATTTTAATCCTCCTTCAGGTTCTAGATTCAAATGAAAGCAACCGAACCAATTTTTCCAGTGGACTATCATCTGACCAAACAGAACAGGTTGATTCTCCTTCCTGCAAAGGCTTCTCGTTCTTCTTTTTTCTTAGAATTTTTTTATCTACTGCTAATGCTGAGCTGAAAGCTCTTGAATTTTTCATCCTTAGGATCTGGAAAGGGATAACTACTCTGGAGCTAATGTTCCATCTCAGCCTGCACACAAGGTCCGCCTTCTTTTCACTATTTCAGCTATTACTTCACGTTCATTCGTTTGCACAGGTGATTACAATTCTTTCCCTTCGTGTTTCTTGAACTTTCCATCCTTAGGATATTGGAAGGAGGGAGAGTTTCAACTATTCTTGAGCCAATCCGCATGCTAGTACTTCACCATCTCCTTATTCTAGCAAAGATTATTCGACCAGCGACTACCCACAGTTTCCTCAACCTTATTCACCGAATTATCATCAGTTATATTCCTATGAGCAGCCACCATTTGCACAAAATTATTCTCCAGAAATTTCGAACCCTTCCTCTTACCCAAACTTCCAATCTTACCCAAGCTTTCAAGAAAGCTCTTTTCCTTCTACGCCAACTCACCAGCCTTCTTACTACCATGGTACCCATCTTCCCTATTCCCAAGAATCAACGGCAACACCATCCATTTCGAACTACCAATCTACAGCACAATACAGTAATCCCAATAGCACTGGAAATCAGGCTGGATCTTCTATTTCTCCTGCTGATAGCTATAAATACGACAGTAATTATCAGCCTCCTGTAGAGAAGATTGCAGAGGCTCACAAGGCAGCTAGGTTTGCTGTTGGTGCCCTTGCATTCGATGATGTGCCAGTGGCTGTGGATTTTCTTCGTCGATCTCTCGAGCTTCTCACAAATTCTTCTGCTGAGCCTCCTCATTGAGGCTGAGTCAATTTATATTTGAAGTGGTGTTGCTCCTGTTAATACTATAACCTTACAGCTAATCTTTGTATATTTGTTCTATTTTCTCACGCAATAGTTGCGCTGCTATTGTAGTAATGTTTGTTTGGATTCACCAAATTCTGGATTTCAGTTGTTGGTCGTGATATTGTGGCTTTCAAGGTTCAGTAATTTGATTTTAACGATAATAAATATAAATAAATAAATATATATTTAGATGCTTCTAATGATTTTTGTAAGTATTCACAGGATCGTAGGATCAAGTTAGTTTCACTCAATACCTCAGCACAGGTTCAACTTTCGTTTGGGAGGCTTTTCTTATTGTTTTTTAAAACAATTTTTTAGACATATGTTTTGAAAAGCAATGAAAAAATCGTCCCAAGCAAAACATCAATCTCATGAGGCTCTTTAGAGTCTTTGATTAATCTGTTTATTACTTGCAAGTTTTGATCTCTAGTTCACAAACAATCTAATATGTTAAAATCTAATTTAATCACTCTAAATTTGGCATGAAAACGATTTTTAATCATTAAAATATTTGAATTTTGTCTGAGAAAATTTTCAAGAAATTTGGAAATGAATTAGGGTAAATTTTTAATTTTCTACATTTACTTGAGTTTAATATTGAATTCTTAAATATGAGATAATATCTTTTGTATATACTATCATATCAAGCTTGGGGCCCAATGTACATTCTCCAAGTCAAAATTCACGGAAATGAATGTAAACAGTTCTATTCATGCACGGTAACACTACAAGAAAAACGTCAAAAACCGGCGATTCGTATGGCTACACCGGCGGTTTTTTTTATTACCGACGGCTTTGCGGCGGCATTCAAACCGCCGAAAAATCGCGTAGGAAACACTTACCGGCGGCCTTTTACCGGCGGTTTATTTAGGCGGCGGTTTTCCGGCCGTTAAGCCGCCGGTTAGTTTACCGATGGCTAACCGGCGGTCACATTACCGACGGTATGCCGACGATTAAAGCGGGCGTCGTGTGTTTGCTAAATCGCCGGCAGACCGCCGGTTCCATTACCGGCGGTAACCCGGCGGTTACAGCCGACGGTATTACCGACGGTGCACACCGCCAGACGTCCACCGTAAAACCGCCGGTGGTCGTCGGTAACCACTGGTATAATACCGGCGATGTAATGACATTACCGGCGGCCTAGCTGTGGCCGTCTGGTATCGTCATCAAGATATCCTAAAGAAAAAAAGTTGGGACTGTCTTTACATCTATTGAAATTTCTTTGAGATGAATGCAATACAAATTATTTAGATCCAATGATTATAAAATTAATTTTAATAAAAAAAATTAGTCAGAACAACATACAAAATTTTTTTCTTCAAATGATTTAAGTCAAGATTGAACCTGATTGCATAGTAAGATCCATTATCAAATTTACAATTAGTACTTCATTTTCAAAATAAACTTAATTTTTTATATTATTTTTTTATTTTAATAAATGCAACTATGCAATCATCTTAGCATCACAAATACTTAAAATTATAATAAATTATGACTAAAATTAAATAAAAATATTTTGCACTTGGAGCTTAATCTTTCAACGTCTATCAGATTCACAAATTATTTGGCTCGTTGGTTTCACTTGAGTCATAAATATATTCCAATATGCTATTGTTGCGGGCTAGAAAATAACTAGAGATTTATCTTAACGTTTTAACTAGCTCACACACAGAGAAAGCAAGATTTTTTACGTGAAAAACTCTTAGAAAGGGAAAAAACCACGGGGCCTAGCCCAGTTGAAAAATAATTCCACTAAAATTTGAGTCTGGTTACAAAGGACTGAATCACCTCCAAGGGCGATCAGATTACAACTAGTAACTGCTCGATTGGAGCAGGTGTTAGATGTCACTTGGAAGTTCAGGTGTTGATAATCTCTTAGCATCATAAATACTCAACAAGACGTCGGGTCTGAACATCGGGCCTTAATTATACGGTGATAAATTATGACTCGAGGAGGAAATCCCCCCTCATGAGAAATGAATTTATAAAAGTGGCATTAGGCGTGAGATGCACTTGGAGCTTAATCTTTCATTTGAGGGGCTTAGTGATGTCGAATTCGGCGATCTTGGGCTCTATCATCTCGTCGAGCCGTTCGATTCGAGTATAAGCTCGTTAAAATTGGAACCGTTTGGTTCAAATTTGAACCTTCCAACAACGCTTTGGGTCCTTAATTTGGACCCATTTGGGCTCGGATTGGGTCGAATTTGGTGTCGTGGGTTCTTGAGCTCAATTTCAGCTCGCTAAATCCGAATTTAATTTTTGAAGTTTCCGGTTTGATATTCGTTCCAATATGCTCTTAATCTTAGATTTATAAATTTAAGCTTAAATTAAATTAGCCTACCCTTATTAAATAAAAATATTAACTCATATCAAATTATCTTTATAAATTCAAACTCTAATAATATTATCTAAATTATTTTCGAAGTATTTGCTCTTCATCTAACTCATACTTATAATATATTAAAAACATTATCTAACTTTGATAGCCCTTTTAGTTTTGTTAGTGACATGAAAAATCAACTGTCAATTATTTGCATTTATAATATAATTATTTTTTAAATAATTATACACATAATTAAAAAAATGTCAATATTTTAAAAAAGGACAAATGTAAATAAGACAGACCACAACATTGAGTAATCTATAAATAACATTGAAACAATTTGAATCAGTTAAATCTAAATTGCTAAAAATGCAACTCTTGTCTAGATTCACTCAAAACGGACAGTAGCTGAGATTCAGGATACATCGAATCTGGACGCTTCTACGAAATTCAGCTTACCAAGACGGCATTAGCCTATAACCATCAGCAGTTAATTGCCCGCAAACCATTAATGACTCATTTGTGACATGGCAGTCCGCCCGCCATCGACCTCGCGCGAATCACGTGCACGTACCTGGACGTCGTATTGACATTACGGAAACGGGACGATCGGACGGCTTCAGTTCCGCTTTTCGCCGACGTGTCGCGATAGTGTAAATTTTGCAAAAACACCCTTTAGAAACTAAAACTTCAGTCCCGTGAAGTAAATGGAGGATCTTTTTGCACAGCAAAATGTATGAATTATGAAATCAAGCCAGCACCTTGTTTTCTCAATTTGACATAATAAACCCCCTTAGTTATTATAAGTAAAAGAAAAGTTGATAGGACTGCTATTTTTTATTTTTTAAAGTCTAATTCTTAGTATAAAAATCATTTTATGGTAAATAAAAAGAACGAGATTCTAAATTGCAAATAATTAAAAAAAGAGGGATAACTATGTCTCATGGTATAACGAGGTTCATTCTACAAATTTATAATTCCAAAAGGAGGAGGATGAAAAGTTTTTTATTATCATTAATGCACATTTCACTATAAATAATATCTTGAGCCAGGATGGGAGGAAAGGAAAAGAAAGAGAGAGCAATCAGAAACTTTTAAGATGGCGACAAGATACAAGAGGGCTATGGCGCCTCTGGACGCCAAGGCTCGAGCGCGGCTGTGGGACGGTGGCGGAGCAACCGCGGTGATCGCCGTTGGCAGTGAAGGGTCGACGGGGAAGTTGGAGGAGCTGGTGCACGCGTTCTACAACGATGAGATGTCCATGATCAGAGGAGAGAAAATTGAGGAGGAGGAGAGGCCGGCGGCGAAATGGCGGCAAGCACTGGAGTTGGAGCTGAAGGATGATTTGGCAGAGCCGGCGGTGAAGTGGATACGGGCAAAGGCGGAAGCAGCGGTCGGAGCCGCCGGTTTGGAATGCGAGGAGGTCGTCAGGCGAAGGTTGGTTCGCCTAATGCAGGAGAGGGGCTTGGATGCAGGTGAGTTGGACAGAATCTTCTGTCGTATTTTAGTCGGCTGGGTATTAGTTTGATAACACTGCTACACGTGACACCGGATAGCATTTGAATGAAATCAAAATTAAAAAAAATTTAATTTGGTTTGATCTAACTATTACTATTTGGACTGAATCTTCGATCTGTCCAGGAATTTGCAAGTCCCAGTGGCATAACACCTCCGGCATCTCTGCCTGCTCCCACGAATACATCGACGCGGTCGTCGGCGAGACACGCTACATAGTTGAGATCAACCTGGCCGGAGAATTCAAGATCGCAAGGCCAACAGAAGACTACACACAACTTCTCCGTTCGCTGCCAAAGCTCTTCGTCGGAAGACCGTCGACACTTGAGGCGGTGATCAGGTTGATGTGCTCGGCTGCTCAAGAGTCCATCAAGAAAGCCGGCATGCACGTACCCCCGTGGCGGCGGACGAAATACATGCACGAGAAATGGTTCGGTGATTACCGGCGATACACAGATACGTTTTCTTCTTCGGATTCCATAGGCAGGACGGCTCCTACAGCTTACACGGCCAACCAACGCTGCAGAGGAGCCACAGGTAGCAGCAAACTAGTAAATAGCATTTTCCTAAGGGGAATGTGAACGGGGACGATCATTTAACGGTTAAAGGAAGCTTATGATGTTTGCTATTTTGCACATATATATATATATATATATATATATAACATTAGTTATTCTATTGAGGAGATTGTCATGGAGAGATGTTATTAAATTAACTGGAGGAACTGGGAGGATACAGGAGAAAGAGCAGTTTTGAACTTTCAATTAATGATGTAAGATTTATTTTGGGTTTTTAAATAAAATGCATAAGAATGTCGTGCTAAAGGTTTATATCTTGCAGTTTAAAATTCTTGTGTTGACTTTGAAACAGTTTTTGATTTTGACCATGTTCTTGAAGATATTTGCTGTTGAATATGAGATGTGGATAAAAGACAATGGCAAGTCAATGTGTCCAATAACTGGTTTTAGTTAATATTATTCAATATTTCAATATTAATGGAAGCTGATATTAAAATTGAAAGTTTTAGCTTCAAGATAAATCTTAAATCTCCCATAACTATTTATGACAGACTTTTTTTTTTCCTTATACTCGGCAAAACAAATAGAACAAAATCCGCAAAATTATTGCGTCCTCCCACCTAACGTAGAGATACGTCCTCCCACCGTTAAAAAATTCGGTTTTTGCTCGGTATTGCTAGCTATTATTTGGTAATAACGAGGAATATCATCATGTGAAGACCAATACCGAGCAATACCGAGCAATACCGAGCTATACCGAGCAATACCGAGTTTTTTCAAGGAAAAACTAGGTATTTTTTTGTATAGCTCGGTATTGATCTTCACATGATGATATTCATCGTTATTATTTGGTATTGCTCGGTATTTGCTTGGTATTTCTTATTTTTTAGCGCGATTTTAGCGGTGGGAGGACGCAATAATTTTTTCTAAGGCAGAGACAATCAGATGGCCATGACTTTTTCTTGAAGAAAAACCTTTGAACAGAGGGCTATATTATAAATAGCAATTATTTCTATACGGTCAGAAAATAATAATAGACAGAAAACAATTAATCTTGTAAAGCTCTTGATACAAAGGCCTCATAGCTAGAGCATTTCTCATTCTCGTCCAGGAGGGATATCCAGTGAGGTGCATAAGCTGAAATATTTTCTTTTAGATAGAAAGATCATGTTCTTATAATTTATTTTAAATTAGTTGATCTTCTCGAAATTTGTTTTATAGGATCAGATACTAATTGGATAAAACAATGCCCCTTGATATGTTGGTGTTATTCTGTCATTCTGTGGTCACTATTTTTCTGTATTTCGTCTCTCTTGTGGTCTTTACCATTAGTTTTATTTTTCTTCGTTGTTGTCCTTTGAGGCTAGAAATTTGTATCACAGATGCCGAGAAGTATGAGTTCTTTTTAAGTTTGATTTAAAAAAATAGTCGGACAAAGAGACTTTGGCATAGGAAAGAGGCAAGACACGAGTACTTACTGTTCAACATGGTTTACGATGACGCTCTAAAGGGAGACAGATCGAAATCAAAACTATATGATTGAGAGAAGGCTAAAATTACCTCCAAAAGTGCTATATTTCTGAGCCTTAATGAAAAGCCTTAAATTTCAGGATTAAAAATATATATTTATACTACAGTCTTGTGCAACAAACTTGAGAAATCATAAATGACTAAATCACTGCAAACAAATTCTACCTGAAACAAAAAAAACTCATTCATTCAAGATGAAGGAAAATTATTGGAAGATGATATCGATTAGTTCAAAAAGATCAATGATGATCTTGACAACGATGAAGATCATACCATAGTGCTCCTTACTGCTCTGCCCAAATCCCATGAAATTTTGTTGATGCAATTCTTTATGAGAGAGAACAATCTTTGACTCCTGAATAAATGATGGAAAATTTTTTCTCCAAAGAGTAAAAAGAAGAAACATCAAAGTATGAACATCAAACTTACTAAAAGCAAATAGGGGGGAACATCAAAGTCAAAGCATGAAGTTGTTCAATGTGTTACTTGCCATAAATGACGTTTTTTAGAGATTCCGGAAATTAGAGTCTAAAACTGGTGATTGTGCAGTTGCTTCAGATGAGATATGATTCAGCCTAAAAGTTACAAGTCCACAGAATATGAGAATAATAAATATTGGGTTCTTAATTCAGGCAATTCCATATTTTGCCCAAACAAGAACTGGTTTGAATCTTATGAAGATTATGGGAGAAGGATGCTATAGCTAGCAATAGGTGCTGTAAGGTGTTTAAGGAAGGAGTTCTGCACATCAGAACGCACCGAAGAGCAATCAGGTCACCATAGCATTTTGTTTGATAAGCAGAGGTGATGTCTTATGCTCTTGCAATCCCTAAATAGATTAAGGAATATGATTGAAAAGCTATGATGAAGATGTAAACAGTTAAGATTGCAATTTATGAACAAAGTCAATGAGAGAGAAAATAATTTCACTTAAGAAGAACAAAACATGGGTGCTTGTCCATAAAACCAAGAAAGCAAAGTTAGTGTGAAGCTACAGGATTTCCAAACATAAAGAAGATATTCCTGACATTAAACCAACTAGCTACAAGGCAAAGATTAATATTAGTAGCTAAAGGATTTACACAAAGAGGAGTTGATTTTAATGAAATTTTCTCACGGGTTGTGAAGCATCGATCAATTTATTTAAAATATAATATGGAATCAGAAAACTTGGAGTCAATACAACATTTTTACATGGGAACTTGGAAGAGATTAATACATGCAAACTCCAAGTGGCTTCAAGAAAGTGAAGACCGGAAATAAGGTATGCTCGCTGAAAAAACCTTTACAACAAAGTCCTGTGCAATGGTATAAACATTTAGATGAACATGTGATGATATTGATTTTAGCAGATGCAATTTAAGTAGTTCTATATTAAGAGCAAAGGAATGATACTTCTTTATCCTTTGTTTCAGGTTGATGATCTGGGATTGAATATTAAATAGGAGAAAGAAAGGCCACGTTATTCTATACTCTATTTCAAATTAGTTGATCTTCTTGAAACTTTTTGTGGTTTTGGAATCTGCTTGGATCAAATCATTTAAAGCATAGTCTTATTCAGTGCTAGCTGTTTTTGTGTATTTCAACTCTCTCTTGCGGTCTTTCATCATCGGTTTTGTTCCTCCTTGGTGTCCTATGAGGATAGCAAAAATAAAACAATATTGAATTAAAAAAATAACAAAATTTTAACTAACATTCCTATTTTAAGGATCCATCCCAAATATATTTTTCTCTAAATATCTCTAGCTTATGCATCACTCTAGAATGTGTAAGGTACCATTCATGCAGTTTTGCAAATATTTGATATTTTTCTTCTAGTTTTGAATTTTATTTACCTTATGCTGTTGATTATGCTTTCATTAATATGGTTTGGAATGGAAGACCGCAGTAAGCTTAGACATATCTTACAACGAAAATAATAAATAAATAAACCATGCACAACCCTCTGCAATAACCTCTCTCACACACAAAACAGGACCCCGATTCTCCCCCCATTCAAACTTCATAATTTTCGCTGAAGGTTAGGATTAATCTCTTAATTTTTTCCTTCAAATCCATTAATCTTGAGAAAATCAAATCAAATTAACCCAAAATGAGTTGCGCCATTGGCATGCAGTTTACTTTTGCAATTACTAGGATGATTAGAAATGATCTGAATCTAAAGTTATAACCCCTCACACACACAAAAATCATCCATCAGAGTTGTACATTACAAATCAACATTCAAGAGAATGTGAACAAGATAGGAGTGAAAAAAATAAACGGTAGGAGATTAATGATACATCATAATAAATTACTGGAAGACTGACGCAATAAACAGAAGATCGCCATTTGTGGAGATCTAAAGGCAAAAACGAACCAAAACTGCCACCAATAGTTCATTGAAGGAAGAATTAAAATTCTTACAAGTGAGGAACTACCATTACTATTCTCATCTGAAAACATACTGGATATCAGAATTCTCTCGCAACCATTCAAGAACCTTCGCTCCCTCGAGGACATCCTGCACCTATATAATCAGTAAAATAAATGGTGGTTTTTAGTTGGATATTAAGTATTAACTATAGAGACGTGCCTGAAATTCTATTTCAATAAATTTAAGGGGCACATTAGACATTTCAGTTAAATCATGAAATTTGCATAGAGGTGCCACAAAAATCTCTTGAAGGTATCTTACAAAGCATTGCCATGGATCTTTATGAACATATGTCCATATATATAAACATTTAGATATGGTTGTGGTTGTGGTTGTGATTGTGTTCATGTTTGTGCGTGAGTGTAAGAGAGAAAGTGGGAGAGAGAGCGAGAGATGCATGTGCACATGCAAAATTCATCAATCAATACCATACTTACTAGCTCCTATACAATTCATCCAACTATAGGGTTAGCATCAAGAACTTAATCGATCTAAAATAAAGTTAATATGCAAGAGTATTAACTGAAGTTTTGTAAATCAATACCAGTTCCACAACAATTCATCTAAGCATAACGTTTATAACATCAAGAGCTCAATTAATCTAGAATAAAATTAATATGCACGAATATTAGCAGCTGCACATAAGCACCTGCTGTCTGACATTTGCTTCATCATATTCTTGATTATGGCGCTTGAACTCCTCCACGGAATTCTCAACCTCTTTGACTAGTTCGTCAGTTGAGTACTGCAGCAGTTTCAAGAGTCAGCATTAGAATTTAGTTTCATATTGCTCCTGCATGGAATGATATATCTTCCAGTCAAAGAGCATGGGTATCTGTTTTGTCTTTTATATACACAATGCATGCAACTTATCAAAGATAGGGTTACCATAAAGCCAAACTAATTTATACCTCAAGATTTTCACATTGGAAAATTTCACCAACCGCCAACATCTGTTTTATTATACTAGTTATATTCTCCTTTTGGTTCTCAAGATACTCATTTACCGCCTTTTCACTTGAAAGAGATGACAGTTGTTGTTCGTTAACTTTCCTCCCAGCCTGTGCAAAGGGAAAATTAGAAAATTAATCACAAAAAATACAATAAAGTTTATCCATTACCTGAAGTTGCAGAAGTCTGGCTCCATAAAGCTGTCTTCCTTGCTCTTCAAATAAGGATTGAGGTATATCCACTTCAACAATCTAACGTTGCCATGTGAATACATACAATGGAAAAAAAAAAAAACTTAACAGAAGAAGAAAAGGAGAGAAAACGATAATGCTATTTTGCCATGTGCAAATGAGTTTAGGCAAGATGTAAAAAAAAAAAAAAAAGAGTTTAGACAAAGATGCTAGACTGTAAAATTGCGTTGCCATATATCTTGTCCTCAGTTTTGAGTACTCAAATCTATTTGTTTCTGCCAAAAAAATGTGGCATACCTTAGACAGTTGTTCTAGAATTGCATTATCAGTTGCTTGTTCAATTGCAGTTTGTTCTACTTCTCTGCATCTTTGTAGTATTGATTCCCGCACCTAGGCATTGCATCAGAAAGAATTCATTTGTTAAATATCAAAACATAAACATATTTATATGCATTACTACACGCTGTATTGCCTCAGCGCTGAATTTGGCAGCATGAATGCAACTTTTCACATATAAACTGCGTTAAAAAGGACGTATGTGTTAAGGAGGGACCTGACTCAAACTACTGCATCCAGGAAAGAGCTTTTCTGCAAGAGAGTCATCCAGTTTAGGTAGATCTCTATAGAATAGTTCTTTGCACTCCACCTATTTATTTGAAAAGCTTGACAAACAAATCAATCGATGGACCATTATGCATTGATAATGTGCAAAAAAATGCATGAAGAAAGAATAAAAAAAGTAGTAAAAGGTCAGAACCAAGTTCCCCATCCCCAAGTGATTTTCCTTGTTGTTTAGCAAATGAAATACAATGTTATAATAATTGATTTACGAAATGAGTATGGTTGATAGTTATTGCCTTTGACCGAAAGTAGAGAAAAAATAATGCACACCAAATAAATAAAACTCAATAAATCTATATGCAAAAATGATAACATTCTTCTCAATAAACAAACACTAAATTGGATTGAAATTATTTATATCACTATCTTGCAAGTAGTTTATATGCAAGTTCTTAGACACACTGAATTTTTTTCATAACACGGCCTTGTTGGTTTACGTTTGCGTTATTTTACCGAAGATAAATAGAACTCTATAAACAAACACTAAATTAAGGATTGGTCTGTGTGCATGATTGATATTTCACCGAAGATATTGCATTCTAATTTTCATTTTATTATATGAATCGTAATAACTGTAGAAATTTATATGCATTTTCAGATTTCGTGTACTATTTTAGATTATGCCAATTTTTACATAATCATTTAGAATGAATTAAGCGTGTTTTCAGATTTGCATAAAAAAAGGAATGATCTTTGCTTGATATGAAAAATTGAAAATCTATGACTTGTAATATTTTTGTGTTTTTTTGCGCATCTTTATCATAGGTTTGGATTATCAATACCTTAGACACCAAGCTATCCTACATTAGAAGGAAATGCGACTACATATTAAAGTAGTAGAGTAAAAAAATATATAATTGGATGTATTTAAAAAGCTAGAGAAAAATGAAACTCACAGTAAATTGAGCCTGAACGCCACAGAGATTTACTTGTTCCCATGATTCTGGAAACTGAAGAGAAAATGATTTTGTTTCGCCTTGCCTAATTCCTAGTATTGAATTAAGAAACCCAGGAAGGAGGTTGTCACTCTCTTCTGTGTCCAAGTGAAACCCTGGAAAACATATCATTTAAGTGCTATCCTGAGGAGTTGTACAAATAATCTTATAGAAGAATAATAAAAAAAAATCTAAAGGGCACCTCTCCTATGAAAAAAAAAGTATGAGAAAATCAATCTGTATTCAAAGAATCCATAATAACATTAAAAAGGGACTTCAAATTTCCCCAAGCTAAAATCTGAACTATCCAATTTAAACTTCATCAATTCAAAATCAAATCTACAATGTTGAATTTTATGTTTTAAATATAACTTCAGATATTTATAAAAAAAGAATCTGCTCTTGATGATAAATTCATGTTGATATCTTTGTGATTAACTATGATGTATTGTGGGTCAAGCCCATAAAGTGTTAAGATAAAAGTCGGAGCGAGTGACGGTGTTATAAGGCTACTAAATTTCCTCCTTCCACCTCACCACACGGCCTATTTTACTGTTCCATAACTAAACTCCAGATTTCATAAGTCTTCCACCTAAATTTAATAAAATAAAATTATTTTGAATTCCTTCTATTTTCTAGAAAATATATTAAAAAAAAAAACATTCAGCCAATCTATGATAAGAAAGATTTAGGCTACTAAAGACCAAGAGCTAGATTTGCCTATGCTACGTACTCGGGCAATCGACATAAGAATAGTTGGCAAACTCATGCAAATGTAATATCATAATGAGTCTAATTCACATCCATAGAAACTTGACTAATAAGAAAGAATAATATGCATAACAGCCCTTAAATTCAGGTCGAGCAATCTCGCCTACAAGGTGAGATTTCCCTTTGTCTTCCAACGTCAGAACCTGATCCATTGGCTTAAATAACGAGGCGGAAACATATTGATGTAAAACGAAAAAGGGGGCTTTGCAAGGGAGAGGAACTCCTCTCCAAAAATCTGACCGCAAGCCTAGGTGAGGCCCAAACTTCCTCTCCTATATTCTGAAAACAATTTCAGATTTTCAACAAAGAATCCTGAGAGGAGTTCTCAGGTTTCTAACAAAAATCTGAGACAACTTCTCAGCTTTTAGTAGACTAGGTTGTGGAGAAAATTGAGAAAAAAAAAAGTCTAGCCTTCACTCCAGCAAGAAGTGTTCCAGCGGGAGAGAGAGAGTTGGCAGGATGGAGAGGGAGTGTGGGAATTTTATTTCCAAGCCTGATTTCAGGTTTTAGGAAATAACTTAAGAGGTGGGGCTTGAGGAAAAATTCGGCCAAAGCAGAGATATGGGAGATTTGAAATTATTTCTCAAAAGCTAATGCCGTGAAATGAGTTAGGGAAATAAATTCCAATTCTTTTCTTTAGAGGGGGGCCGGCTGTGTATGGAATAGGGAATTTAATGGATTTTAAATTCCCCAACATCAGTGAATTGATTTGGGGGATTAGAATAGGAATTAAAACTGAGGTGGGAGTAATGAGGTGGTTTAATGCTCTTAGATTTGAATTTAAACTTCAATAGAATTTAGAATTCAAATGAATTTAAATTAAGAAGGAATTCATGGCATTTGCTTAAAGTTAGGGAATTAAAGAAAGAACCAATTAACTCTCTTTTGAATTTGAAATTGAAATCGGATAAAAAAAATGGAAACTTTCCAAAAATAGTTTTCATAAATTAGGAACGCTTTCGAATTTCAAAATACAGGATTTTGAATTTGAAATCAACCCAAAATATGTCAAATTTAAATAAGTTCTAATAAGGAAACTTTCCAAAATAGCTTTCACAAATTAGGGAAGATTTCGAATTTCAAATTCGTAGGATTTGAATTTCGAAAATCTGTCCAAAGATTAAATTACCCAAATTAGGCAAGGATTTCAATGGGGAGAAGGAGGTGGAAGGTGGAAGGTGGAAGGTGGAAGGTGGCCGGCGGCTAGAGTTTGGGCCGGCGGTATGAGGGGTTGGGTGGAGTGTCAGCCGTAGGTTGAGGAGGTGGAGCTAGTGGGAATACTTGGGTGGATGAAGAGGGGAGGAAGGAGATGAACAAGAATATACGAGAAAGATAGAGATAAATAACGAACTCACAAAGAGATCGTAAGAACCTGCGAACCTCGGACTCTTCCAAAGATTGACGGGTATTGCAAGTTACCCTCCTCGGGCTTCTCCTCTCATGAACTCACTAAGAGATCAACAAGAACATAAAACTTTTCATTATCAATAACCATCCATTACAATAGCTTAAGGCCCTTATTTATAGGCCCAAATATGAGAAAATTCGAAATTACAAAAATTGCCCCTTGGGCCATAACACTCAAACAAACTATCCTAGGGGTAAAACAGGAAATACATTAATTTAGAACTAAAATTCAGAAAAATAAATCATAATAGAAGGTTTAAATGATAGCCGTCGATTTGCGACGCCTCCTGTGATAGATGCGCCAAATCTTCGTACCGATGTCCGCATCATTCTCCCCAGGTGGGAGAATACTCGACTCCGTCGAGTTAGCATAACAACTGCCCAGGTACAACTTTTGACGGTTCTTTGGAGACATAGTTTCATCCTCCGAGATGGGTACTAAACCCAATGGGCACTTAAGCTCGCCAATTTCCTTAACCATAGTCAAGGGATCACCTTCCAAACTATCGCACTTCTTTTCGCCTGCAGGAACTTGTTCACCCTCATCGATGGCTTCACTGGCGATAGGAGCAATATGGAGTTCTATGGCTATCACTTCCAGAGCTTCCTCAACCTTCTCTGTTATAGGAGTGTTCACTGGGTCATGAGAAACCTTTGCTTCTGTAGGAGTTGCAATTGACTCAATCAAGTCTTTCTCTGCGCATTTCTCCTTGTCAACCAATTCATCTTCTTCTTCATGTTCTTCCTTGATCACCTTAGGTTTTTCTTTGATTTGCATAGTGAGTGGGAAATGGAAGGCTTCATTAGTCTCCATCCATTTGTCCACTCTCTCTACTCTCTCTGTCTCTTAGTGCCTTCTTTCTCTATTTTGATGAAGGGGTTTTTGCATAGAACGGTGGGTTAGTCCTACCTCGCTCTAGGTGATCGAGTCGTTTGATTGTTTGACGGTGGAGGTCGGCTAAGTCCGCTTGAGTCTCCTTGAGATGTTGACTAATGGCGCCCACTTGACCTACTATCCAGTCTAGAGTCCTCCCAAGTCGATCCGAGTCCATGCTCTGATACCAAACTGATGTAAAACGAAAAAGGGGGCTTTGCAAGGGAGAGGAACTCCTCTCCAAAAATCTGACTGCAAGCCTAGGTGAGGCCCAAACTTCCTCTCCTATATTCTGAAAACAATTTCAGATTTTCAACAAAGAATCCTGAGAGGAGTTCTCAGGTTTCTAACAAAAATCTGAGACAACTTCTCAGCTTTTAGTAGACTAGGTTGTGGAGAAAATTGAGAAAAAAAAAGTTTAGCCTTCACTCCAGCAAGAAGTGTTCCAGCGGGAGAGAGAGAGAGATGCATAGGAGTGAGAGGCTTGGGGGAGGGACTCCAAGTTTTCTGTCCAGGAAACGTAAACAGTTTTATGTCCAGGAAGAAAAAAAAAAACTGAGAAGAAATTCCCATCCCAGGTTCTTGCCTAGGGAAGCAATCCGGAACCTGAAGAGGCTTTGAATTTTCTGGCGGCAGCTTAGTAATAAATTAGGAAATAAATCCTAATTATCATTACAAGGGGCCGGTGGATTTCAAAGCCAGCAAGGGGGTTTAATGAGGGGATTTTCACGGTGACAGGGAGAGGGAGTTGGCGGGATGGAGAGGGAGTGAGGGAATTTTATTTCCAAGCCTGATTTCAGGTTTTAGGAAATAACTTAAGAGGTGGGGCTTGAGGAAAAATTCAGCCAAAGCAGAGATATGGGAGATTTGAAATTATTTCTCAAAAGCTAATGCCGTGAAATGAGTTAGGGAAATAAATTCCAATTCTTTTCTTTAGAGGGGGGCCGGCTGTGTATGGAATAGGGAATTTAATGGATTTTAAATTCCCCAACATCAGTGAATTGATTTGGGGGATTAGAATAGGAATTAAAACTGAGGTGGGAGTAATGAGGTGGTTTAATGCTCTTAGATTTGAATTTAAACTTCAATTGATTTTAGAATTCAAATGAATTTAAATTAAGAAGGAATTCATGGCATTTGCTTAAAGTTAGGGAATTAAAGAAAGAACCAATTAACTCTCTTTTGACTTTGAAATTGAAATCGGATAAAAAAAATGAAAACTTTCCAAAAATAGCTTTCATAAATTAGGAACGCTTTCGAATTTCAAAATACAGGATTTTGAATTTGAAATCAGCCCAAAATATGTCAAATTTAAATAAGTTCTAATAAGGAAACTTTCCAAAATAGCTTTCACAAATTAGGGAAGATTTCGAATTTCAAATTCGTAGGATTTGAATTTCGAAAATTTGTCCAAAGATTAAATTACCCAAATTAGGCAAGGATTTCAATGGGGAGAAGGAGGTGAAAGGTGGCCGGCTGCTAGAGTTTGGGCCGGCGGTATGAGGGGTTGGGTGGAGTGTCAGCCGTAGGTTGAGGAGGTGGAGCTAGTGGGAATACTTGGGTTGATGAAAGGGGAGGAAGGAGATGAACAAGAATATACGAGAAAGATAGAGATAAATAACGAACTCACAAAGAGATCGTAAGAACCTCGGACTCTTCCAAAGATTGACGGGTATTGCAAGTTACCCTCCTCGGGCTTCTCCTCTCATGAACTCACTAAGAGATCAACAAGAACATAAAACTTTTCATTATCAATAACCATCCATTACAATAGCTTAAGGCCCTTATTTATAGGCCCAAATATGAGAAAATTCAAAATTACAAAATTGCCCCTTGGGCCATAACACTCAAACAAACTATCCTAGAGGTAAAACAGGAAATACATTAATTTAGAACTAAAATTCAGAAAAATAAATTATAATAGAAAGTTTAAATGATAGCCGTCGATTTGCGACGCCTCCTGTGATAGATGCGCCAAATCTTCGTACCGATGTCCGCATCACATATGGTAAGACAATTATTAAAATTTTTGCTTGCTAACTAATTATTTTCAATACAATGAAAAAATCACTAAAACCTCAACTGCATTTTAATGAAAAAAACTTTACTATAACTATTTTAAAAAATACTTTTCTCTCGGAGAGTAGCATCTATGATACACGTTCTCTCATCTTCCATTTATTTAAATTATTTGAAAAATACCTATGAACATTTGCGGATATAAGAGTAAGTCGTAACATAATTTACGGAGTACGATGTGCTTTTAAATTACAGTAATTCAAGTTATTTTGCTTAACATGCATGTTTGTTGTAAAATATAAATTAATTTTATTTATTAACATTTAAATTTGGAAACAACTATCAATCATATTTTATGCATATATGTAATACCTATAACATATAATAATATTTTCTCTCTAATACAACAGTCATAATTATATTACGTCATATTTTCTGTCCAATACAATTGTCACAGAAGACAATCTAAATAATACCAATGAAGGTACTTCCATTTCCATTTCATTTTCCATAACCATTTTCATTTCATGGGTGTGGCTATATTGCATTCCCATTCATCACTATAAGGGGGTTTACTCCATCAATCAACATGCACATACAAACATTCATATATAATCATTTCATTCATATATCATTCTTGAACTTTCTATAGTATATCTAATGAATTATCAAGCTAACAAACAAAAACTTCGATACCACCATTTATTGAAATTTTAAAAATAAATAATGTTGGGATTTTACATAAATCATTAACTAAAAAGTGTCAATTTATTAAATGCAATCAGATTAGAGAAAGCAAAGTTATTACCGTAAAGTTGGAGCATGAGTCCTCACCTCGAAGTCACATGTTTTGATGTTTCACTCTCACTCTTTACTCCGATGTCGATAGACCTATATAAGAGACTTTCTTACTGTTAAAATTTTAAATGATGATCTACTCATAAATTCTCTAATTAGATATTTAAATTTTCTCTTTTTAAATATAATTTATAATCTAATATCATAATAAACTAATTCGCTAAATAAAATTTCATATATAATTGAATTTTAAAATATATTCTCTCTCTCTCTCTCTGTATATATATATATATATATATATATATCGACAAATAATTTATTTTTAAAATTTAATGAAAAAATCATAATTTAATTATTATTATTTTCTTAAATAAATGATATTTTAAGTTTTTTTTTACAAAATAAATTTTCATTCATATTTTTACACAGTCTCTAATCCTATAAATCAAATTCATAAAATTAGTAAATATATTGAATTTATATAATGAAATTTAGTCTCATATGTATATACATATACATAAATATACACCATTAATTATTTTTCATTAATAATAAGCATATCCTTGAAAACTAATCATCGTCATTTTTAATTAGAAAACATTAATTAAAATTTTAATATTTTTTAATTTAATTAACATATTAAATTTAAAATCATAGTTTTAATGTGTATGTATATACATTTAAGATATTAACAATTTTATTTAAGTAAAATTAAACTTTAATAACTTTATAAATTTCATCTCTAATTTCTATATATTTGCTTTTAAAACCTTAAAAATATTTTAAAAAAAGTAAATAAAAGAAATTGTTAAATTCTTACCTATTTTCTAATCCCACTTTCCCAATCGTCGGAAACCTCAACTCTTTTCATCCAAGTTTGCTTGAGATTTGCAAGTCACAAAAGATTGCTCGTCTCTCACACGCTATTCCTCCCCCATGCTCGGTTGCCCTCGCCTCGATCTTCCTCTTTGATTCCCCCTCATCTCACACTAATTTATATGAATAAAACCCCTTTCAACTTCCTCGAAACCAAGCTACCACCTCTCCACTTCCGTGACATTATGCAATGGAACCGACAACTTATTCGCCTCCCTTAGCAACTCAAAATGACAGAATCGATCCTCCTCATCCTCCTCGACTCCAGGTGACAAAACGAACTCCTTCGTCCCCTTCATCTTCTTTGTATGAGAATGAACTAACGCTTGGTTCAAATTTAGTTGAATCGAATATAACTGATTTGAAGTTCATCTTCGTATTCTCTCAATACCACGCGACAAAGGTCCTTCGTTTTCCCCGACATCTGGCAGCGAATTGACTATTGTCGGTTCAGTAAGTTCGGGATATTACAATATTCCCCACTTATAAAAATTTCATACTCAAACTTTACATATGACTTCTAGTTACAATTAGCCAATTTAAGTTAAATAAAACATAGCTATGACATCTTAATTTCATTCAACATAATTTTTAACATCAAATACATCACTAGTAAAACATTTAATATAATATCACTAGTTACTATACATTAATTATTACAATCATCTATCTCAAATAACTTAATAAACATCAACACATTCCTGGCTCTTGTCGAGCATAAACCAGTGGTCGAACATTCTGTCTTGGTTGATTTTGTGATGGAGCTGAAGTTGTCGATTATATCATCTTCTATTTACCAAAACTCTTATGTGTGGGTTATTCACCTAAAATCATCTCTCTTGAGATCTTCTGATCAATTGTAGGGTAAAATTTTGTTATATGCCCCGACTAATGACACCAGTTGCGATAGAGTTCACGAGGCATTCACCCTTATGGAACCTTCCACATTTAACAAATGCTTCCATAACTTTATGGAAACACTACCACTAACTCCACTAGGGCTGAACTTAGGCTTATTCCCATTTGATCCTTTAGATTGATTATTATGCACATCTTCTTCAGCATTCTTCCTTTTATGCTAATATTTTTACTTCTTAGTGATTTAAAAGTCAATCTCCATCCTTATAGCTCTCTCAACCAATACTAAATAGTTATTGATTCCTAAAGGTACTAAGGGTTTCCTAATTGCATCTTTTAAACAAGATAACAATCGAGGACATTTCTTCTCTATAGTCGCTAGCAACTGCGATATATATCTCGATAGAGTTATAAATTGTGCTTCATATTGCATCACTGATTTTTTCTCCTTGCAGCAATCTTATGAATTTGTCTTGCATCTGCCTCCTCATAGAAATATATACGAAGCATTCTCTAAAATGTTCCACAAGTATTCCTAGTTGACCAATATATTGAGGATGTCACCATTGTACTTCTTCATCTAAGGTAAATGCAGCGAGTGACACTTTCCTCTTACCAAGCCATGACATGCAATCAAATATCTTTTTTTTTTATTCCAAACAACCAATTATCTACCTCAATCAATTCCAAATTACCCTTAAATAGGGTGGTCGCAAGTCCTATATAATAACTTTAGATATTGATCCATTTCACAATATGGATTCTTGAAGCAGATGGGTCATAGCTGCCATCATCTAGGTAAGGATATTGGTGTTTACTATCACCTCATGTGGTACTTCTTGTCCTATCATATTTTTATCAGTTATATCCTCTTGATCATCCATATATCTGATATATATAGGAATGTTAACATATTATTTAGTCAGAACTCTAAATTTTGCACATTTTTTTCCATTAATCATTCCTATAGCTCTTTTATCATGATTTATATTCTTAAGATAGTTATTGACCTCTGATACCACTTTTGTCATGACCCGACACAAATGCTTGAATTAACAAAGCAAAAATAGATGGTCGGACGATTATTTAAAATTTTGTTTAATAACTATTTTCAATATACTGAAAGAACCACTAAAATCTCAATTGCATTTTAATGAAAAGAATACTGTAACTATTTTAATTAGTACCTTTCTCTCGACGAGTCGCGCCTCAATACACATTCTCTCCTCTATCACTCATTTAAATTATTTGAATAATACCTATAAACGATTGCAGATTTAGGAGCGTCATAACATATTTCACTGAGTATGTGATGCTTCTAAATTACAGCGATGCATGATATTTTGCTCAACATGCTTGCTTGTTGTAAAATATAAAGTAAATTTATTTAATAACATTTATATTTTGAAAATGATCATTAATCATATTTTATGCATACATTTAATACATATATCATGTCATAATATTTTCTAACGAATATAATTATCATAGAAGACACCGTCAAAATAGTATCAATGAAAGTACTTTCATTTTCATTTCATTTTCCACTTCCTGCGCTTGAGAATATTGCATTCATAGCCAATATCATAAGGGAGTAAACTCCATTAATCAATATGCATATACAAGCATTCCTAAATAGTCATTTTATTAATATATCATTCAAGAACTTTCTATTTTACATTAAACAAAAACTTCAATATGACTATTTATTAAAATTTAAAAATAAATAGTGATGAAATTTTACAATAATCATTAACTAACAAGTGTCAATTGATTCAATGCAATCAAATTAGAGAAAACAAAGTTATTACTGTCAAAATACAAAATGAGTACTCACCCCGAATTTAGATATTTTAATGTTTCACTCTTGCTCCTTATTCCAACGTCGATAGATTTAACACCTATATAAAAGACTTTCTTACCGTCATAATTTTTAATGACGAGTTACTTGTAAATTCTCTAATTGGATATTTAAATTTTTCTCCTTCTAAATATAGTTTATTTCCTAATATAATAAGAAATTAATTTATTATATAAATTTTATATATTATTAATTTTAAAATATATGCTCTCTCTCTCTCTCCTTATATATATATATATATATATATATATATATATATATATATTACGACTAATCTTTTAATTTAAAATTTAAAAAAAAAATCATGATCTAATTATTGATTTTTTTAATAAATGATATTTTAAATTTATTTTTTAACAAAATAAAATTTCATTCATATATTTACATATTCTCTATTCGTACAAAATAAACTTATATAACTAATAAATATATTGAATTTATATAATGAAATTTGCTCTCTCATATGCGAATATATCTATATCTATATATATATATATATATATATATATATATATATATATATATATATATATATATATATATAGAAACACCATTAATTATTTTTAATTAATAATAAGCATAATCTTGAAATCTAATCATTATTATTTTCAATTAGATAATATTAATTAGAATTTTAATTATTCTTTTCTAATTTAATTAATTTATTAAAATTAAAATCTTAGTTTTAATGTAAATTTATATACATAATTAAGATATTAACATTTTTATTTAGGTAAAATTAAACTTCAAAAACTTCTTAAATTTCTTGTCTAATTTCTACATTGTGGCTTTCTAAATCTTACAAAAATTAATATATATATATATATATATATATATATATATATATATATATATATATATATATATATATATATATATATATATATATATATATATATATATATATAATCGTTAAATTCTTACCTAGCTTCTCATCCCACTTTCCCGACTGTTAGAAGCCTCAACTCTCATCCAAGTTCGCTTCAGATTCGCAAGTCACAAAAGCTCGTTCTTCCTCGGTTATTTAACTTTCTCCAAGAAGAAAATGCCTTCATATTCTAAGCCTAAGTTTTCTTGGCCATCATAGTGTGATTGCAAGTCTTCTCATCGAGAATCCAACATTGCCTCCTAAACCTATTATTAAGCTGAACCATACACTCATAACCTATGGTGGGGCTCATTGGTTCCATCTTTGGATGATATTCTAATTCAATGGCATCCATGAATTCCTCCAATGGAGGATCCAATCTCCAAAACCTATGCTGAATGATCCTTTATCACCTCAGTTCAGCTAGATTAACATGAACATTACCGAATAATTGAGAGTGCTTTTCGGTATCGCACATGGAATATAACTAATAATGGGAACTTGCACCCATTAGAAAACTCGATGCTCCATAACTAAATAAACTATGTTCAACCTCTTATACCATCGGTGTCTCTACATTCCATTGACTGTCACATGGAGTTTGTTTCTTTTCCAATAAAATTGCAATAATCATTTTTCAGTGTGAGGCCCATTAAAAGCCCACATGTGTTTTTATTATATCGATAATAACATAATTTGGAACTTGATATATTACAAGAAATGCTCAAATTAAGTCCAATAAGCTAATGTGAACTTGGTGCATATACATTTGTATTAGTTTGTTATAGAATAGACATTGTGATTAGCATTATTATGCCTAATAACAGAGAAATGTAGTTTGTAATGATTATCATGAATAACAAGTAAATTGAACAACCCTAAAATCAATGAAAATTACTCTCAAGCTATAAGTATAAATTATAAGCTAAAACTCCGTGTTGAAATGGGAATAAATCTCCCCCAACATAAGCATAGAGATTATTTATAACAATCCTGTTGAACAAGCAAGTTTTAAGAATTAATAATGCAGCAAATCAGAATATAGCTAAACTTTCTTCTCGAAGCCTCCCAGAAGTTGTTTTCAATAATAAAACTCATACCATACAAAGTAAATATTAGCATCAAAATCAAAGTAAAGAAAGTTTGAAGAGTAGTTTGTCATGAAAATCATATGGCTATTTTCAACAATAGACAAAAAAAAGAAAAAAGCTAATGATGGAATTTAACTAAATGGTAGCAGTGTATCCAAAAGCAAAAAAACCTTTTCTCTCTGCTGATGGAATTTTTTCACCTATAGACAAATCTCCTTCAATTCTAGCAGCCAAAATATCTAGCACCACAAGATCTCCCATCTAGTGAAAATCAAAACAGATCTAGTGAAAATCAAAACAGTATTAACTCAGTAGCAAGATATGTCACCCCTTTACCTGTTATCTTATCGGTTATACTTAAATTAAAATGGATCAAAAGAGCTTCCAAATGCAGAAACAGATATAGATACAGAAAATCAGCAAGCGAACAGACCTTATAATACTTAAATCTTCCAATATATTCAGCACTGAGGACAATGGGGACCCAAAAGAAATCAGATACTCAACCGGCTTCTTCAACAAATAGGCCAGCTATGAAATTGATGTTGGAAGAAATTTCTTAAAGATAGCATCAAAATTCCAAAAAGTTTCTATTGAAGACTGATTAAACATAATATCCTAATTACTATGAACAAAAGAGAATAAGAAAATTATTTATCTCGTACTATACATTAAATAAGTTTATTTGGCAAATAAAAAATCGAATGAAAGAAATATGACGAATCTAAGGAATCATCAAGCACGGTCCTAATTAAAAAATAAGTACCTGAAGACCTCTATCAGTTACAATTCTCAAAGATCCTTGGGCCTTATGGCGGCGCTTGAACTCTATTTCAGAAGCTATTTCAGCAGTAATAGTCTTGTCAATTTGAACAATGATCTTCAAATTCTTATACTTGGCTTCCGCCAACCATTTGATCTCAGGAACTACATCAACTAAAACATCATATCTAGAAGCCAGCAAAACCAAGAAAAACAAATATAATAAGAAAAAGAAGCCAGTTAAATCATACAAAAAATTGATTGCATGATTGCTAAAGATTAGCAGACAACCTGTGCTTTCCTTTACAGTTATAAACAAAATTCAAGCCTTCCCTAACTAAAAAAATGGCACGTATCAGTCATATCGAAAATGTAACTATCAAAAGTTTGAACGGTTTATATTAGGTACAAGTTGAGTATTCTCCAGTCAGGATTTCATTAGCAAATTTATCATTAAATTGGTATCAGTATCTAATTTTCTTTTTAAGTTGAAAGGAACCTTTTATCAAAAGAAAGCAACATTCGTCCATTATTTACAAAATGAGATCTTATAAACTATTGCATTTAACTGGAATTAGTGTCTAATTACCTTTTGAAGTTGAAAGGAACCTTTTACCAAACGGCAAAAATTCCTTCATATATTATTTATTAAAACGTGTTCTTTATAAAGTTATACTATTCAATCCGTCCAGTGGTCCTAAAGAACATGCCTTAATCATGTCCTATAGTTCTGTCATCCAAAGCCTATTAATGTTGGTTTCAACTTTTGCAATCAGAAACCAGTGATATGAAACCTTTTAAAAGCCATGAGTTCCTCATCCAAGGAGCTTCTCAAAAAACATTTATTGAAGGGTGAAATCTCTGGGTATTTGTTATGCGTGGAAGCAGCAGTCCAGCTCAGACCAGCCAAACCAGGGAGAGTGGAAGCCAACCGGTAGGGAGAGGATTTCGGTCACTCTTGTGGGGCCTAGGAAAGTTAATATTCATTATGTAAGGAGGAGAAATCAGGGTAGAAATATTTAGGAAGGTTTTTATTGTGTTTAATGAGGGTTATGGCTATTTAAAAGGGGGATATTGGCTAGGGTTAGGTGATGTTATGTTGCTGTAGTTTTTTTTGGATTTGTGAGTTTCCTAGCAGCGGCTATGGTTTATGGGAGAGCCGATCTACCTCTTAAATACCAGATCAATTGTATCTTGCATTATTATTGAAGAAGGAATCAAAATTCAGCCATTACCATTCATATTCCTACAGCTTCCACTTAGTTCCTTTGGTATTTTTACTTCCAAGACGTATCAAATTGATATCAGAAAGAGGTTTTGGAAAGATGGTAGTAGAGAAGGTGGATGCATTGGAAGGCGAAGTGGAGTCAATTAATTCTAGGATGGGAGAAATTCTCAACCATCGAAGGGAGTTTTTAAATCATGTAAGGAAGGTTTTCAACCATGGAGAATTGATTTGGAGGGATGGAGGAAATGATGAGGAAGCTCATTGAGATGTAATCAAAAACTCCACCGCCAGTTCTGATTGCTAATCCTAACTACAATTTGACTAGGATTCCCTTGACTGAATCTAATGGAAAAGAGATCATACGAGAAAATTTTGATGAGAAGAGTTTCTTCCATCAATAGACATATCCTAGGGCTCTAATAAGGGGCATATAAGGGTTTCTTGATGGGGGGATAGCAGGAAGGGAGTTTTATGGCGGGGTGGCAAGAGGCTCTTACCTGAAGTATCTCGACTTCACTAGCACTGAGAACCCAGGCGGTGTCATTTCAGTGGGAGACACCGAGGGAGAATAGTGGGGAAGTCTGCCCCAAGACCAATTTCAAGCGTCTCACAGAGGCAGAGGTATAAGATAAGAGAGCGAAGGTTCTGTGATTTTGCTGTGATGAGAAATATACACCATACCATCGATACAAGGACCACACACTCCACATCATTATGGTTTGTGAGGAGGAGACTGACAATAAGGATCTGGTGGGGGAAGCAAAAGGAGGGGAGCCCTTACACCCAAATGTAGTAGAAGTATCCATAAATTCAATGGTGGTATTTACTTCAAATCACACCATAAAGGTGAAGAGAATAGACCAGAGAGTAGCCAATAGTGCTCTTGGAGAATAGTAGGGACTTCGTCTCCACTCAGGTCATGGAACAGTTGGGATTGAAATTGATAGATACAGAGAACTTTAAAGTCATGATGGGAACAAAAAAGGTGGAGAGTAGTAAGGGAATTTGCAAGAGGTTGTTGCTAACCTTCCAGGGCATATAAATAGTGGAGGATTTTCTTTCCTTGGATTTGGAGAGCACTGATGTGATCCTAGGATGAAGTGGTTACAAACGATCGGGGAGACAAAGGTGGACTATAAATATTTAACTATGGAAGGGGAGATTTAGAGGCAATATAGGAAGCATAGCTGGGCTACTTGGTGGAGCTATAGAGCTTAGATGGGTCCGAGATTTAGAGTTAGTCGAGGTCCCTGAGTATGTACATTAGCTTTTGCACCAGTTTCTTAAAATTTTTTAGTAGCCCAACGGATTGCCGCAACCTTGAGAGCACGAGCACGCTATTACCTTGAAGAAATTCCCGCCCATGGCTGGTGAGCTGGCTCAAGCTCGTTTACAGTGAGACGAACTCGAGTTCGAGCTCTCTTTCCATGTAACGAGCCGAGCTCGATAAGGGCCTAAACTCAACTCGACTCGACTCGTTTACACCCCTACTTAGGGTAGCACAAAGATTTTAGTTAGATAGGTCTTATTACTTCCTTAGAAGTTACCTAATGATTGATTTTACGACCTATCCCTGTAAGCTAAGTGGCCCGAGTTGTGGGTCTTACAACCAAGCCTTATAGACTGGGATGCCCGTGTGAGGGGTCTAGGGTTGTATTATCACTTAAACATTTCCCTCAAAGGTCGGACTTACGACTTCTATTAGAAGTGACCAGTATTTTAATTAGGGGCTAGGAGTTAGGTCAATTTTTACCTAAAACTTTCCCCTAAGATCAGACTTACGACTTTTCCCTTGAAAGTTGTCGGATGGTTGGTCTTACAACCAAGTTCTTATAAACAAGGTTGCCCAAAAGTTTAGAATTTGATTGTGTTTATTGAGTTGACACCAGTGTTTTGAGATGTTTGACACTTGCGTTAGTGTTTTAGTTGTTCTGTATTCGTAGCCTTTTTCCTACTATATTAGTCCACTGCTCCCTCATTTTTTCAGTATTTTTGCTCTACTAGTTTTTCAGTACTTAGCTTTTCTTGCTTTCTAATACTTTGCTTTATTAGTACTGGTTTAGATTTATCAGCATTAATTCAATTTATTTATGATGTACTGATTCTTCATTTGTTTATTTGCAGGTATTCGTAGCCAATAGTTGCAATAGTTGGGGGGCTTGCAATTGTAGAGGATAGAGTCCACAAGTAGCTGTAGGAGCTCGTACAGGAGGGATATTTGGAGAATTCTATGGAGGTTCTGAGAGTTGTCTTGATTTGAGAGTTATTTTGAGTTGAAAATTATTGGAGAGTTTGTGAGGATTGGAGCAATTTGTCCAAGGGATTTGGGGAGTTTGAGAGTTTTGGAGAGTTGACAATCAATATTGTATATATTATTTAGTGAAAACTTCTCTTCCCCCCCCCCCCTGCTCCTTTTATTTATTGCATTTTTATTTTAAGATTTCTCATTTGATTAATTAAATAATTAACTACTAAATCAATTCTAAATTTCACTGCTCTCAAATTTTTTAAAATAACTCTCGGATTTTAAAATTTTTAGAATTTAAAATCCTCTCAAATTTGAAATGCTCTTATATTTTAAATAGCTCTTGAATTTTATATAATTAAATTAATTTTGAAATGATTTATCACAATCTTTGCTACCTCAATAACTAGAGGGGAGAGGTAATGTTTTGATAGTTAGAGATTTCTAAAATTTCAAGAGGAATAACATTTGAAATATTACAAAAATTCAAAATCTTCCACTTAAAGTTACTTGCGTTAGAATCTCTTAAAGAGGGTCCTCATTTAGAGACGGTCGAAACAATCTCATTTAAAGATATTCGTAGCAGTCTTTGGAATGAAATGATAACATATAAGTAGCTCTCATTCATGCGGGATGACATTTGAGAGAATGATGAGAAGTAGGATAAAAAACAATGGAAGAATACACTCGCCCTTTTATTCTTATCAAAATTTTTAATAATAAGCTCTTAGTAACGATTCAAATAAGCATACTTTTAATGATGATTGCAAAGGTTTTTAAAAGAAGAAAATATTTAGATTTAGAGGGACTAGAGGAGAATGAGTGTTCACAGGTTCTCCGCTCTCATGCATTTGACGATATAGGAGACTTTAAAGATCTCAATTAGTCAATTGTTTTGATTGATCCTAATCAATTAATTGTTATTAAACATAAACATTAATTAACTAAGTTAGTTAATTAATATTTAAAAATCAATTTTCACATTTTAGTCGAATCAACATTCGAATTGAATTTCCTTCTAAATTTTGAGAAAATTTCGGCAACCTCCCGATGTCGCCTCCCCACCGAGGGAGAAATCGGAACGGCGTCTGCCAAAATTTCTTCCTACCCGGACCTAAGGTCAATGGCGTAGGGTTTTCAAATTAAAATCATCCCACCAGGATCTAAGATCGACTGCGTGTTGTCTTCAAATTTTTTTTCATCCCGCCTAGATCTACGATCAATGGCACGGGGGCCTTCGAATTTAAATCCATCAGCCTGAATCTAAGATCACGGCACGGGTCTTCAAATTTTAAACTACCCCGGCCAGACCTAAGGTACAACGGCCCGGGGTCTTCGACACTTGCGTGAAAATTCTCTTTATATATATATATATATATATATATATATATATATATATATATATATATATATATATATATATATATATATATACATAAAAAAAGAGTTGGTTCGAGCAGGATCTAGTTCGGCTAAGTTAGTCGTCGAAGGAGTTTAGTCGAATAATCACAAAAGAGTAGAGGAAACGACTCTTATAATCTCTATATATCTTATAAAGCAACGAAGTCGCATAGCAACAAGGGGCCGAAGAAGCTACCCGTGCAATCTCTCCTCCTGTGAAGAGGCAAAGTCGGATAGCAAAGAGGGAGCCGAAGTCGAGCAGCAACGAGCGAGCCAAAGTCGAACAGCAAGGGGGAAGCCGAAGGAGTGTCGCGTGCAACCTCTATGCCTCTTTCGAAGTGACGAGGTCGGACAACAAGAAAGGAGCGGCGCGTGCGGCCTTTACGAACCGAAGCCGAACAGCGACGATGGAGCAGAAGGAGAGACGCGTGCAATCTCTTCGCTTCTTGCGAAGAAACAAAGCCGAACAACAACGATGAAAAGAGAAGATGAAAGGCGAACCCTAGACACCTCCTGCGAAGCAAGGAAATCGAACAGGAACGACGGAGTCGAAGGAGCGAGAGCGTGAGTTTTTTTTCTCGTTCTATCTTTCTCCCTTTTATCGTGAAGTAACGGCTATTGTGCGAAGAGATGCGTCGTTTTGGCAAGGTGGGGTCGGCGGAGGCAGTTGCACTTCCTTACATTGATTCAAAATTTCTTCTCATTTATTTTTTTTTATAATCAACAGTTGGGTGGCTTCAACTTTGATTATTGCAACAAATGGCCAGACGATATCAATTTCCTCAAACTCTATATGCGATTAAGCATCACCGGACTCTAATAGATCAATCACTTGGTCAATTTCTATTCTCTCTGCTAGAAGCTCTTAGCGAGTAGGACCACCAATAAGCATCATCCCTAAGAGTTATAGAGAAAATGACTTCATTAAAAATGCGCTCATTAAAATTAAATATGTACAATTTATTGACATAAAATTATACTAAAAAATTAAGATTTTACATTCTCTCTCCTATCTAACTTCGACTTAAGGAATATCAAACACTGGCAAGTTAGCATCTCTTCTCACAACAGCAAGAGAAGAAGAGTGTTGGTCAGCCAGAGGCTTCAACGAAGAAGTGAGTTTTTAAATCTCGTCATTGGTTTTCCACTCTTCAATTTTAACTCTCTTCTTCTTCTTTCCGAAGAAGTTCCTTCTTTCTTGCACTTGTCGAATAGGATAGCAATGATATCTTCTTTAGAGATGTTAATATTATCTTTTGAAACCTCTATTATTGACAAGGATGAAATTTCAATGAACTAAAAAAAGAAAAAGGAATCAAGGAATCAAGCATTTGACTAAGAAGCAAGATTTTTCTTTTATAGGCTAAGTATTATCTGACATTGAGTAAAGGTGTTAGAAGTAAGCATCAAACAGCTTGACTAATATCTAATATTAAAATAAATATTTATTAAGGGTTAATAATTAATTAATGAAGAATACTATTTATCTTATCCTTTTTTTTTCAATAAACCTCCATAAGGGAACTAAATGTACATTCAAATATAAAAAAAAAAAAGAAAAATCCGATTCAAGCTAAGGCAATCCAATTCAAGATAAATCAAGCCAGTTGAAATCAAGTCAACTCGATCTACTCCATCTCATACTCACAAAGTTACAAGAGAACAAGCCTCAAGTAGGTACCATGATCTTAGAATGTCCCAGTGAGCAAAAAAAAGTCTAATATTCAGCCCTTGCGATTACTATCCATAAAGTCCATCCTGATGACTGCTCGAGGAATGACTTCTCAAATGAACTATTGATCGACTACTCGGCAATCCGGTTATCAAGTTGACAATTTCTTCAAAGCTCGGCAGACGACTTCATCCAATCAGACTACATAATTATTTATTTTCTCTTATTTCTTATATAGCCATATAAATAGCCAATTTAGTAACACTCAAGCTTCAACCTAAATCTATAAATAGGTGATTAGTGAGCTTAGTTTACACAATTTTACTTAATTTATCTCTAACAATCAATTCTCTATACTCAAGCCTATTTTATTGAAACCTTGGAGCGTCTTATTCTAGAATTCTTGTTTCTCTCTCTATATTTCTCTAATTTCATTCAAACAATACTCTCAATATAGTTTGGTGTGATTTACGAACACTTCTGGATTCAACAAGATCATCATTCTCATTCAGTATTATTTCACTCGCAGAATTCAAAAGAACAAAAAATAACAGCAAATGTAGCTCTTAAAAAAGAATGAAGGATTTCTAAATCTGAAGCCAAATTGATAGGAAAATCTTGGTAGATATGATTATAATTTCATGCTCAATTTAATTATGCACGTCAATGTCTTGTGAATCAAATCAATTAACTATCATTCAACATCGCATCTTCGAACCTATGTTATTGTCTTGATTACAACAGAGCAGTTCATTGGTTCAACGATGGAAATGGATGACACTACTGCCGGTTATCCAATATAAGTCCAGCATGCTTGATTTGAGATCTAAAAGCTTAATCAACACTCTGCACATAGCAATTATTTAAGCTGGACATCACAGAAAAGTCCTAGACAGTCAAAAGCTATGGCAAATCATGATCAAAGCACAAACAATGTAGAGAACTAATTTTAGAAAAGTTTCGGGTAAAGGGTTATTCCATAATACAAACAAATGAAAAAGGATAGAGAAAAACCAAGAAAGAAAAACCAAATTACAACTACAAGCAAACTATCACAAACCTGAAATAATCCTCCGGGGAAAAGCTATCATACATCTCCGCAAATTTAGTCACAATTCGAACAGAATCCTTCAAAGCCCTTCCTTCCACCTACACTAATCATACAATACATCGACAAAAGTTGTAGTTTTTTGAAATGAAACAAGTAATATCTGTTTACTCAGACAGCACATGATGCCAATGCTTGAATGGCAAATGCTTCGTACCGATATCATGGCTTGTGGAAGTGTTTTCTTCAAAATTGCTTCAATTACAGCCTGCTGAATATTATGCAGACCCACGTAATTTATCAATATGTTCTCCGGAATTTTCTTCCCAGGGCGAAACCCAGGAACCTAAAAGACAATTTGCAATCTAGTATAAATATGTGAATTTATATACAATTATACATCTATAATATAAGGAACTTACAGATGGAACAGAATCATGAAGTTTTGAGCATACAACACTATAGGTATCACGTAAGGAATTACTAGGAGTCAAAAGTTTCTTTTCATTCATCATTACCATCACTCTTGCATCATCAATAATTTTTCAAGTCAAGATTCTGTGCAACAGAAGTCTAGTATTAAAAGACATTATTGAACACTAACAAATTCTTATAGCATAACGGCTATCATGCAACCAAATTATTGGTGTGACTTTTTGATTCAACACAAAAGTGAGAAAAGAGGAACTCCAAATAAGCTAACAAAATAGTTAACTGTAACACCCAGCTGAACTAGTTCAATCGAACCAGTCCCTTAAACTCAAACCAACGAGCGGGCTACGCAGTAGAGCAAGAGCGAGCGGGCAAGGAGTCGAATCGCATGAAAGAGCAAAACAGAGCATTCATGAGTGTTTAAATGCAACTCTTTGCATGAGATATCAAATTTCGCTCACTCCAGTGGTTCCAGTGGAACCACACTGGTTCCAGTGGAACCACACGAACAAAATAAGGTAGCAACCAAGAGGAGGCACCAACTGAGAGGAAGAGGAAATTGGAGGAGAGAAAGATAGATATTGTAAAAGATAAAATTTAAGAGTGTTTATTGTCAAGGGTTTGTCATCATATCAAGGTTTGAAGAGAGAGAGAGCGGAGTTCTTGAGCCTCCTTGATGATGGGAAAAGAGTAAGTTTTTTTTTCAATTCATATTCAAATTTTAAAAAATAATATAAATATATAATTTTTAGTTTTGACTGAAATAATAATATATGATTGTTTAATAAGAAGAATCCAATTGGTGGAAGTCTCGATTCGAGAAGGGAAGGAAATAAAAATTTCTCGAGGTAATTTAATTTAATTTAAGAATAATTTATTTTAAATCATTTTTAGAAATTAATAGTAGATAATGTAAATATATGATGGTGTAATAATTTAGAAATAATTAATGTTATTTAAATGATATATTCAATGCAAAGGAATATCATTTGACATAGAGAAGGAATTAAGTCATTGAGATGAGATAGAATATTGAAGCCAACAAGAAAAGTTTAAGGTAAGATTATATATATGTTAATGGAGGATTTATTTAAATTTAATAAAAGTATAATTTTAAGACAACAATGCAAATTATGTAATTGAGTATGTGACCTTAGGTGTTGCATTAAAGAGGCCATTTAGAAACTGAAGAAATTTGGAAATGATTTCAGCACGAAAATCAACAAAGTGATTGATTATGCTTGTTTATAGCAATTACAATATTTAGCTCAACAGCCTAATTCCTTCATGCACATGTGCTTGTTAAGTTTCATTTCAAATGTTGAATATTGTATCATGCGCATATACTTATTAAAGTTTAAATATCTAATATGCATCAAATTGAGGTTACCTAAAGTTTATATATATATAAGTGTGTGTGTGTGCACGCATGAGAAGAATGCTTATACATATTATAATATATATGTAATGAAAAATGAAATGAATTAAATTAATCATAATATGTAAATGAAAAGTGTAAAAAGGGAAAATGCATATGCATGCAAATACAAGAGTTTACTCATGTATGGTATTGACAGGGGACGCAACGTATCCATGAACGTTAAATAAAAAAGGAAATGAAAATAAAAATGAAAATATCTGAACCTTCATTAATACAAAAAATTGACAGTGCTCCTGTAACAAATGAAATAAAAAGGAAAAAAGTTTATTTAAAGTAACAGAATTTTGATCTATATTTATATTAAATATTCATATATACGCTAAATAAAAAGTTTGACAAATGAACATAACTACTTATACATATATATATATATAAAATTGTCCATCGAGTTTATTATGAAAAACTTAAATTGTTAAATTGAAATGTCAAATAAATTTCATGTGAATTAAACAACTGAAAAAGAAGAATTCGTTTACAGAAAATAAGATCTAATGAAAATAGGTGCAAACTGATTTATTTTATGTTTAAATTGAAAATTTTATTTTAGTGATTATTTAGTTGTACTTTGGATATTAGTATAGTGAATAATTATTGCTATTAAAAGAATTATAATAACTATCCGACCGTCTGTTTCCGTATTAGGCTATGACTTCGAGTCTAGTATTGGCCAGGGTTAGAGAACAAGGCGACTGATGCCATGTCCAAATGCATGGGAGTGCTCCAGGATTTAGTCATATCGATACCACAGATGATAGATTGAGGGTTATTAAAGAGGAGAGTGTGCATGATGAAGAACAGGGAAGGATCAGAGCAAATCTACTGAAAGATGAGAATAGCCAGTTCCTTAGAGGGGCAGAGACTATTTGTATTGCCACGAACCTCAGTCCATAGTGTGCAAAAGCATATAAGAGATTGACAGTAGAGTTGTATTGAAGGGGGGATGCGCAAAGATGTGAAAGATCGTGGCTAAATATGAGATATGCCAGCGTAACAAGTATATAATCATTGCTCCAGAGGGTTACTTTAACCCCTATCTCTACCGGACAAGGTGTGGGAGGATGTCATCATGGACTTTATAAATGTGTTACCCTGGTCTAAGATATTTAAAGTGATTCTGGTGGTAGTTGACAGGTTGAGCAAGTATGCTCACTTTATTCCCCAACGACATCCTTACACAATAGTGATAGTGGCAGTGACATTCATCAAAGAGGTAGTCAGACTGCATGGGGTACTGAAATCTATAATTTCTGACCAAGATAAGGTGTCCCTCAATCACTTTTGGATGGCATTGTTCAGGCTGCAGGGGACTACTAAAGAGGAGCACCACTTACTACCCTTAGACAGATGAGCAGACGAAGGTGGTTAATAGAAGCTTGGAGACTTACGTGCGATATTTCGCTTTAGAGACACCTCGGTTGTGGGCCAAGTGGCTATCATGGGCTATCATTCGACTTCCTAGATAATTCCTTTTAAAGTATTGTACATAAGGGATCCACCCTATCTGGTGCATTTTGGGCAGAGTAGCACACTAATTTCTTCAGTAAAACAATACTAGGAGGAGAGGGATAGGGTGTTGGAAGATTTATAAAGTCACTTGTTGAGGGTTCAGCAGATCATGAAGTAGGCAAATAAGCATAGGAAGGACATCCAATTTGAGATGAGGGATGAAGTCACACTTGCAAACAAAGGACGGACGCTAACAGCAGAAACTAGAGGTTGGCACTGAGATACTTTGGCCCTTACGCGATATTGGAGAGGATCAGAGTTGTGACTTACCGACTGATGTTACGTCGATTGTTGTCATACACCTAGTGTTCCACATTTCACAGTTGAGGAGAGCTATTGGGGATCATGTTGCTAGCTCAGAGATACTCGGGACACTAACCGAGGACTTTGAAGTGGTGTTGGAACCCCTGAAGCTCAAAGGTGTACCATAGGGAGAAGGTGAGCTCAAGGAAGTGCTGATAAAGTGGAAGATCCTACCTGACTATGACGCCACATGGGAGCCGTACGAGAGAGTGAAGCATCAGTTTCCATCCTTCCACCTTAAAGACAAGGTGGGTCTTTGAGATGAAGGTATTGTTAGACCGGTCCAGCAGGTCCAGGCAAGTTTATCAGTGACGTAGCAGGAGTTGTGTCCCCGTGAATGCCACCCACCCTTCCAGCCGGTTTGAATGAAAGATTTAATGTAGTTTGAGAGGAAATTTTCAAAGGGCTGTTTAGGGATTTCCTTTTTGATTGTATGCTTTAAGGAGGAAAATTTTTAAGGATTGGGATATCGTGTTTTTGCCAAAGTTTGGAGAGTTCTAAGGTTTTGTTTGGTCTCTAGCCACCGGATAGAGATTGGGAGAGTTGGATCTTCCTCTCCAACTGAGGATTCATTTTATCTTATTGTTTCGTCCCTATTTCATATATTAAAAAGTTTCCCTTCTTATTCCTCTTGTTCTATTTGCGGTTTGTGTTGGAGATTGCTGAAATTTAAGTTCAGCCAAGCATTGTCTTGAGTTTTGCAAGAACTTCCTAATAGATGCTCAAAGATATCTACACAACATAAGCATGGTAGATCATAAGAATAAATGGGCTTGACGCCAAAAAGTATACCTTCGCCTGATTTGAAAATTCACGTAAAACCTTGTTGTAACTCTCCTTGCAACTGTTCGGAGGAACTTCTATGCATAACCTAACCTGTAATAAGGAAAAAAAATTTAAAATAAAGCTAATTTAAAAAAAATAAATTAAAGAGAGATGTATCAATATAAACCACAAAATATGAAATAGGGATCAAAATAAAGGTTATAGCTCTGCTAAATCCCACGAAATAATGGTATACAAAAATTGCCCAAAAAAGCATATTTGGCAAGCATTTTAGTTTTAATATCTTTAGTTTACTGCCGCCATTTCACTCATGGTAAGGATTCTTACTCTTCTTCATAGCATTATCCAACATGACAAAGGTCTGGAGTTCTTCATAATGTTGAATTTTGAGATATTCATTTTAAGGACCAAGGATTCAGGAAGCTTTTTATTTTTTCATGTTTGAACCAAAAGGTATGGACTAATGGGCAAGACCCAGCCAGTTTATGGTATTACAAACATGTTTTGTCCAAACGGACATGAAGCTCAGGTCGGTTAAGACAAAAACAAACTTCTTTCATCAGCTTTACCCAATGGGAATTAGGGGGCTAACGAACTATATGTCTTCTAGATAGATATGGTTTTATATGCAAGCCATAAGTCATTTTCCATTGAGCTTGGCATAGCATGCACAAACTAAGAGTTCCATCAAAACTTCCCCTATTTATCATTGCGCTTTTGCTAACACCAATGACTCAACCAATATGCCAAGTCAAACTACAATTTAACATATAAATCTGCATTTACAGAGAACGTGGAGTAGGGAGTTGCATGGGTGAATAAATTAGCAGCGTGGATGGATCTCATTATGAAAGAAAATCATAAGAATTTGCCACAAGCAAAAGATTACTCATTGTCCTTGGGGTGTCACCTGTCGCAATCAACACGTTTCCCAATAAACTAAAATAAGAATGGTGAAGACCGCAAAAGGACGAAATGTTGAAACTAAGGCATTAAGCAAAGACACTAATAAAGAGATCGGCGACTAGGGAGCAATGACTAAACAACACAAAGGATCATCAAGAAGATATTGTGCCTGCACTTGAGTTGGAAGACTTAGACCATTAGATATTAAGTTTTTTCTTTATGACTGTTATTTTTGGCAAACAAGTCATCTTCTCCAATGAAAATATATGACTATGTACCATACATATTATATCTCCATGAACTCCTTTATATTATATAAACACTCATGATATGTAAAATACATGAAATGATATGCTTGTATGATATGGTGCTTAGCTTGAATATACATTGAGATGAACATACCATTGTGGGCAAAGGAATATGCATGAAAGCACTCTCATAGAATGACAGTTATTCATACTATCAGGATGTCAACTCTCCAATGAGGGGTCCATCGATTCCTAGAGTTGCACCAAAATGTAATGGTAAAATGCATGATACGAAGGAATGGCATGTTATGACAAAGTTTTCATTTTCAAGCTTACCCTATGAAATGCACAATAAATTACATGTTCAAATTGATGCATTCCACATTAAGCTTTTTTATTTTATGCTCATTTGATATGCATATGTTTTTTAATGAGTTTATCTCATAGTTTCTATACTCTAGGGGTTGGTTCAGCACAAACTAGGCAAATGAATAGTGATGAAATTGACTGGGATGAGTAATGTTTGGCCTTGGGGGCCAATAGGTCATGATAATTCAAGTTGTGTTTCGATGAGGTCAGCCTTGATTATGATGCCCGGTAAAGTTTCTTGCAATGACCTTAAGAAGAGATTTAATGATTAATTTCATGAAGGCATTCACTCAGGTGCATATTTCAAACTCTTTTTTTACAATATGAACAAAATAACTACAAGACAAATTGAACTTATTGGATATAAAGATAAATGGAACAAACCTAAATTTGTGATGAATGAGGTTAAAATTTATCGGATGATTTAGAAAGCTTTCAGAGTCGATGCTTTCATTATGTCCAAAGAAATACAATCTACTAAGTTTTTCATAATTAAATTTATTACATGTATTATATCTCTGCATCTTTTTGAAATTTATCATAAATTGATAATATGTATATGAATGATGAAAGATGTTCAATTCTAGTGCTTCAAATTTACAAAAATCGGCTATTCATATTCTTGGCTAAAGATCTTCCTCTTAACTGGAGTAATTTTAGTGTATTCATTCTAAAAAATGAAATCAATTGGAACATTAAAGGCTAAATAATCATGTATATTATGTACAATTTAATTTGAGGAATAAGTATGCTCTTCATTAGTAAATCATATGTTAAATAAAGATTTAGTCTACCATGTTAAATCATGAAAACCTTATATGCATAACTTCCCCAGGATGTTTTTCTTGAATAATTAATATCATGGGTTATTAACAAAAATAATATTAATACTGTAATTGACTTCAGACTAATAATACTACTCGCAATATCACTTGTCCATCCCATCTACAAAAATTTAATCTAAACCTCAACAACCTTCAAAAGATTATGAGACTACACTATGGTCAAAAGATAATCTCAACATCTAGAACTAAACAAACAAAAGAAAATCCAGTATTTAATAAATCTCTAGAAATTGAGCACGGCTGAGATGCTATGGGCCCAATTGTTTGCTTGAATTTAGAAGATATGCTTTGGAAAATAGCAAAATTTTCCATACAAATCATTTAGTTGGATTTAGTTGAAAATCATTATTAATTTTAAACATCCTTAAGCCCTTAAAAATATAATGCTTTAATTTCACACAAAAAATTAAGTGACAATAAATCATTAATTTCAAAAAATATTATTTTCATCAAGAAGAAACCATTAAGATATATTACTGCTTATCAATTGTGTATAGACCAATCACATGGAGCACAAGAAAATTCTGCACTGAACCACCGCACATAACATAATTACACTATATCGAATAAAGATATTAGATGTATTAATTACAAATCACAAACATTAAAGAAAAAAAAAATAGAATCCATCATTGGCAACCATTTCCACCATAAAAGAAAATCAATAATCAATAAACAAACGTGACAAAACTTATAAGAGAAAACATATAGTAATATCTCACACTCGAGCGTGGCTGCTTTGTCTCGGTGACCGTGACAGGGAATCGATCCTTCTCCGTCTTATCAACCGAGATGGCCGCGGCGGAAACGGTAACCAATCGAGGATGTCGGCTAGAGGAGTAAAAGAGACAAGGCACTAATCGGCGGGAAGGGAGGTAAGGTGAAAGGTGCGATTGAGAGGAACAAAGGTTCTTTAAGGTTGAGGAAGAAGGAAAATCAGTTTTAGGGCATCGCGGGCGGAGATGTGTAGCTGCCCCGACGAGCAGAGCCATTTGGATTAGCCTTTGTTCTGCTGTGGATATGGTATGAGATAAAGCGGGAAGAGCAAGAGCTGGAGTGACGAAGAGAGCAGAAGAACGAGCGGTCGAAGATCGAGTGGATTCCTAGATTTTGGTCGCGGGAACTGCTGGGCCTTCATCTGAAAAACTATTTCTCTATTTATTTAAGGTATTAAAAATTTAATTATTCTGATATTTTATTTCATTGATTTGTTATATATTATTTATTTATTTATTTCAATTTAATTAGCATAAGATAACACCTTAATAAATTATTACCTAATTATTTGTTAAGTTAATTAAATAAAAATTTCTACTTACTCAAATTAAATAATAATAATAATGTTAATTTACTCATGTTATTATTTTAAATTACTCATATTGATTTAATTTTATAAATTAATAGAATAGTAATAGTTTTAATTAATAATTTTTATCAATTGTAATTACACTTGTTAAGTTATAAGAAACATAACTTGATTTTTAACTAACCTTTAAATAAGAATTTAAATTATAAATAATATTAATATTCTAAATTTAACATCATTTAAATTAATGAATATTAATTATTAAAATTAATATTAGAAAATTTTTCGTTTGAGCTCATTGCATTAATTAAACCCATGACAAAAAAAAATCTCATTCTTGTTTCTTTAAATCCAATAAATCTATCGAACTACAATATTTAGCAAATTAGGAATTTAGAGCAAAATTATGATAAAACATAATCTATTATACATATAAGAAATTTAATTTACTCGTTAGGACCAGGGTGGAACCACGAAGAGCTCAAGGTGGGCAATTGTCCACCTTTAAATATTTTAGTCTGTTAAAAAAATAAATATTTTAACTATTTTCTCCACCTTCGATAAATACAGTTGTCCAAATTCTAAGAAAAATTTATTTTCCATTTCATACATAAAATTATATATTTCACATTCATATTTTGCCCACCCTTAAAACGAGGTTAATTTCACCCTTGGGACTATTTGGCTATATTTGCTATAAATCCTAATAGGGGCCAAGTTTCATGTAAAATCATAAATGCTTGTCTTTTAAGAAGAAATAAAACATGTTGGATTGGTTATCGTTTGATTTATATAAGAATAGATTTCAATATTATCCAGCATCCATTGCTCTATTTGGGTTGAAGGGATTGGGGGAAAATTGACGTTGTGGAGATTAAGCTAGCAAGATCAGCTCCTTCAAATGGGTTCTCTTAACTATAATTCACTATTTCATTTTATATTGTTACATTAATCTTATTATGTTTTTACGAATTTTTTAGTCCTATTTAGCAGTTTACCAAAAAAAAAAAAAAGCTAAAATTTTTAATAAATAATTTTTTTTTTAAAAGCTAGAAATTAGTTTGGTTGTGATATTTTGGATTAGAGACATGGAAGATGGTGCCAAGCAATCAATTGGCGATTATTTATAAATCCTAAAAAAAGCGCATCTCTCTCCCTGTGAATTGGAAGTGCTGCCCTTCGATTTTCTAGTGCTTCGTTGTGGGGATGAGGTGGGAATTTTGTAATATTAAGGTTTGGTTTGGGACGGTTTTTTATTGCTTCTTAAAGTAGCTTTCAAGTACAAAAATGTTAACTTTGTACTAAAAAATTGTTTTAAGAAATAGTATGAAACCGTCCCAAACGAAGCCTAAGAATGATAAAAATTTGCCTATAGTTATTTAATCGATAGACCTGACACTCATACCGATGGTAAGAGAATTTGTTGCAGTGCATTGTGCATTGCGACGTCTCTAATGAGTTGATCCATTGACTCGACTGGAGTTTATTGATTTCAATGAAGGCCTAGTTCTTTGTTTGTAGACTACTTTTTCTAATTCATAGTCAAACTTCGTAGACACCTTCTGAATACACTTACAAATGTGGTGCCACCTCCCAAATATTTAACAAAGTGACTTAAGATAAATAAATAATGATCTTTTATGAACAACTTCATCTGACGACTTTTTACAATAGGAATATGTTGTAAAGGCACTATTCAAGTGTATGGAGATATCTGGGGGTGTCAATTTCGGGTCACGGGTCTGATTTGGGTCGAATCTGAAACTGAATCGGGTTCAAACGGGTCATAAATTTGAACCCAGACCCGACCCGGGTAGGTAAACGGGACCCGGCGGGTTGCCGGGTTGACCTGACCCGACCCGCACGGCAGAGAAGGGCTCGGGTTTCGCGAGCGCGAGCGCAGCAGCGGGCGACAGCGAGCGCGGCAGCGGGCGACAGCGAGCGCGGCAGCGGGCGACGACGAGCGCGGCAGCGGGCGACGACGAGCGCGGCAGCGGGCGACGACGAGCGCTGCAGCGGGCGACGACGAGCGCGACAGCGGGCGACGACGAGCGCGGCAGCGGGCGACGACGAGCGCGGCAGCGGGCGACGACGAGCGCGGCAGCGGGCGACGACGAGCGCGGCAGTGGGCGGCGGAGCAAGCGCAGCACGGTGGCAGCGCGACAGCGCGCGACGGCGGGGGTAGAGCTGGGAAGCGGGGCAGCAGTGCTGAGCGCGAGGGGCTGCGGGAATTTCAAAAAAAAATTAAAATAAACGGGATTTCGGCCCGAACCCGACCCGTTTTTTCAAACAGGTCGAATATGTGAAAAACGGGTCGGGTTCAACCCGAATTTTCAAGGTTGGGTCCGGGTTGGATTTTCGTGTCGTGTCAAATATTTACACCCCTAGAGATATCACATAAGAACAAAGTCATATATGTGTGTGTGCTTGCTGTGCTGAATGCATGTAGAGTTACTACAGAAAAGTCAACAATTTCTTACGGATTTGCAGAGGAAATTTTTTTCTCAAAAATTGCGTCAAATTTGCGACGGAAACATTCATCATTTATTGCAATAAAAATTTTGCTCAAATCCACATAAACAACCCTATCTAACCGACTGGTCGAGCATTTATTTCATTCATTTGTTATGTTCTCAACTGCTCTACATGGACTTCCCTCGGCTCCTTCGACGACGTTCCCTGTGGCATCACCTCCTTCAACGACATTCCTTCACATCACATTCAAAGTCACATTTCCTTTTGTTCTTCATGACAGCCACTATCTTACCTCCTTCTCATTCTTCTTCGCAGGCATCACACCTCCAATCCTTCTTGACTCTATTCGCAGACAAAGTCGGAGATGGAGCTTGCTCCTTCAGAAGGTATCCATCTTTCTTCCTTTTGCATGCCTCTTCGTCCAAACCCCAAATCTACCACTGCTGCAAGGTATGAATTTTAATTATGATTACTTCTTTGTTGATAAGACTAGATAGGGAGATGAATGTAAACTTGAATTATGAAAGTCAATCTTAGAATCTAATGGCAGGGATAGTGATTTTGGGCAAATAATTGATTAATAAGAGCACACACTTTAGAAATATTGAGTCTATTATTCATAGCGATGGTGTAATAGATGGAGATATTTTTAGTGGAATTCATGTTGGATGGTTGAAGTGGAGGAATGCATCAGGTTTGTTGTATGATAGAAAAGTCGCCCTCAAACTTAATGGAAAATTCTATAAGATGTAGTGATGAGACTTGCAGTGCTTTATGGTGTAGATTGTTGGTCATTAAAAGAAAAGCATAATATTAAGTTAAATATATGTTGCAGAGATGAGGATGCTCATGTGGATGAGTGACGACACGATGATTCATTTGTGTGTTGCACTAATTGACAAACATTCTTCTATTACCAAATATACATGCATTTTTAAACTCCATGAGTTGAAGTGGAGTTCTATGGAAGACGAGAGGATGGCGATATCAATATGGGACTTGAGTATAATAGAAAAAGTATAGTACAATGAGTGTGTGATGGAGGCGACATGAGAGCATGATATTCTCTATCATATGAATATGCCAGCAACAACTGAGCAGCACAACCAAAGGGCTTGACTAATATCCATCCATACTGACATCCAATACTTAAGTTATTACCTAAAATATCAACATTAGCATTGAAAGGTTTATATCATCACATCCATGCAAACTCCTAAAATTATCAAGCCCAAGTGTGTTATGGAAGTGAAGTAAAATTATTATTTTTTAAAAATTGATGCAAATCTAATTATTTAGTTGTAGGAATTTATATCCCAAGTGTGTTATGGATATTCAAAACTATAGAAGTTTGATGTATAACCAATTGTTGCATGGACGTAAAACATTAACAAATGAATTTTTGAACAGAGTGAATTATTTTATTTAGGAAAACTATCAATTACCCTCCTTTATATCAGATGGAAGGTTTCGTTGTCCATATTCTAAACCCAAAAATCAAGCGTACCTTACACCAAATGAGATTACTATTAATATATATCGCAGAGGATTCATGCCATAATATTGGTACTATGCTTCACATGGTGAGTAAGAGCCTCAAGTTGACTCTCAGTGCGGTTTGTCTACTAAGTTCTAATATAATTGAGAAAAGACAAAGTTAGGACGTTTGAGGACTTGGTTTTATGATACAACTAGGCCATAATTTCAATAATATATAAAAGTGTAACCAAATAAGAAGACACAAATCTTTTATGATTTATTACAGGTTGTGCGACAACCAATTTGGAATATGTGCCCTAAAACTCAAAGTTATATATTAATGTCAAGTTGTTAAGCATAAATACAAAATATATTATACCCGGAGAATGCTTTAATTAATCCATTAGCCTTCTTAAGAAGACCAATCTGATAGATAATATAATTCTAAAAGATTTATGCATAACAAAAAATTTAATTTCCAAACTTGATTTGATTGCTATAAAAATAGATTGTTGTGTTAACAAATATATATTGCATTACAAGGATAATTTTATAGAGATTGCATTATTCTACTTACCCATAATTCCCAGATTATAACTTTTATATGCATCTATGAGCTCTGATGCACATATGAGATGACATAGGGAACACATTTCACAAGTAGGCGTTCTAATATATCCATCAAACGTAGAAGCTTGAAACACTTTGACCTTACACATCCTACCTTCATCACAGAACTAAAAAAATGTAAGATTAGATTTACTTGCAGATGATTTTATTCCATTTATACAATCTACCTTACCTTATACATATTGCCCCATGATACTCACCCCTATAATCTTCATTCAAAGTTGTGTATGACTGCACCCTTTATATTTCCGACTCTTATTATTCTAGACCCACACAATCTAAAGGTAAAGATAGATCCTTTAATCAATGACTTAAAATTATTGTGAAATGAAGGAGTTAATGCATATGATATCTCCACCAAATAAAATTTTATATTAAGGGCAACATTACTTTGGATAATTGATGACTCTCTAGTTGGAACACTATAGGAAAGCTAGCTTGTCCATATTGCATGAAAAATACTAAATCCTTTACTTTGAATTATAGAGGTAAAAATAATTGGTTTGACTATCACTGTATGTTCTTACTTGCAAACCTTCTATTTAGGCAAAATAAGAATGCTTTCATTAAAAATAAAATGGAGATGATATAGCCTCCACCAAGGTTAAGCAGCAAAAAAATATTTGAAAGAGTAAATATTCATTAAGCAGCAAAAAAATCATATTCACGATAATTGATTATCCATAATTAGTTATTTATTAAGTACCCATGTATAGAGTTAATCATAATTGGACAAAATGAGCATTTTCTGGTCTTTGTCATATTGGAGAACAAAATTGATCAGACATAATTTAGATGTGATGCATAAAAAGAATCAAATTTTTGATAATGTGTTCAATAAAATAAAGAACATCAATGGAAATTCTAAAGATAATATAAAAGCTAGGATGAACTTAAATGATATTTATAGGAGAAAAAATTTGTTCAATTTTTACCCATCAAAGCAGCATATGCACAAGATACAAGATATCATATGGAGCAGGTTTGATGAAAATCCCAAAGGATGTACGTGGCATGTGATTTAGGAAGTTTGCATTTAGAAAGTTGCAGTATTATTAACATTTTTCCATCTTTTATTAAGATAATAAAGACTAATTTTTACTATAATTTATTATTTACATGGAGATTTCTGTGGGTTGCTGAAGCATGGCTTTCATATCAGAATAAATTTTAAGAAATATGGAGCAACTCGACTATGAGACATATTCACACGCATGGTGAGGATAAGTGAGTGACTACTTTGGATTAGAGAGGATGTATGGGCCGAGATCAGTAGTTCTTAGAGTGGCCCAAGTTGTACAGCGAGGAGGGAGCAAAGAAAACAGAATCAAGCTTCTAATATCGGGGGCCTGGGTAGCTCTCTCTGTATTGGGTGCTTAATTTCACACACTGAGCATAGACGATGATTGGTAAGAATTTCCCTAGTTTTTAAAAAATTATTTGATTATGCATACTAATATAAGTATACTGCAAAAAGAGATGCAGGATAGATAACCCACTGTGGTTGAGTTGCAAAATCACACTCACAAGTGCTAGGAGGATCAATAGTGGGTGGATGAGCGATTGAGGAGGATCTATGTAAGTATGTAAGATTATAATACTTAGAGAAATATTATAAGTGATGATTATATAATGATTAATCTCATATTATAGTTTGTAGGATGAGTACATATGGCTTTAAGAGAGTTAGACTACAATTGGTGAGGGATCTTTTAGGGGTTTTGTAGATATTTTTAACTATCACACTTGGTTGCAGACAGTTGGCGGAATGCATAAGGGATGAGTTTATGGATTAGGCTCGCAGACCTATGCATATAATAGACAATCATCTTCTGCCTCCAAGTACTTCATAAATAGTTAGAAGAGTTTATATAGCCAACATATGGCTAACTTGATTGCAGAGCTAGAACAAGTCCAAAAATCACAAGCGAAGATGCACTTACAGATACTTGATGAGCTTCAGAGATTGAGAGAACATATAAGTGGAAACCAGCCTGTACTTGCATCGTCTGAATAGGAGAGTGATGATACAAATTATGCTTAGATTGTTTTCTATGATTTTTGATGCATTTTACATCTTTTGATGCATAGGAACTATATTTACTTTAGTAATGTTTTAATTGTATAATAGTTGTAATATGATTGCTTATTTGAGCAATTTAAATTATAATTGTAGAATAGTTTATTTCTTATATTTATTTTAGCAGTGTTTGTTGAAATATTAGCATTATTAATTACTACTTTTAAACTGTTTGGATTTTATATGGTTTTTGTTGGATTTGCAACAAATTTTTTGTCGCAAATAAGTAAAAGATGAAGTTTTATTGTATATTGCAATAAACAGTTTCATCACAAATTACGGTGAATTTGCGACAGTCATTCAACCACAATTTGCAGCAGAACTATCTGCCACTTTTTACATTGAAAATGGAGACAAACAAGTCACCTTAAGACCGCCGTAAATTCACCGCAATTAGTGACAAAATTAGTGGCAACTGGCTAAAATGAACATGTCATTTTATTGAATTTCATTCTATCATAAATTTTCCATAAATTCATAATAAAATATTTGCGATGGATTATTTCTGACGCAAATACTTTTTAACATGACTTTTAGCGTCAGAATGTATTTCACTACAAAGCAAAATTTGTGACAACTTTGGCTTGTTTATGCTTTGTAAATAGCTTACTTTCATGTAATGAGAAGAAAAATAAGAAGAGATAATGATGACTTCTTTTTTGTATACATGTTCTATAATAACCAATAATATTAGCTCATGCAAAAAAAAAATTAAGGACTTCTTATAAGTTCAAATCACAAATTGACTTCTCCATAACATTGATATTTTAGTGCTTTAAATACACTAATTGTTTCATAATTTTTGGGCACTGGTACAAATCCTTAAAAAATTGATACCTATCGATATAAGTGGAGATTTTGAAATCATTATGTATCCATTTTGCTAACCTATTTCACAAGAATTTTTTAAATTAAATATTCTATTTTATAGATATTGTTTTATAGTTTTTAAAGTCCTTAAAAATTATATCAAAATTATATTAAATTTTGATTAAATCATAAAATATTATTATTTTATTATAAAATATTTAAGGTCACTTTCTAATTTTATTATAAAATCATTTTTCTATTCATATCATTTAACAAAGAAATTTATATTTAATTTAAAATAATAATATTAGAAAGTGACTTTAGGAAAAAATGTTAGGAGAGAGAAAAACAATTTAAGGGTTTGAGGTCATAGAACAATTTTCATTAGTTAGCCCAGTTGAAAAATTTGCTCGACTAATTGTAAGGAATTATTAAACTATTTCTGATTTCAATAATTTTATTATGTTTTGAATATTATTTTGAGCAATTTTGTATTTTTGTTAGAAAAAAAATGAGGATAATTTTTCATTGGTAAAACTTTCATTGTAGAACTTTTTATATGTTATAGAAATCGAGATTATAAATATTTTAAGTATTTATTTAAGATTTTTCGCATGATGATTTTGAAAAATAGTAATTTTTATGAATTTAGAAATTTATTTAGACATATAAAATTAGTGTTTTAATTCAATTAAATCTTCAAAATGTTGTTATATATTATTCATGGTAATTTAGTTAATTTTAAAAATATGAATGTCTACTTAGTAGGATTCTTTATTGCATGCCATCAGAATATTTTGATACTTTTTGAATTAAATCCATTTATGCTTTATTTATTATAATGCATTGATAATGAATATGAATATGTCACTATTACTGTTATAGTTGTTCACCTCACTTTTGATGAGGTCGATCTTCTTTTATGGCTTTCTTCGAACCTAAGACTTCCTCCCTCAGCGTAGAAGTTATCCATAAAATTCTTCTTAAGTGAGCATCCTACATCATAGCGTCAACTCATCCTTAATTACGATGATTTTGTTTTGATTAAATAGATTTGCATAAATCAAGCTTAGTTAGTTCTTCTTCAAGTTAATGAACATCAATCAAATCTAAATTATGTTAAATCGAACCATCTCAAGTCAATTCGATTCTACTCAAACCATTCACTTCCATGACCTTGATCCGATTGAGTGCAATTGACTCGTTTCAAATTAATTTAAAATGAGTTAGGGTTAATTAACTCAAATAAACAAAATTAAAATTTAATCCATATTAAAATCCAAAGAAATATACTTGTTAATTTAGCTATTTCGCATCAACTACCCCTCTAATACATTTAATTTCTTTGAAAATATAATTTGAACCCTTGGATGAGAAGGGTGGGATGGTCAATATCCTTCCCAAAGCATCTAGGGCATAAAAGAGGGTCGATCCGTGTATTTCCCCAATTCACCCTAACCGATCGTGTGAGGGCGGCTGAGAGTGCTTGGTGTGTGTGATCCATCTGGCCGAGAGGGAGAGGCATGAGCAAGCGATCGGCTTCTTGCATGCCTTCTATTTGGCCAAGTGAGAAGAGAGCATGGTGGACTGTAGGCTGCTTTCATGTTCTCCACCTGACCAAGTTTGAGAGGGTATGGATGGTGGCAATTTTCACTAGATTGATCCCCAGATGCATGCAACCTACCTCTCTTTAGTTCCTTTGGCTCTCACACACACGAAAGCTCTCCTCCCTCCGTCAGCCACATCTCAAGTCTTCATTGTTTGCGTGAAATGTTGTTCATGTTTTCTGGCAATAACAAGGTAATTGAAATTCCAAAATCTTCTAATCTTTGTCTTAAACTTTAAAATCTTAAAATATATTTATCACTATTTTAATCGAGAGTATTCTAGGAGAATTTACCTCTCCTAAGAAGTAAATAACCATAGAAGCTTACCCTTACAGGAAATATATAACTCCAGAATAAAATAAACCATATTTTACTCTCGTAGGATTGGAGAAAGATTTTTAAGAACGTAGGCAGTCTTTTGACGTGTTACTATATTCTCTTTGTAGTATTTAATCATAGAAATGACACATTTTTCAAACTCATTATCGCCTCTAAATTCTTCATAGAATATTATATTCATCTCTTGATGATATAATATTATCGTCAATGTATCTTGTTGTGGAAATGATAAAATTTTCAAAGCCTTATTTCTTTTTTCAAACACCTCCATAGGATATCAAATTCATCTTTCAGGATGATATTTTATCCTCTTGATTACAAGAGTGATATTGTTAAAAAATCTTATTTTTTATTGAATCCATTGTAAAATATGGTGTCTGTATTTTGAGGTGATATGATATTCTCCATGTAACACTCAATAATAAAATAAGAGGGCACATCAAATCTGTATGAAAATTTATTTTCAACAATAGTATCATGATAATAATGTGTATGTAAAAGATAAGTAAAGACTGGTTGACCTGTTGGTTGGAGATTGATTGAACTATTTAGGATGGCGGGCCAAAGAGCTTATTGATAGACTTATTGAAAGTATTGATAGAACGACTACTTTAATTATTAACAGTCATATTAGTTTACTGAAATTTTTTCGTTGTGCTTCTTTACTAGCTTTGGTACCATACTGTTTTATTGTTTACAGATTTTACTACTACTGCATGTGAGTTTTATTATTTTTGGACTAATTCTTGATCATATAAATATTACTGTTAAGATTTGACTGCTGACATGCATATTGTTCATTTGACTTGTATTGAGTTTAGTTATAGGATTTGGTTACTTGCTGACTCTTGTGCTCATTATATATGATTAAATGATTTCAGGTTAAGATAAGAGAGTATGAGTGTGAGATTGATCATGATCCTTCAGATTCAAGTTCATATTATTTTAGTTATTTTTTTTTATAATCAGGATAGCATAGTTATGGTATGATTGTATATATCTTGAGTGGTGTACATGATTTTTGAGAAAAAAATACATATGTATATATTGATGTTTTAATCAATAGTTTTATTTATGCTAGTAAATTAGGTAGCTCTCATTAATTATTAAAATATTAAATAATAATTTTTTTAAATTAGATTCTAGGATATCACATGTTCAATCTCAAAATCATGGAGAATGCCATGACATGGTGGTTGGTAAAGACCTGCTATAATGAGATGACCATCCTCTGATTACTTGTTGAGATGTCGTTATAATTGCTTGTGAGCCATATGAGATCCCACATGTTGTTGAAGATGTAAATTCATTTGTATGAAGGAAACATGATATATCCCTATAAACTATGGGCTAAATGTACTTTTAAGATGCACAATTTAAGGTGCTGATAGACTATTTTATGTTAGGGGTCAAATAAAATAAAGACATCTTAAGTTGGTCAAATGAGACATGATCAAAAGGAACTAGTGATGACGCACCTCGAAAGTGTTATGCTTAAAAAGGGCATCGTTAGAAGCTTCTTTGGGAAGTTGGTCGAGAGATGTATTGAACGAAATACAAAGTGTTGAACAACAAGCACTAATGCCACCCTCAATAATTATCAGCCCACGCCCACATATGCTCCTTATTTGATGCAAAAACTAGGTGTCACACAAGTGTTTTTT